>JAREIS010000524.1:0-147868 GCA_030060385.1 Muscicapa striata striata | reverse complement strand
GCTCCAGAGGAAAAAAACCAACAAATAAATGTAGAGACTGAGGCAGCCACGATCTGACAGCAGAAGCCAGGTGCCATGTGGATCTTATTTTTGTGGATCACAGGATAACAGGTCTCTCCTGAGCTACAGAAGTAAACGCTGTGATTGCCAGGCTCTTGTGCAGCGAATCTGTGATTGTTCTCAGTGTTTCTGTGCAGGGTGGACTTTTCAAATGAAAAAGAAGCAAAAAATGAGTGTAAAAAAAAATTCAAAGAAAAGGAGGAAAGAACTAGAGAAGGAGGTTAGGGGAGGAAGAATAAGAGGATATTGCACTGTCATCAGATAAAATATTCCTGTTTGCACTCGCTCACTGTGTTTACCAAGTCAGTGTCAGCTTTAAAGGCTCTCAAGGTTTCTGGGTATTCTTCTCCTTTTTCTAGCTTTTTCGATGTGCTTGTTTATGTTGATAGAGGAATCTGCTCATGATGGCAATGATGCAAAAAGATGATGAATATCACAATCTACCATACACCTGTAAAGGGTAAAAGGAAAGATAGAAAGAGTGAAAAACAAAATAAAAGGCTCAGTTACCTCAGAAATGCATTACCAATGCACAGCAGCTTGTTTGTATGGTAGATCAGTTCATCTCAGCCCATACACAATCATATACCTTTACCAAACACTCCCTGGTAGTTTTTGTTTCTATTTTGTCACCTTAAGAACACTTAAAATAGAGCATGTATTGATATAATTGACCTAATCTCTGTAAAGTTATGCTTCCACTGGAAATAAAGTTAGCTCAGTGTGTTTGCTTTTAAAACACTAGATCTGTATGCTCATGCAAATCCTACTCTGTCATATTTTCTTCTGTGTTATCTCTGGGAATCTTGCATGAGCCTTGTACACTTTGGTTTATAGCTCCTAGATATTATCAAAGGCAGCTCACTACAGGGCATGCTATAAAATAAACAGAGACAAATTGTCTTCTAGGCTGTTATAGAAAAATTAAAACCATACATGAAATTATGAGGACAATGTTCCCCAGTATATAAATACTTCCATATAACCAGGTGAGTTCCACTACACCACCACATTACAAAGAGAGAGCTCAGGAAATACAAGATATGTGAATACTCTGCAAAGTATTCACAAGGGTGGTATGTAAAAAAATTGCTACTTAGCTGGGTCTTAGAACACAGACTCACATGGAATCAGAGAACACCTGGAACCTCTGGAGATCATCTTGTCCAGATCCCAAGCAGTCAGACAGACAGAGTTTAGTTATATTTTAGAAGACTCAGGCTCCTGATGATCCATGTGTAACCTCAGTAATCCATAATGCACTTACATACCTAGGTAGCTTGACACAGATACATGCTAATAAATAGAGCAGATACTGGACCTGCATCAGATTAACAAAAAAAACCCTGGGACTAGATTTTATGGAGGCCAGACTTAAAGTCTCCCAGATTTATGCCTTCACAGAATTATTTCTTGACTGTAGTCTTATCTCCAATCACAGCTGAATCACTTCTGACTGCATTGGTGAGAGGTTCTCTTTCATCTGTCTTCCCAAAAGGATCTGCAGCTGGTTAAAAAAAAGAGAACTTATTTTCTGTATCAACTGTTCATTTTCTCGGTGACTGAGACAGAAGTGTCCTCTTACTCTCATGAATTCTAATCTGTTTTCAAAAGATGTGATCTGGGGGATTGGAGAACTGAACCAGAAGGTTCTGGAAAATGAACTCTGGGAATTTCAGCCCCAAAATCTGGGAATTTATGCCCAAAATACCTGGGAATTTCAGACGCCAAACCCTTGGAATTGTAAGACCCAAACCCTGGGAATTCCTGCCCCAAACCCCCAGGAATTCTGGCCTTCAAAACACAAATTTTTTTGGCCTCAGATCCTGCAATGGTCAGCCTTTGAGTGTGGGACTCAGCCTCCAAAACCGCATTTCCATTCTGAAAATCTGGGAATTCCAGCACCAAATCAAAACTTCTGGTCCATACGCCGTCTTCGTAGCCGCGGGAATGGCGGAAGGCAGCGACCAGGATGCCTCCTGTCCCGACCCCGCTCACGCCCACCCCGCTGCCCCCGGCTTGTGGCACGGTGCGACCCGCGCCCCACCCCCGCCAAAACCGGCCCCGGCGCTGTCATCCCCTCTCGGCCATCGCGTCCCTTGGGACTGCGAACTGTCACCCCTGCCCTCTCTATGTACAGCTGGAGCGCCCACCACCGCGCATTCACCCAGCGGCTGCACTGCCTCGGGAGATGGCGTGGTGCCGCGCTGTGCCCTGGCGACATGCTGCCGGGGCGCCGCCTCCGGGGCTGCCTGCGGTACCGCGCTGTGCCCTGGGGCGGCGGCACTGCCGCCGAACTCAACCAGGACTGCGGGCTTTGGGGACAGAAAATCAGAGCCCAAAAGCAACGAGTTCCATCCCTTCAAAAAATCCTCTTAAATGAATGCCCCAAAAAACACCGACCAAAACTAAAAGAAGCCCTGTCTCTAACCAAATAAAAACAAAAAAACCCCACCTCTTTAAATAAAAACGTATTTATTCTTATGTAATTTAAATTCATATTTATAATCTACACATATTTTATGTGTAACATAACACATATGTTACATGTTTATTATAAAACATATACAATAATATATTTATTATATACATAGTATTTATATTTATAATATTTCACTCAGAAATTCAGCTTATCTTCCAGATCTCACTTTAGAAATAAGATGTTTATTGGTAGTTGAGAGATGCCAGACCAATGTTAACCCTGGTACCAAAATGGTGCCAAAATGACTCACTACAAGACAGCTTGTCCTGCTATATACTTGTTCATCATCCTTTAGTCAATGTTAACAATCTGAAAGGCTGCTGGAAATGATTCTAGTTCTCATTTGTCCTAATTGCTGAACACAGTAATTGTGATGGGAGCTCCTGGAGACTGTCTTGTGTGCTACCCCTTATGGGAATGTGCAATGAATGGAGATTTGCCCTTTTACAATACTTTCATTATTTTCTTAATTTTCTTAGTTGCTGTTGATTCTTTACAAATGCTCAGCAGACCAACAATGCCAAGTTTCAAAGCATTTAATTACTGTTTGAGGCATGGGTACATGGTTTAGGAAAACAAGGATGTGTTTTTGTGTATTTTAAACATGCATTTTCTTATAAATATCTCAAAACCCCTCAGTCCTTCTCTTATTTGCGTATATGGAATAATAATTTTAATAATAATTATTCAGGTCTGTAGAAAACTATGACTAAGGGTTCTTATTCCTCTTCCCCTTCCTAAAAATGTTTCTGTATGTGTCAGGAAAAAAAAATCTCTAAAGAGCAGTCATTCCTATTCTGCAAACTATCATGTAATCACAAAATCACAGAATGGTTTGGGAAATCCTACTGAAGCAAAGCCACAAGAACTGTCTGACTCCTGCTATTCCTTTGCACTGTTCTCAGGATGACTTTTGCAGTTTTTAGGGAGCAAACAGACACCGGGCAGACTGAATTCCACTGCACTGCTAAGGGGACTCTTTGTTCTGAACAAGAGCTGCTCAGAATTTTTCTGCTCAGTGAAAACCCATATTTGTGTTCAGTGCTGTAACATTTTCCAGGATAACACACTATGCATGAACATCAAAACTGATGAAGAACTCCAAATATTATACTTAAATAAGGAGTAAACACATATATATAAAACCTTTAAATAAATGTAGCTTTTTGTAATAGCATTAAACACCAGTAAAAGTATTTAAAGAACATAGTTTCCTTTTTTATGAACTTTGTTCACAGAGGCAACTCTTAAAGGCATATCACACCTGAGTTTATGAAGACCTTAACCTAGTATGTGTCAGTCGTTACTCAGGGAGGGACGATTACCAACATTGCATTTCATGATTACCAACATTGCATTAACCCTAACCCTGTACCATCCAAAGAATCTTCTTCCCACTCCTGTATATTCTTAAATTTCCCAGATGTGGGACCTTTGTCTATGCGAGTTTTCCCTCCCACTGTGCCTCCAGTAAGAGCAGAATGCAGCCTCACCTTCCTCAGTGACTGCCTGGTTTTGTGAGAGGTGCTTTGTCCAACAACCCCAGGGCACGAATTACAATTAGGGTGGGTTGGCATTCTTCCATCAGGACTTGCTCTCTCATAATATACTGCTGTTTTCATTTAAAAAAACCAGACATTTTATCCTATTGTTTATGGTCTGTTGCACCAGGATTTTAAAAATTTCCAGGCACAAACACTATCTTACTTGGAAATTACATTGCTCAAGGTGATACAAAATATTGCTCTTGTAACCACACTGGAAATATTTCATGTCTTTGTGTTCTTGAGCATCCTTCAGGGCCAGAGCCTGTCTACACTCTCTCCCTCAAACAGAAATTACTTATTTTGAAAATGGCAAACAGTAACATCTGCTTACAAAGAACCTCCTTTTCTTGCAAAGTTGAGCAAAATTGACGAAGAAAATGAAGGACCAAACCTCCCCTAGCTGCTGTGGCTGCAGAGCAAAGGGTGTTTGGTCTCCACAGAAACACTTGCAGCCTGCTCCTGAGGAGGACCAACAGAGCATGTCTCAGGGTTGCCCAGGGCCAGGGCTGAACTGTATCCAAATGGTTGTGAAAATGTGGAATTTTCTACAGCTGACCCTTGTTTTCTTGAATTTTTGATACCTGACTGCAATGTTAGATTTTGTGTTGGTAATATGGAAATAGGTGAGTCCAGAGAGCATTAGAAAAATTTTCTAGGAAATTGTCAGATGTATGCATATGCATGCACAGACCACCTGAAAACCTTATTAAAGAGCTCCTGTGAAGTGGTATTTCACTGGACTCACTGTATGGCAGCTCTCATGTCATTTAAAAATTGGCTTATTTTGGAAGCTGTTAAATGCATAAAACTATTTAATAAAGACAAACACAGAACACTCTGAACTAATAAACCATCACATATTTCAGAGCATTTTTGGATTATATCTTCCTTCCTTTGGGTGAACATAATATGAAACTGCAAAAAGTGTAAAAACTGCTTCCCGACATGTGAAAACTGTGTTTGTGTTTGAAAATGAACTCTAGCTGTTCCAGCATCATCTTCAAATAGAATAACTTCTACAAGTCCTTCAAATTCAAATAAGGATGTTGAAAAATGCAGCAGGAGGACAAACTGAGATGTTTTCTTTTGAATTAATTCAGGATCTTCTGCTGAAAAAATCTCTGATTGGATTTCTGTGCAACCTTCCATCACTGAAGCAAATAATTTGATATTCTCACTCCTCACTAAGGGGACAATCCTCACTTTGAAATCACTGAGCTTCAGGAAGACAAATGGGTTTTTCCCTCTAAATGAAGCAGTGCTTAAGCTTTGGACTATTGTGCCAGATGACAAATTCATCAACTTCTGGCTTGCTGCCCTGACTAGTTTGTGTTTTGGCTTAACCTACTCGTGTGAATCCATTTTTCTGCTCTCAAACACGTAAAATCAAAGAACAGATTTGCTGTGACTCATGAGCTTTGTTATATATGTTTACTGTAAGTAGAAGCTAAACTCTAGATATTCCAAAAGTTGTAGTCTAAAAGTTTTACTAAAAGGGAAGTGGTGGCACTACTGTCCACTTTACTCTAGATAGAAAACCATAATTCAGTATATTGAAGAATCAACCCCCAAATTACCTTATAGTAAAAATACATTAATTACAGTTTATCACGATAAAGGAAGGTATGCAAGAAAGCCCCGATGTCTTTAATGGTTTAATTTCTACTAGCAAGGGTTGTTAAAAAGATTAAGAAATATTGGATTATAGAAAAGAACCACAATGTAAAGAACCATGGCCATTGGGCTCTCTGTAGCCATATTTCAGCTGTAGAGCTCTTTAAGTTTTAGCATCATTTTTCTGGAAAAACAGGGAAGGATTTCAAGACTTGAGCATTGTGAAATCACAGAGCAACATGGGTTGGAAAGGATGTTGAAAGATCATCTGCTCCAGCCTTTTGTGGGAAAGGGAGCCTGGAAACATTTTCCCACACCCTGTCCAGCTGCATGCTGAACCCTCCAGCAATGGGGACTCAACCTGTCCCTGGGGAGGTTATTCCAGTGACTGTTCTCACCATCCCTTTTCAGCAAGACTCCTCCCAGACCATCCTCTGTACTGGGTCTAGTGTTATTCCATCCTAGGTGCAGAATTTTGCACCTGACTTCGTTAAGACCTCACCCAGTTCTTGCTAGCCCAGTGCTCCAGCCTGTCCAGTCTCTGTGGGAGATGTCTCTGTCTTCTCATGTGTCCTCCTCACCAAGCAGTTTAGTGTCAGCACACTTGACGAGCGTGTTTTCCATCCCAAATCATTTATGAAGATGTTGAGCTATGTGGGACCCAGTATCAACCCCTGGGGAAGCTCAACTCTGACAGGCTGTGAGCCTGAGTAAAATACATTGGTCAGTGCTCTGGGTGCAGATTATTTGACAATTTCTTAGAGAAATCTCATCTCTGAGACCAACCATGCAACCTGTGTCTTGCCCATTTTTCCAGGAGGTGTCTGTGGGAAATGGTGTTGAATGTTTTGCTGAAGTCCAGGAAAACAAGCACCACTATTCCCCTGTATAGACAGAAAGTTCCCTTGTACCTTGTTGGAACAGAGTAGGATAGGATAGGATAGGATAGGATAGGATAGGATAGGATAGGATAGGATAGGACAGGACAGGACAGGACAGGACAGGACAGGACAGGACAGGACAGGACAGGACAGGACAGGACAGGATAGGATAGGATAGGATAGGATAGGATAGGATAGGATGGATAGGGTAGGGTCGGATAGGATAGGATAGGGTAGGATAGGACAGGATAGGATAGGATAGGATAGGACAGGACAGGACAGGACAGGACAGGACAGGACAGGACAGGACAGGACAGGATAGGATAGGACAGGATAGGATAGGATAGGACAGGACAGGACAGGACAGGACAGGACAGGACAGGATAGGATAGGATAGGATAGGATAGGATAGGATAGGACAGGACAGGACAGGACAGGACAGGATAGGATAGGATAGGATAGGATAGGACAGGACAGGACAGGACAGGACAGGACAGGACAGGACAGGACAGGATAGGATAGGATAGGATAGGATAGGATAGGACAGGACAGGATCGGATAGGATAGGATAGGACAGGACAGGGTAGGGTAAAGTAGGGCAGGGTAGGGTAGGTCTGTTGAAAGGAACCTACCATGATCATCTGGTCCTACTCCTGGTCACGTTAGGGCTGACCAAAAGCTAAAGATGCTGTTGAAGACATTGTCCAAATGCTTCTTCAACACAGGCAGGTTTGGGACCTCAACTGCCTCTCTAGGGAGCCTGCTCCAGTGTTTGACTCTCCTTCCCTGTAAAGAAATGCTTTCTACTGTCTGTTCTGAACCTCCCTTGGTGCAGCTTCGAGCCACTCCCAGGCATCCTGTCCCTGGATTGCAGAGAGAAGGGCTCAGCCCCTCCCTCTCCATGTGCCCCTCTCAGGAGGCTGCAAGGAGACATGAGGTTGCCTCTCAGCCTTCTTTTTACCAGAGTACACAAACATTTTAGCTCATTAAAAGGAGCAAAAAATATGCAAAGTTAATACTTCATTATCCCTTGTGACACAGAGATGAGAAAAAAGCACATTAAATTTATCTAGATTGAATAGAATTGAATATAAAATGCAAAATATATCTTTTAGAACATGTTACAGAGAACTTTATCTTACAGAAATATTGTTCATATTTTATACATTCTAAAAATCAACATTTAAACAATCATCTCTGTATTTGAATCCTTTAGTAAGGACAATAAAAATCACTGGAAAGTTTTACCTTATGGCCAATATTACATGGTAAAAATAAAAAGATGCATTATTAGATTAAACACTATGGATATGATGACATTTCCAGGCTAGCAGCACATTTGTGAAGTCCTTAGAAACTAAGAATTAAACTCTTTCATTAACATTCAAAGTGAAACATTTTCATTAATCATCATTTTATCTCGATACTGTATGAATATTCATAGACATACACCTTGATTGCCACCAATGACAATAGTAAGCATTTCTAAATTATTCAGCTACATATATTATCTATATTTATGATACTTGTCAATTAACATTGGCTGAAAAAATGAGTTATTTTTTCATAATTTGTATATTCATAAATATAACCACATATATTTTATTTCTAGCATTAACTTTCTTTACCCTCTGTACAGGAAAAAGAGAAACCGTATTCATTAAGATGAAAGCAATAAAGAACACAGAGCAGTTCATCAGAATCCCAGCCCTTGATGTTTCAACCCCTTTCTGCAACTGGAAGTCAAGGGCTGCCATGGTCAGCAGGAGATAACCAGAGCCAGGTTTCCCACTGCCTCACGGGATTATGTAGCCCCTGTCCTTCCTGCAGGTCCGCCCCAATCCCACAGGTATACAGGGAGAGACCCTGCAGCAGCCTCTGGGGGCTGTGGGAATAGCAAGAGGCTCAGCTGCAGCAGGATGTGCTGCTTTGCCCTCAGGAGGTGGGCTTGGTGCTCAGCCAGATCGTGTAGTGCTGGATGAAGAAGCAGGGTCCTGAGTAATGCAGATTGCAACAGAAGTTAAAAAGGAGAGCTTGAAGGTGATGGTGGATTTGAGGCTGGACATGTCCCAGCTGTGTGTGTTGGCAACCCAGAAACCAGCCGTGACCATGTCTGCATCCCCAGTGTGGGCAGATGGGGGGGGGTTCTGCCCTCTCCTCTGTTCAGGCGAGGTCCCACCTGAAGTTCTACATCCAGCTTTGGGACCCCTGCACAAGAAAGACTGGGATATTTTCTGACACTTGCACCTTTTTAAAATTCTTTATGAGGTTTTGCATAGCTCAGGGCGTGCAAAATAATGTATGGTATTTGCCATTAATTAGATCAGTTTATAAATATTTTCAGTTCTGTATGATTTAATAAGGCTGTGCAACTCTGAGACACAAGACATTAGGAAAGCAGTCCAAGGGAAAAGAGTGTGAGGTGACCCAGCACAGCCCGGTACCACCTGTAACCTGTCTTCAGCATGGTCCAGCTTCTCAAGGATGCAGAGAACTGGCAGGGTTTTGCTGAGACAGGTGCCTCAGGCATGCAGTACAATGGTGTGCTGCAAGATTAAGCAGGCTCAGGCTACGCAGATTTGATACTCATCCTTTCAAGAAATAGACTGGGAACAGAAGAGGAGCATGTTCAGAGTCATCAGGGGGAGTTTGCCTCTGCTCTGACATGGTCTGACAGCAAATGTACGTGTCTGGCAATGCAGTGCACTACAGCATTTTGGGCTTTCCAGTCTGGGGCACTCTGCCTGTCCAGTTCACCTGATCTTTGCTGGGATTATCACTGACTCAAAGAACTGCACTCATGGTCCTTGGTCTGCTCTTAGCCTACTTCAGTTGTCTCTTGAGGAATGTCTCCTGTTATGTGGAATGCCCTGGATTCTCAGTGCACAAGCAAAATAATGCAGGGCTGCTGGGCACCCATGCTGACAGAAGGCAGTTCCCGCTGTCCCTCTCACCAGATTCCTCAGACAACAACCTGCCAGCTCTGGCTTTAACCACACCAGGATCTGCCCCAGAGAACGGGTCACAGCTGGCTTCTTCACATGGAAAAAAAATGAGGGAACAATGTGGAGTGAAAATTATGAGGCTGGAGCAGGAGGTGAGGTCCACCTGAGTGGAAAGTAATTTACTCATCATGGCAAAAGGAGCAGCCTGTGGTAGTTGGTGCTGGACACCACAGTGACTTTTGACCATCATGCTGTGTAAAGCTGGGCTTTCTGCATGTGATAGACATATGTCCAGTGTAGAACAACTGTATGACCAGCAGCCTCATATGAAAAATCTAGAACAAGACAGAGAAGTTCGTGGGTTGAGAGGCGCAAAGTAAAATCACTGCCATTGTCTGCTACTGTTACTGAGCAGTTTTCAAAGGTGTGTTTTTCTGTAGGGATACACAGTTGCTCTTAAGTAATATGTTCCTGAATTTTGTTTCTGCTTTAACATACTTTTTTTTTTTTTTTTTTTTTTTTTGTGGAATACTGACCTCCATGTGAAGACAACATACCATATGTGTGGTCATTTCTTGCCACCTCTCAAGTGCAACTACTGTTTGTTTGATTTTTGTCCTCCATTCCAGCACTATCTGCTCTTCTCTTTATTTCTTCATGGAGTGATTTTTACTTCCATCTTCTCCTTCCAGCATTGAAAAATTCTGTCCCCATTTTTCTCATCTTGTTTCATGTTGCAGGTGCTGATAAAAAGTAAATGTAAAAGAAACTTCATAACCCACTGATACCATGCTATTTTTATTGTTGATTTTTTTCATCTGGGAGGAACTGGGACACTACTGTGAGGTTTTGTGTTGCCTTACAGTTAGTCTGTCACCAGTGTGGCTTTGTGATGCTGGGTGTGCTCAAAAAGTGCATTTAATGGAAAGGACCAAGTGGGGAAAATGGCCCGTTATAACTGCATAAAAATTCCTCATTATCTCCATCTATTTTTTAACAATAAGAACCTCAGCTCTTCAGATAATTCATGATTTTGCAGATTCTTTTGCATTTACTGTCTTCTTCTATGCTTCTCTTGCATGCATTTTCAGCTGAAAGAAGGCTCAAATAAGAGTCACTGAAACATTAAAAAATAGGGAGTCTGTTTTCCATGCTAGGTATACTAATAGTGTCATGTAAATCTATGGCTGTAAACTATATGTGTGTTTCTCCATGTGACCTATGAGATACTGGGGAGAAATTCTTTCCTGTGAGGGTGGGGAGACCCTGGCACAGGTTGTCCGGAGAAGCTGTGACTGGCCCATCCCTGGCAGTGTTCCAGGACAGGTTGGATGGGGCTTGGAGCAACCTGGGATAGTGGGAGGTCTCACTGCCCATGGCAGAGCAGTTGGAACTAGGTGGTCTGGAAGGTCCCTTCCCACACAAATAGTTCTGTGATTTTATGTCACTTGCAGCTCCAGGACAGTAGAAGACAACAAGTATTTTCATAGGGGCAGTACAGGCACAGAACCTGGGAATCTCTCCAGGCATCTGAACACCCAGACATTGCAAGAGCCAGAGGAATATTTCTGAACGTTCTCGGTGGGGATGAGGAGGCTGCCAGCCTCCAGGGAGCCAGCTGCCAGCTGCCCTGCAGATGGCAATGCTGCGCTGTGGCTGCCTGGCACAGCTGCTCAGGGCTGGGCTCTGCAGTGTGAAGGGGTCTGTGGGGTTACGCTGCCTCTGCTCTGAGGCAGACTGTGCCGCAGCATTTTATGGCTTCAGTAAAACATGATCCAGAGAAGATTCATAGCTGTTATTTACTTTTGTAAAACAAACGTGCAGATTTACTGTGTTTCAGGGTCATTAGTTTCGTGTTGAATACACGACAAAGCACACATCTCGGCAGTGACCAGGTCACCTTTCAGACCCTGCTGACTGAAGGCTTTGCCTGGTGGCCATCGCACCCATACTTTCACTTTGGTTCAGGTAGCAAAGACCAAGAAAATCAGTGTCACAAAAAGACACACGGGTCTCTCTGAAATATTTGTCTAAAGATTTTCTAACATCTTTCCCTCGAAAAATATCCTGCTGGGGGAGAGTCACGAGAAAGGTCGAGATAGGTGGGAAGGAAGAAAGGAAATTTCATACCAATGTGTGTGTCATATTATAATAACCAAGTAGCCCTGTAATGTGGTATTCCTTTTGCTAATAATATGCCCTGAGCTCTGTGCTGTTTGCCAGGCCTCATCACACCTGCTCTCCCCAAACTTGGTGTGACCTGCTTGCAGCTCCTTCTTATGCAGTTGAGCTGTGACAACAATTTTCCTAAGTCACCATATGTCTGTACAACCCAGGCTGTTTTAGCAGGAGTGTTGTCAGCAAGTCCAAGGCAGGTAGCACTTCTGTCCAGCACTGCATCTCATGTTCATCCACAGATGTGTGGCTCCCAGTATGAAAAACTTATCAAGGAACTGGGGAGAGTGTAATAAACAGGTTCCAAGGTGGGGCTGAACATTTGGAATGTGAAGAGCAGTGGAGGGAGCTGGGTTTGATTAGTTGGGTGACAAGGCTGCTAATGGACCATCTAAGCCTACAGGTACTTAAAAGTGAAATAAGATTCTGTGACCCAGATAGCCAGTCAGCACAATATAGAAAATACAGAAACTCCCCTTTTCTTGTCCCATTGTTTCCCTGTTTCCCTTTGTTTGTCTGTCTGCTCCACTTGCCTTATTTTCATGGTGAACATCTGCACTGATGCTTCTGAGCAGAATCCTTTTTGATCTGTGCCTGTGCAGCAAGTAGAAGAGCAGGGCTGTAGTTCATGCCTGAATTTCCTAGATATCACACAATTAGAGCTGGCAGCAATAATAATAGACTGTTCTTCAAGCAGTATAGGTAACTATGTATAAATAACCACAAAGATGGGAAAAAGAACAGGAAGGATGGGAATTGTCATGTTACCTAGAGACAAGCTATGAGCTGATGTCTCTTGTATACAGCTCATTAGCTGCAGCTGTCTGAGATGGAAAAATGTGCATGAATGAGCTGTGATGTGTAAGCCATGTCCTGGCTGACGCTGGGCCTGCAAACTTGTGCAGTGACTTCTTTTTCCATGTCAGTTGACACCATGATTTCTTTCTTTCACACCAGTTTACAGAGACAGCAAATTACTTTCTGGAGCAGATTTGCACAAGTGCTCTATTCAGCCTTGAGAAGAAGGTTTCAGATTAAGCATTCAAAGATTAATGAATCCTACATGGTTCTTTCCTTCACCCCTTGGATACAGCTGATCTTGGGAGAGATCATGTTTAGACCATAAATGCAATCTGACTGGGAACAGGATTTTAAACAATTTCAAGGATTGAGTCACCAAGAAATTAGGGGAGGAATTGTTACAAGAATGTCAGGATGGGGGCTAAGCCCTCTAATGGGTCTATATAACAAAAAAGATTAAACCACTTTACAATGAAACCTTTGCTTACATTTATGAGGAGGAGAAAATGGTGAAGTTATATTGTGAATTTCTCTGCCATCTCAGTACTAGAGAATAGGCAGCCACAAAGAGCTTGGGCCCCTGACTCCATGTACCGGCAAGTACATTAATCTTCTGATAAAATATAATATTACAAAATGAAAGAAAGCAAAGTTTCTTTCTTTCAAATTAATTAAAACAAACAAAAAACAAAAAAAAAAAATTCACCTTTTCCTGACCAATACCTAATTCCAAGTTTCAGAAAGAATCTTCAAATATGGTCCTAAAATTTCAAGTGAGTTTTTATGTGGTGACATGAGTGAATTGAAAACACTACTTTCAAAAGCAACCATAAGGGTGAATAAAAGCAGAAGCATCTTTAATGTAGAAAGATTCTGGAATAAATCACATCAAAAGAACTCATTTTTTTTCTCTGAAAAATCTCCTGGATTAAAAAAATTAAAAATGAACGCGTTACAAATAAAAATTGATAAATTCATCTTCCATGGGTCTTGGGAGCATAGGGAGATTCCTGCTGACTCAAAGCTAGCCAATGTTATTTCAGTTTACAAGAAGGGCTTGAAGGAGGTCCCAGGAAACTGCAGACATGCTAATCTAACCTGTGAAAATAATGGAGAAAATTATACTGGGCACTACTGAAAGGTATTTAAATAATAATGGAAAATACACATCAAAAAACCCCATAGCAATGAGTCCCTTGGAGAACTTTGGATCCCAAAATAAATATGGATCTTCACGGATTTTTATCTTAATACGAGAACTGATGGCAAGGGAAGCATTTCTCTGACCAGAACCTCTTCTTTCTAAGAAATTATACTCCCTGCAGAAGTAGTATGCTCATAGCATTTTAGGAGACAGTTCAGTTGAAACTAGTTGTGGAAGTTGAGATGATTAAAACTCAGGGAGACTGAAACTGCTACCTTAGGAACAGTGCTTTCCACTTTAGTACACAGATACTAAAAAACCCTGATGGTTTTCACTCCTTAATGCATTCTCTGATTCCAACAGCTGTCTTGGATTTCAGACCTGTCTCTGTTGCAAGAGAAAGGAAGAACATATGATCTGTGTACACAGGAAGAAAACAGGGTAAAGGTAGGGCTGGATCCCAAACTCACACTGGTGCCTCTGTCTCTGCCATAAATCTGTTGGGGCACAGGGCCTATGCTGACTTTGATTATGGGATAGACACTACTGAGGAAGAGAAACAGGAAGAAGTGGCAGTTATACATAGAGTGGTCACTTGGGGGTACTAATGAGGAAATACATATTCTCTGCATCTCCTATCAGAAAGATGAAGGACACTTAGTGAACAAAGGCGAGAGTTTGAAATGAGCGCGAGGGACTTCACCACACAACAGATGATTAGACTGAGGAAATTGCTGCTGCAGGAGCTTCTAGAGGTCGAGCTACTAACAGCATTCAAAATGTGATTGACTATAGGGAGTAAAACAGAGAGTACAATGAAACTAATAAAGGGACCTGATATCTTAGGCCTTATCAAGCAGAAGCCATGGGAGAGACAGACACAAATAAATGCTCCCTGGGCAAGAAAAAAGTGACCAGGACACATGTGGTGAAACTTTGTGATAAGATAAGGTTACCAGGTGATGTGATTTCATGAAGAATGTAAACAATGGGAAATGGTTACCAAAAAAAGAACCCTATATAAGTGCCACACAAGTAAAATCCTATATAAATGTCTTGTATACTCCATAAATTTGGCTTCTGATCCAAACTAGAATGTCCCCCTCTCTCCATCGCCAATACTTGACTACTATAAAGAATATTAAAAAATATGATCAAAAGTTGTAAAAATGTTGGAAAGTATATGTGTTTTTTTTATAACCAGGCCATAACCTTTATGGGAGATGAAGATGAGTTAAAGATGAGTTAAATATTTTGTCATCATAAATCATGACACATGAAATTTTAAAGTTAATGTCTGGTATCTCAGAAATCTTTACTGGGCTAAAGCATTTCAGATTTTGGAACACCAGATGAAAAGCCACTGAAATCAGGGAAGCCATGTTCAATTGTAGCCATGTCTGAAGCCTCTGAAAATCCTGTGGAGTAAATTAAGTGAAGGCTTGAGTATCTCTTGCTGCTGAACTGCATAAATGAGCAAATGATAATCCCAAAGATGCCTGTCAAACAGATGAGGGCTAGGGGCTCCCTTCCTTAACAGGTCCAGGTGCACAGCACAGAAAGAGAAAATGTGGG
Organism: Muscicapa striata striata; assembly: GCA_030060385.1. Taxonomy (NCBI): domain Eukaryota; kingdom Metazoa; phylum Chordata; class Aves; order Passeriformes; family Muscicapidae; genus Muscicapa; species Muscicapa striata. Next base: position 132,644 of record JAREIS010000524.1, on the reverse strand, counting down.
ATCTTCACAACATGCAGGATGAGTACTCGTGTCATTAATATCTCATCACCCACTGCAGCCAAGTACTGAAAATCCCAGGGCTGCAGAAGGAATTAGGTCTTTCTTCTCTCTTCCTACCTTAATTTCTTGGTTAATTGTACATCAAAGAACATGGGCACCTCAGCATTGCAGTTGTCCAGCTGAAGTGACAAATCTGACATAAGGCTGCAGCCATCGCCTCAGTGTGGAGCTGAAAATATTATGCTCATGCCCATTAAGGGCTTCTGTGCAGAGCCAGGCACTGGTGAAAAAGGGGCTTGGGCACAGCAGATGGGCTGAGACCAGAATGCACCCCTGGGACCATCTGTGCATAAAGGCTGACTCCTCCTTCAAGGAAATCTCCAGGGGCAGCCATGGTGAGACATGGGGTGCTGGGGAAGCAGACACCACTCTGGCTCCACTAGGTGGGACCAGAACCAAAACCACTTTCATTATCGTTACCAGGCAGAGCAGAAGAGGGGGTCTTTTCCTTTTCCATATTTTCTCCTGAAACGAGGCCCTGAGTTCAACTATCCAAGGATGTTCGGGGCATAATCTCACTGACTACAGAGAAACAGAAAACTTCACTGCCTTGCCATAAGTTCTGTCAAAGCAATGATCAGCATCTGGAGAAGAGGAAATGGGCTACTACATGTTGTCTGAAGTCAGTAGTTTAACATCTCTAGAGAAGCAATGGGGCTCATAAAGATAAGCTCCAGACTCTATGCTCCGAAAGACTGGCTGGAAAGTCTTTTGTGTAGGGGCATAAAAGTCACTCACCTTCACACTAGTCTGGTAGCTGCCTTGCACTTAAATCTGGTGTTCAGGTATTTGTACCATTTAATTGTTAATGGATACTAATTTGTCTACAAATTATATAAGTAAAAGAGAATTAAAAAATTATTTGGTATCAAAATAAATCACATTTTAATGAACCAGTAAGAACTTTTTTCTCCTAATTCTTCTCTTCTGATGAAGTTAGAAAAAAAAAATCTTGTGTCTGCAGAAGAATGAGTATATAGACCATAGTACTTGCTTTATGATTCTGCTTGTACAGACTTCCCCAGCCAATAGGGAAACTTAGCAAAATGGCAGGTCAGCCTTCAGCGTAGAAGAGAAAACTCATGGGTTGAGATAAAGACTGTTTAACACGCCAAGCAAAAATTTCACATCCCAGCAGAGCAAACCAAGGAATTCATTCCCACTTCCCATCCCAGACAGGTGCTCAGCCATCCCTGAGACAGCCAGCCTCCAGCACACATGCCAGTGACTCGGGAATGCAAACACAGTCACTCCAAATGTCCTCCTGACTTCTTCCCCAGCTTTATATGCTGAGCACAGTGTCCTGTGGGCTGAGACATCCCTTGGAGCAGTCAGGATCAGCTGTCCCAACTGTGTCCCCCCAGCTCCTTCTGCCCCACTTGCTGGTGGGGTGGGTGAGGGGCATTCATTTGTAGATTTTTATAATCTGATGAAGCCAAGCAGTTGTGCTTCTCTGTTTAACAGGCTGAAGATCTGCATGAAACAGGAGTGCAAGTTTTAGAAGAGACAAACCAAACGTTTCTAAAAACACAAAGGCTGGAAACAGTAAGTCCCAGCCATAGCATAACAACAGCTTCTTACTCTGGTTTTCTTGTTCTTCCCAAGTCTTATCTGATTTCTGTAATTCTTAGCAACTTCTTCTTTGCAAATAACATCTTTTCATAGTTTCATTTTTATCTCTTTGTCACTATTTGAAGTGCAAAGAGATTATGTCAACCTGTCTTGTGACAGTTGAAAATTTCATCTATTAAAGCTGGTGTCTATAAAAATGGGAAGATATAATAGGAAGGAACAGGTTCAAAATCTCAAACAGGTTGGAAATCTGAAAAAGATTCTCATAGGAGACAGAGCTAGAGGTGGATGGATGGTCCTGAATGCTTGGCCAAATTATAGGGGGTGAAGGTTCTTAACTGATTTCAGAAACCAAACTGTGGGCTCTGCATGTAAAGACAAATCTTGGTTCCATTCCTGCAGAAAGGGCTATTGTGGCTTGCCCATTAGCAAGATCTCTGTAAGACTGCAGTTACAGAGGGTACTGGCAGAAAAACCTCAAGTGTAGAGCTGCTGGGCTGAGGCTGCAGTCAGAGGTAAAAGTCTACTGATTGGTATGAATCCAGGGAAGGTGAGGACTTCATCCATCTTAGCAAGAGCTGGATTTTCCATGTGGTAATATGTCACAACTCTGTAATACAAACTGTACAAATATCTGATTTTAATTGGGGGGAGGGGGTGGTTAGGGGGTGTTGGGTATTTTATCACCTTATTTCCATCGGAGTTCATGCCGGTAAGAATGCTGGAAGGAAAGATCTACGATATTTTACTTCTTGACTTCAGTTTACTACCAAACAAATGAAACACTCAGCATGATTCTTGTTTCTGTCTTCTTTAAGGTTTTCTGTTTCACTGTTTCAAGGTTAAATTTTCTCCTAAAACTCTTGACCTGTTCAAAATGTGTTTGATAACTAATTTTTAGTTTCTCTGTACAGTGTGACTAATTCAGATTATCAGCTTTATTTGGTACAAATAAAATTCTAAATGAGGACAGTGACTTTCAAGAGAAAATTGTTGTCCTTTCGTAGATGTTTTTTCCTAATTTATAAACTGAAACAAGGTAGAAGTTTATTTTCTATCACTTAATATACCATAAAACTATCTCAGTATGAACAGACTTAGTAGATATTTATTCTGACACCAGCCCAAATCACAGTTTGAGTTTTCACTCAGATTTACTTCAGTTTGCAGGGTCCTGTGCAGACAGACACAGTGCTCTGCATCACAGCAGGGTGAGAAGCAGTGGAGGGTGAAGTGTGCGAGAAGAAAATTGCTTTCATCAGTAATGATGATCATGAGTCTACAGATCTGGCAATGATTTTGAGTCCATGGGATCTATTTACTGCCAAAATGCCAGCAGTTGAGCAGTACTTGTTTGGAGTGTGCTGAAATGGTCTGCAGCATCCTAGGGATGGCCTCTGTCACACTCCTGCTCCTCCAAGCCCATGGGCAGATTGCCATCACCCAAGTTGGCCAGGGCACACAGAACACCTTGTGGCCCCATGGCTGCTGGAGTAGGAGCAAAGCTGGAGGGCAACCTCAGCAGCTGATCCTGTGCCCTAGGTCTGTGACCTTGCAGGGGAGCTCTGGAGTCTCCAGCAGCCATACCCTGGGTGACCAGGCAAGCCCAGCACCCACTGCTGGGGTCTGGCATTTCCAAAGGGCACAGAGCAGCCCCTCAGCTGCCCCCAGAGCTGCTGTGCTTCTGGGCTCCTCAGTCCTTCCAGGCAGCGCCTGGTTCCATGGCTCTGCTTCCTCACACACTTATGGCAGCTTGAGCTCCTGCAGGTTCCTGCTCCCATGGGGGCAGTGGGCAGGAGCTGCCCTTCGGATGCAGAACCGACTGTGCCCACCCCATGAGCTTCATCTCCACTGTGCACGGGCACCAGCGGGGGGAAACAGCCTCACAAACACAGCAAACCTCACCCCCACAGCAAACACTCTGCCTGCTCTTCCACCAACACCAGGGGACGTCCTGCATGGGATAGGCCTCCTCTTGGGTAAAACTGGTGGCACTGTCAGGATAAGGTACTGAGAAAAAGGAGGGGCAAGAGCCCTGCTTGGATACTTCACAATCATTTCAGATTTATGGACTAACACTTCCTGGTGAAGGGTTGAGCTTCTGTTCTGAATCATAGAATCATAGAATCATAGAATCATAGAATCATAGAATCATAGAATCATAGAATCTAGATTCTGGATTCTAGATTCTAGAATCATAGAATCATCAAGTCATAGAATCATAGAATCATAGAATATACTGAGTTGGAAGGGACCCATAGGAAGCATTGAGACCAGCACTTGTCCCTATGCAGGAAACCCCAAGAATTCCACCATGTGTCTGAAAGCAGTGTCCAAACATATCTACCTTGCAAAGAACATGTTGAAGTAGTCTGTGAAGTACCATGTCAAAAACACTTCTCTAGATAATTATATAGTGAGAGTGAAGTACCTTTCAGTGAGGGAAATAGGGCTGATATTACTGGTTTGAGTTTGACATGCTGGCAGTGTAACAGTAGAATGACAATATTTTTTGCACTGGAAAGAATGCACTGGATGGATCACCAAGAAAAACACAACAAAATGAATAATTTTCTAAGTGACTCAAAGTTTTAGAGAACCTGTTTTTAAATCTGGCATATGTTTAAATACAAGTGATCTCACAATGCAACAATGAAACAAAGTGTAGAAGCTTATATTTCTACTTGCATATTTTCTAGGTTTTATTTTGTGGCTTCTTGTTGTTCCCCATAACTTCCATTTTCTAATTAATTTAAAAATAAATTCAGAATAGTTTTATGACTAAAAGGCTGTCACCAAAATAGTTTTATGACTAAATGGCCGTCATCAGAACTTGTAATATCCCTGCTTTATGTGCTTGAATTTTCTTTAATGATGCTATGAATTTAGTAATCAGAAAGATTTTGATTACTACAAAATAAGTAGTAAATTTCCAGAGCAATAGTAGGGGAATTAATTTATTATTTTAAAGAAAAGTCAAGCCTTTAAATTTTTAAGCTATTTTAAAGCTCCATTGTCTGAAATGGACCTAACAAGGTCAGCTTGCATGATTGTTTTGCAAACAGTATTACTCATAATGAAAGCAATTACCCCCTGTCTGTAAAGCCATGCACTATACTCTAGGAAATTTTAAGTGCCCAAACAGGCAGAACTACACTGCAAATTTTATTACTCCAAAAGAGGCTAGTTATTCTATTAGGGAATCTTTTCAACTAAAATAGAAATGACAGTCATTCTGCAATTCATTTGTATGAATAATCTGCAGCTAGATTGTAGAATCAGGTTGTGGTGCTTCTCTATGAAGTATTTCTCAGCAAAAAAGGTCCAGGGACAAGAGCTTAAAAAAATCGAGTGTTGTTCCTAAATATGTGCAAGAAGTATATTCTTAGAATAAGGGATGAAGCAGTAGTAAACTGAAATTTTAGTATTTGCTGCCTTTCCTGTATTAGCAAGTTATACCGTCCATGTGAGGGTGCAGTTTTCAGATCCTGTTCCTCCAGGTAGCCAGGCTACAACGTGGGGTAGACTGCAAGTCAAGTGCCAGGGAACATTCCCAGGACTCAGTCCTTGACCCTGCCATAATGCCACAGGCTTTCTGCACAGCAGTCATCTGTGAGATTCTGTGCCTTGTTCCTAATAACTCCTGGGCATGGGTCAGGAATTAGATCAGGGGGCATCATCTACAGCAGCTGTTCTGGAAAGAGACGAATGTAGCATTGCAGAAGGGGTGGTTTGGAGCTGCAGCACGTGAGGACAGTGCTGGTCATGTTTGACTGGGCTCTTGAGAGGCAGCTGGAGCTGCCATGGCTTTGAGGGGACACAGAGGTGCTGGCACAGAGGGGCCCAGCCTGGGCAGGGTGAGCTGTGGGCAGTGGACAAGGTGCAGATCCTTACAGCCCTGAGCACGGGGTCCACGTGCAACACATGGCCGTTGTTTTCCTGCTGGCACTCTTCAGAACTGTTAATCCATCCTTAATCTTGGTTGAAATATCTTTCTCCACATGTACTTTTTGCTTTGGGGTGGATTTCTAGGGATACCTGGGCCCAGGGCAAGTAACTGCAGCTCCCTTACCTGTGCTAATCATGGGTCAGTGGAGGACACACCCTTTTAACCAGGGACTGAGATTTCTGCCTTGGTGCAGAAGATTTGCTAGTAGGACACTCAGAGATATGGTTATTTTCCTTTCATAGATTACTACGTTTTTCAATACAACAAGCAGGGGAGAAAAGTTTTCATTTTCACAGCAACTTTTAAAGCATAAACTGTTATTGAAAGTAGTGTTACCTTGAGATAAATCAAGATTTAATGGGAATTTTTTCCTGAACTTTGTTGTTCAATTGTGTAGCATTTTCCCCTGCTTTGTCTTGTCTTTTAATGTTCTCTAATACCGTTGCAGTGTAGACTATCAGAGTACTTCTAAACTACCTCAGCCAAACAAAGCTACTTTCATATTTCCTCACATAGTGTTCATAGGTGTTTTGTGATCAATTTTTGCTGTTTATTTACAACAAAACAAACAAAGCATTTAAACCTAAAGCTCAGAAATAGGAAATTCCAGCTTCCTGTCACCTCTGCTGTCTCAAGTATAAAATCTTCAGTATGTTTGCCTGAAGTTTGGCATGTCAATACTAAGAAAATACCTGTCTATCTCTCTACAGTCTGTCTCTATACCTGCTGGTTTCTCTTAGACATCTGTAAGGCTTGCATTACTCTGGTACCTGCTAGTGAACAAATGCCACTGCCATGTATGGTGCCAATGGGAAATCCAACTTCGGCACAAAAACAGCCAGTCTCAGTGTAAAGGCTGTTCCTTCCTTTGGCTAATTGAATCAATTAATAAACTCTTTACTCTTAGATTTCTTCTTCCTTTGTCTTGTGCACTGTCATAGGCTTAAGGCTGACTGGTCTGCTCAGTAGAGTCCTCAATCCAAAGCTACTTAGTAACAACATCCTTCCTTAATTATAAAACAAGAGGCCTGTAAGCAAAATTAACTGATTCACATTCTTCCATTCAAATTTAGGTATGATCCAACATTCAGGAGCCATCACGGTGCACTTACTGGCACATGGTTGGGAAATTACCCAACATGCTTTGATATCACAATGAGGAGAAAACAAAGGCAAGGATGAGAACATGACACTGTGATATTAAAGTGCCATGACACAACTCTTATCAGCCCCTTCTCTCTGATCCTGGACTGCAGCCCCAGCCAGCTAAGTGGCATCTAGTGGGCTCAGTCTGGTATACCCAGGTCCATCTTGTACTGGGGAACCCCAGACTGCACCCAGTGACTGTTCTGAGCCTCGCCCTTGCCAGACAGAGAGAAGCACCAGCTCCTCAACAGGCTGGTTGTGCTCTTGCTGGCACAGCCCAGGGCACAGTTGGCTTTTTCTGCAAGGCATGGTGATGTCTCCTGCTTGACTGGTACACCAGGACTCTCAGACCCTTTTCTTCAGGGCTGCCTTCTTAGCAGCCAGCCCGTCTTCCCTTGTGTGTGGGGTTACTGAATCTCAGAGACTTCGGTCTCTATATTGCTGAACTTAAACAAGATCTAAGCTTATATTAGGATCAAGTTCAAAGACAGAATCAGACAAGGTTTCTCCTTGGTGTTTTGCAGGGGAGTGCTCAAATTCAGGGAGTGTCTGCAACAGTCTTGTGCTGTATTGTTGTGGCTTAGCTCTGGCCAGTAGTGAATCACCACAGAGCTGCCCCCTCACCCCCAGTGGGGAGGAGAATCAAAGAAGAAGAATAAAACCTTGTGGGTTGAGATGATAACAGTTTAATGACTGAAATAAAATACTATATGATAACACTAAGGATGATAATAATTAAAACAATGATAATAACAATTACAATGAAAAGGAAGAGAGAGAGAGAGAGAGAGAGAGAAATAAAACCCAAGACACAAAAGTGATGCCGAGTACAATCCCTCCCCACTCACTGACCCATCCCCAGCCGGTCCCCTAGCAGTGATTGTCTTGCCCAGTTTATATACTGGGCATGGGGTTTTGTGGTGTGGAATATCCCTGTGGTCAGTCTGGATCCCTGTGGTCACCTACACCAGCTGTGCTCCCTTCTGGCTTCTTGCTCCCCTTCTCACTAGCAGAGCTGGGAACATTGGAAAGTCCTTGGCAGGGTGAGCACTGCTGAGCAACAACCAAAACATCAGCATGTTATCAACATTATTCTCATCCTAAATCTGAAACACAGCCCTGAAATATGAGCTGCTGACCTGAAAATTAACTCTATCCCAGCTGAAAGCAGGACACAGATGAACGTTCAGCTTCTGAGTTTTCAGCTCTGGGGAGAAGAACCTGATGTGCCGCAGTGCAGTTGCTGACTAATTGCCAAATACCAGAGACGCATGATGAAAAATAATCCCCAAAGAATGAATGTCAAGAGTATTTTTGTAATATATTCTAAATATATTCTAAACTTTCAGCTTTCATTGGTTAAATTTTAACACAACATGCTGTGGTATGTCTTCTACTATAGCATCTTTCTTACAGTAATATTCCTCTCTCAGGTTTGTTTGTTATCTCAGTCCCTTTCCTCTCTCTCTATTCACTTTCCTCAGAAAATGGAAAGCATGTTTTCACTCTCACAATCCAGCTTCTTTGGGACACAACTGTTCCTATTAGTCTCATTTTAATATTGTAATTAACTGTTTCATCAGATAATAAAATCCTCTTCATTTTGAAGGACTTTTGTCGAGTTCAGAAAGCAACAAGATATCTTGTAATTCTGAGGTTCAAAGAAATCTTAATTAAAAAACTGACCAACCCAGCACCACAAATGTAATTTGCAATTCACTTTGTCTTCTCTAGTTCTGCCTAGGAAAATAATGTAAAACTGTATTACTCCCGAAGTGAACACATAGTGTCTTCAAGGTAAACAGATCAGATATTAGGGATAAAAAGGATCCCAGAAGAGTAGCCACATAATGTGTGACATCTAGGATAAAATTCTGTTTCAGTTAGAAATTCTTGGAGGGCATTATTCACAGGCAAATGAAATAGAACAAGCTTTCATGAAGAGACTGTAACAGGCTGCTTCTCTCGTTCCTTCCTTACAGGAGCTGAGGACCATTTAATACTCTCTCAACACCTGCTCACCTCCTGGACTGCCCCACAATCAACCCTCTCCTGCGCTGCTGTGCTCATTTCTGCACTGCTTGGGCTCTCCTCAGTGCCCCGTTCAGTGCTGCTGTCAGTCCCTATTTGGTTGTGCAACAGCAGTCACCTGAGAAGTCACTTTTGCTCTTTTTAGATCCATTACTGATATATCATTTTTAAGGTCGGCTTGTTCTTTTTCAATTACTAAAGGCCTGGTCAGGAAAGCTGTCCAGCCTCTTATGAGCAGCTTGAGCACTTACACTGGATTACTTTGTAGGCATTCAAACATTATTGCTTGACTGTTACATCCAATTACTCTAGCAGTAGTTAGGCATATGAACAATTAATGTTGCATAGAGAAGGAAAAGCTGTGAACTTGCATTAAAACTGTAGAATGTCTGTCATTCAAGGTAAATATATAAATTACTTTCCTTGAGGAAGAAAACCAACTAAAGTACTAGGCCGATTCTTGAGGGGAGGGGATGCTCAACAGGGCAAAGAATCTGTTCTACATGTGTGGATTTTTTTGTTTGTTTTTGGTTTTGTTTTTTAACTTAGAATTAGGATATTATTATTTGAGTATAACAGCTTGCAGAGGTCCCTCAAAAAGAAATTGAGACTATGCTTATTCTCCATTTGCCACCTTATATTTCCTGTCCAGAGATGCTGTATCCATCTGAAAACTATCTAATTCTAAACCCAAATTGGAGTCCTTTGGGGGTTTTTGTCATAGTTCTGGTTCAAATTTTTAGTAAACTGGGAAATAAATTCTTTCATTCTGTGGAAACTGGCAGGAAAGAGCTCACACTAGAGGGCAAACATCTGCAAATGTGTGACGGTGAGGCTGTAATAAATAGTGAGCCCCAAAGCTTTGGGGAGGGGGTTGGGTACATGCTCGAGTCCCTCAGGACAGGCTCGGTGCCCAGCCCAGCCCAGCCCAGCCCAGCCTGGCAGGGCAGCACTCTGGGAAGGAGCTGGGACACTGCTCTGGGTGCAGGCTCTGCTGCCCTGCTCCAGCCGGAGTCTCTCGAGCAGGAGCCCGGGTATCACCCACCCCTGGGTGTCCTCACGCCAGACAAGGCAAGGGGCATTCTTCACAGATGACTGCACTCCTAATCAGCAATTAGCTTTTGATGCCACCATCGAATTAGACAAGGAGTTATCTGATTAGATTTCAGGACATTAATTCATGTTGTGTCTGGCTGAATTTAAATTCATTTGCCTCTATTCCACAACTGGACAATCCTGCCTAAATTTCTGCATGGGATTAGAAACCAATGTAGTCTGCCAAGCAGGATTTTTTTAATAACTGACTTTCATGATATTTTTTTGTTTTCTTTTTTTTCTTTGTTTGGTGTTTTTTTGTTTGCTTTGTTTTGGTTTGGTTTCTTCTTTGTTTTGAATTAAACTCAGAGAACTGAACTTAATAAATCAGCTAGTTCAAGGCATTTTCTGCAGATCTTATGTATTTATTTGTGACTTTAAAAAAATTTGTAATACTACTTTAATAAGTACATAGGTCTGATTTGAACCAAGTAATTCAGTGTCCGTATTTTGAGATATTGAGTTAAGTTCTGTTTGCTTTTTGTTGCAAAGAGAACACAAGAGATAAGAAAAAAAATAACTGTTTAACAGTTAAAACTCTGGTGGAACAGCCAAGTTTCCTATGGGGCAGAGCTCTATATCAAGTGAGAGCAGCTACTCTGTAAAGAATTGTGCGCTCTCTACACCCATCTGGGCTTTCACATCATCACATCACATCACATCACATCAATCACGCAGATCACACAGGTTTTTGCAGGAACCTGCCTCAGCACTCTCTATCTAGGAGCCACCAGAGCAGGGACCTTACCAAAACCCAAGTTCTCAGACACTAGCTCATAGCGTCAGGAATAATTGACAAAGGCCCTGGAGAGTTTGCATCACACCTATATGTCTCCAAAACCACAAGAAGCATTTTGAGATGTACTTATGTTATTTTGAAAAGTGGCCCTTTTCAAACTGAGGGGGCTCTCCGTGCTTAGGAATGTGGTGAAATTTCAAATGCAATAAGACTCCAGTCCCCTGCTCCATTCCCAAGAGAGGAACTGTCATTTTACTGAGCACAGGCCCTTTACCACATGAATCTCCTGTTCTCATAGAACGCAGCCCAATATAAAAGCAGCTTATCTCTGCTCACTTAGCTACTGCTGGGGACTAGCAGCAAAAATCTGGCATTGAGGTTTCAAAAGACCCCGACCATCTGTGACTTTAACAAAGCCTTTTCTGCCACGTTATTCTGTGCAGAATGTTGGGAAGATACAGTCTAGTCCTCTGCTTTACAAATACACTCTCACCTTCGAGTTAATATTGCGTATAAACTTCTCAACTACTAAAGTCGGGATCTTCTAGCAGTGTCTGACTTATGCCCACATTTAAAAATCAGAATGTTCCATGACAGCAACAACACTAGTAATACTAACATTAGTAGCTATTATTATTGTTAATATTATTGTTATTGTTGTTGCTATTGTTATTCAGAGTGGAATGGAGATAGTACAACTCATTTCATGCAAATAGGCCCAGTGAGGTCACATAGGAAAGCTGTATGGAATCAGGGTGGCTTCTTGTGCAACTCATTACATAAACAAGTTAACAATGCAAACATGAGTACTTCATGGAGACTAGCACTTGGCCTGCCAAATTTCGTAATACTACCTGATTCAGAGTGCTTCTCAGCCTATTTGCACATTTTAAAAGTTTATTTTTGAACAAGTTAAAATTATCTGTTTGGTTCCTCAAAGAAGAGAAAAATGTAGTTTCAGTTTTATTAATTAGGAAAATTACAATTTCTTGTAAAATTTTTGAATAATTGAATAATTTTCCCTTGCATTGAAAACATGATACTGAAACTAGAAGAAACTCAAAAGGCATATATTCAGGCATTATGGGTTTTTATGTACCTTTAAGGCTTTGCACTGTCCATGTGAAGAGCCACAGGTATGTTAACCTTAGTGATTCTAAGGGATCATATCAGGAGCAATTTACAAAATTGTGTCTCTAGAATGGATTGACTAGCTCAAAAATCTTCACAGTTTTATTGACTGCAGGCAAGTACACTCTGGCTGATCTCTAAAGAGCTCCATGAAAGAAGTGTTCAGCAGTTCTTTGAAAAACAGATAGAGACATAGGTAAATAAACTGGAAGTGTCAAATAGATATAAAAGAGCTCATTCTTACCTTGGTGCTCTTGACTAAAGTGCACAGAAACCTTGTGGGAAGCTCTGAAGCTTCATAAAAGAGCTGCTGATCAGAGCACAAAGCTGGAGCCACAAGTAGCAGGACACACAGCATTAAATATGGGCTCATTCTGAAAGGTCCAGTCTGAATTATTTACAACATCACTGGTTTGGTTTTAGTTTTACTGTAGGTCTTGTTCTTTGCCATCCCAAAGCAGGTTGTTGAGCTGTGGTACTCTGATGCTTTGCTCTTGGATCCTGCAGCACAACAAGGAGGGCAGAGCAGTGTTTGTTTGTCTGTGGGTGCCCAGAAAAGAAGGAGTGGCATCATCCCCAGGGTGAGCCCCTCACTGCAGCAGGACCTTGTCACTGGGCAAAGGCCACCAGCACAGTACTGAGCTGTCTAATTTTTGTGCAGTATCTCTGCTTGAAGAGGTGTTTTACCTCAGGTTTTACACATGAAACTTCAGGGCTTGTGATGTTTAGCACAGAGGATTGTATTGTCCAGTGAAACTGCTGATTTCCAATGAAAAAAAAGATATCTGAAGATATAAAAGATATAAGATATCTTATATCTTAAAATGCCTTAATTTAGAAACGATTAATTGACAGGACAGGAAATTTAAAAGCAATGTCTTTCTATATCTCCTTATCCAGTACCTTTCCACTGAACAAATTCACTTATTTATTTAATGAGTTCCCCAGCAACTTCAGGGGGTAAAAGTTAGTAGCAGTGCTGAATAACTGCATCAAAATAAGAGTGGAGACTGATAAAACCAAGTACTACCTCCCTGCCCACAGATAATGACCCTTCACACATGTGCAGGAGCACACGTGGGGCTGGGCTGTAGCTGCTGAGGCCATGGCCTGGGATGGATGCTGTGCCCCAGCCCTGCTGCCCAAGCACTGTCAGCTCCTGGCAGAGCCATCTGGGCCTGTCTGCCACTCCCAGGAGCTGCAGACATGGGGCATGGACATTCTTGTTCCTTGGAAATAACCAGGGTTAGAGCTGATTGCTACATGGCATTGTTTTTCTGATAAAAGCACCTTGTCCTTGCTGGACTGTTGGCATTACATTGTTTTCAAGGGCCTACATTAATTTTCCACATGAGTGTTTCGAAGTGTAAATTTGAGATTCTACAGACACTGATGGATTTCTGCAGCTACAAAGTGTATTCTTTTCTATAGGCTTAAAAAGTGGATACCATCCCTAAAACTCAGGCTGCCAAAATGAAATCACAAGTAATGCAAAGACAGGCTGCTTGGAGCATGTCAAAACCTATTTGCTGTTTTGGGTGGCATTCAACTTCCAGCAGTAAGAATTTGATGGACATTTATTTCACACCTTCGAGGAGCCTTACACAGCTCAAAAGCCCAACTGAAAAAACACATCAGGGAGAAAAATATAAACAAGTGTGAGTACAAGTAAGGAAGAAACAGACACTGGAAAAGCAGGCATCTGTGAAGCTTCGTGGTGGCCAGGGGATAACTGAGGAAGTGCTTGGAACAAATCTTTTTGCCATCTATATTACATTCAGCAATACTTACCTTGCAACTCTTTGTCGTAGGCTAATTACTGTGGTAAAGCAAGTGCATATTGGTTCTTTTACTGAAGTGACAGAAATGAAAATGACTAAGAATTTAGCACTGATCATCAGTATTGGCAGCTTAAGCTCCTCACTTAATCACTGTCACAAGTGAACATTTTAATTCTGCTATATTGTTTTCCAGCCACAAGTGACAAAAAAGAAAATATATATTTCTTTATTATAATATTATTTTGCAATAAGGGTTAATTTAGTTTGCACTTTCACCTTTAGCAGTAGGATTGCCCTTTATACAGAGCATTTATCAAGTGCCTTTGGTGTGCCAGTATGACCACTGAAGACGTGACCTGCATTTCACAGATAGAGCTGCCCACCTTTACAAATTTTCATTGCTATTTTGTGCTGGTTTTGGGTGGACTTGTTTTGGTTTGGTATTTAATTTTGCCCTTGCTCCTAAATATCATTTATAAGCAGAATGCTTCCAGCAGAATTAATCATCAAACAGCCATGCTTCTCTTATGGCAAGAACCAGCTGGGTCAGGCTCTGTCTAACCCATACAGGTTAGATATCCAGTTCTTCCCTCCACTGTGCAGCTCAGCAGAAGTCACAAGCAAGTGTGGGAGAAGCTGAGAGCCATCAGTGTGGAGAGTGCACCCTTCCCCTTGGATTTGGGCTAGCTCTGGTCAGCCAGAACAAGATTCACTTTCCTCTTGTGCTCTTGATGTCCTGGGCATCAACAGACTTGGCTGTGTCTGCTGTTTCATCTGACTGCTGCTCAGCTGTGTCCAGTGAGGTGTCCCAGTGCTGAGGAGCAGCAGCTGAAGTGCTGTGGCTCAGGAGCTGCTGAAGGTGCAGCTGCTGGAACCATGCTCAGCACAGCAAGGGATGAGGAGCTGATGCAAAAGGGTGGTAGGGAAGTCTGAAGCAGGAATGACACACAGTCTGTGTTTCCTCCAGCCAAAATCAAAGTCTGGAGACTCTTTATTCAGTTGCTGATAAAACCTGGGGTCTTAAAACACACAGGTGTTGTTTTTTTTCCTTGCACCATGACTGACCCAGTGTGCCTAAACCCACAGCGAAGGTACAGCAGCAGTGCCAGCAGTGCCAGGGCACACAGCAGACAGGCTGATGGAAATGCCTCTGTGAGGTTTTGTGCTGGGACATCTCTCCCTGACCTCTTCAATTCCCAGTGCTAGAGCAGCTGAAAAGCATATTTCTGTGGATGTGATACTGGGCATCCCAAGAGGGAACCATGTCAGTGCCCCACAGCTCAGGCTGTCGGCTTTCAGTTGCACTGGGATGGCTGCAGCAGTATTGTATAGCTGTAATATACAACCCTGCTATGAATCTTCAATTAACCAGCCTTCTAGATGTTAATGACAGCTCACACTTTCCTGCTCATATTGCACCTAATCAATTTGAATAACAGATTGTCATGGAAGACTGAATTAAACTATTTGTGACATTGATTCTGTTTTTGTTTTATGTTTAATGACATAAAACTACTAACAGTTTTGTAGTTATGAGTGACAGATATTCAAGAAAAAGCTTGTTTCAAGTTTCTTTTAAAAACAAATGAATGGAAGGATATTTAGTGGGACATTTTTCCTTGAAGATTTAGGTCCTGCCTAGAAATCTGGCAAAAGGACAGAATAAGGTGAGGAGAGAAGCTTCTCAAACTTTTTTTTTTTTTTTTTAATTTTATTTTTTTTTAAATTTTTTTTTTTTTTAATTTTTTTTTCCTAATTATTACTTTGTTGCATTATTTGTTGCAATGCTACTTTGGAAGAGAGGATGTGCATGCAGGGAATCTGAGTGTACTAAATGCCAGAGAACAGAAACATGGCACAACCACCTCCTGAGTGGTTACTGGCATCACTCCAGCAAAAGGATGTCACAACTCTTGTCGGTCACCTTTACTTCTCTGACAAATACTCACTGCTTGTGGACACTGTCACTCACCCCCCAAACCATACACTGGTGTGTGCTTAGAGTGTGACTCGCTCTCATTAGGAATCTCTCCTGCTAGAAAAAAAACAAAAGGGATTGGATATTTACTCTCTCATTCATCATTTTTCAAGCATCGTTATTACATTTTACATATTTCACTCAGAGTTTCAAGTTTAAATTCAGTCATGCTTTTCAGCTCTAAGACCTATGGGGTTTCATAAGGTTATTTTTAATTTATAGGGGATTTCTACTTTTTGAAGATTTTTACTTTGCATTCTAGAATTCTTTTGGAGTAATTGACTACTTTTTAACAGTCAACATAACTGTAATAATATAAATATCAGTAGGCCAGTAATAAACTATAAATAACAGCACTTTAAATCCATCTTTTCTAACAAAAATTCTCCTCATTTGTCTTTCCTGGCTAGATCGCTCTAGCTGAAAGTGAAGGAGCCTATCAGTGCATCAGAAACATGCAACAGAGATTTTTTTTTTTTTTTTGACAGTGTCATTTTTATAGAAAGCTAATATTTCAGTTCTGGAAGTAGGCACTCTCAGTGCTGTCATTTTTGTAATTCTGCTGGGAAATCTCATGATTTCTACTCAATACTACTCATGATAGTATTTTTTTCAAAACTCAACTTCTGGAGATGCGGTCTTATAATTTGTCATACTTTTGTTTCACTCATTAGACAAACTTTAGACAACAAAGAATACCTTAGATTCTGTTAAAGTACAGAATTATTTTAAACATTTCTGATTCTCTTTATGCCT
Source organism: Muscicapa striata striata (assembly GCA_030060385.1). NCBI lineage: Eukaryota > Metazoa > Chordata > Aves > Passeriformes > Muscicapidae > Muscicapa > Muscicapa striata. The sequence goes on along the minus strand of JAREIS010000524.1, from coordinate 116,406 downwards.
ATGTCTTCATAAAGTGTGAGCTTAAATTGTGATTTTACATTCAAGGGTTGATTGTACTTTATAGTTTAATTTTTCTTTTTAATGATAGTTCAGTACCATTTTTCATTCTGACATTATGTTACAGTGTAACATATTATCCAGTATATTAGCAGATAATTTTCTTTATTTGGAAAAATGCCAGCATCTCTTTAAATGTGCTTTAAGCACGCAAATTAAACCCACAACAACTCTTGGCCAGGTGATGCTCAGTGACACCAGGAAAACCTCAGGATAAGGGGCAGAAGGAGACCCCAGAAACCAGCTGCAATTTGCAGGCTTTTTGCAGAAGCAGCTGGTCCTCAAACCAGCAGGCTTTGGCTGTCTCTTGCAATCTCTTCCCCTCAAGGCAGTTCTTCCTGAGGCACAATATGCCCAGTGGGTAATTATTTGAAATACAATTTGCAGGTGGATTTCCCCAGGGTGTCTGGTGCTGCAGCAAACACAGTGGATACCTCAGGACAGCTGCTGACACCTGGTGCAGGACATTTCTCATGCTGGCCCAGCCTTGTCATGAATTACACAGCAGAGCTTGGCCTGGTGCTCAGGGATCCTTTTCTGTGGTGGCAAAGGAATTCAAAATGAAACTGCATGTGTGCAGCCAGCTGAGCCACCTTGCACACTGAGCCACACCAAGCCAGGGCAGGTGCTGTCTCCAGGTACTGCCATCGACAGGGCTCGGGCTCCACAGAGACTGGGCAAGCACTGCGAGCAGCAGAAACGGCAATGGTAGCCAGAGAAATCCTGCAGTGAGGGAGCTCCGGAGGCCGCTGCTGCTGTTCTGGGGTAGCCTCCAGAGAGCAGCCGCGGAGTTGAGAAGCTGAAGGAGATGGCAGCCAGAGTTTGAAGGGGCCCGGGCTCTGGCGGAGCGACACTGGAAACACACACTAGGCAAGGATTGAGCGCCGAGCTGGAGGCCGGTGGGCAGGCCAGAAGTAATTCAGCCTGTTGAGGGGCCAGGTGTGCTGGGTTTCCAGGGAAGACACACTTGGGGAAGCTAAGAGAGGCTTGCTTCTCAGTGCCTGTGCTCCAAGGACCAGAAGATTCAGCCTTGCCAGGTGTCTCCTGTGTGGTTCCCTAGACCTTCAGGGCCTCTTGGGGAAATGCCTTGCTGAGAGGGGGCTTGGCACGGAAGGTGTTGCCCAGGAGCCCCAGGGCTGGGTGCAGCGGGAACCGCATGGAACAGGGTGTCCAAGCGGCCCTTGGTGACACACGGTGACATAGGTGTTGGTGGCGAGGCGGCCACGCCAGTGTCCTCTGTGCTCATGACGGGACAGGACGCAGAGAGCGGTGCTCTGACGAGACCCCACAGAGCAACTCGTTCGTGCCTGACCCGGAGCTTTCCCAAGCGCTACTCATGCAGCTGGCCTCACGGCCAGACTGTGCCACCCAGGAGGAGGGAGCTTTTTCTCCACAGCAGGTAAGCACCCTGGGGCCAGGGCTGGAGGCCTCCCACGATCGTGTGGCCCCTCAAGCCACGTCCGCTGTGCCCCCTCAGCCCTTGAGGCCAGCACAGTGCGGTGAGAAAGCAAGAGCTTCTTGGGGGAAGCTGGGGACGTCGCTCCCATGGACAGCACTCCAAGTCCTCCTCGTGCCCCCTCCAGGTGCCGGCCATCGTCGGAGACATTCACCAGAGACTCATGTACAGTGTCACTGTGGATGCTGGGCTGTAAAATATCCTCGTGACACTGGCTGAAGAACACCCTGTGCATGTGGTGATGAGTCTCCTGTGCTGTGCTCCATCGTGTGACGGGTAAGGGGCTCAAGTGCCTTGGCAGCTCAGGGCTCAGCAGCCTGTAGGGCCATCGCCCTGTACAGCCTGTCCAGTGCGGTCAGGCAGAGAGCTCCGGGGCCCCCGGGCCCCCCTGTTCCCTGAGCCTGCTGCCATGCTCCCTCCCTGCCCCTCAGGGCACCGGGGCTCTGTCACCCGGCCCCATTCAGCTGCATGGGGCTTGGTGCTGATGCACGCCTCTGGTCCCACAGAGCCGCCGCCCTGATGTGGAGAACCATCGGCTGTCCCAGGATAAGCTGAGCCTGACAGAGCCTGTGTCCTGTGTGTCTCTGCCACCCAGCGTTGTTAGTGATTTTTCTATTGAAATAAATCTACTCCTCATTTCGGCTGTGATTTGCTGGTTGCCATGGTTACCTGTATGTCAATTCACACACATGCTGAGAATTCCCCTCTAGGTGTAAACTCTAACAGCATCTTAGTTTGTTTTTTGAGTTATCTAGAGAAGTCTCAAAAAACTACTGTGAAGATAATTTCTTAATTTGCTTTGACACAATTTATCATGTATTAGTTTTAAAAATAATTAATTACAGTACCTTATGGAATGTTAGGTACAATGTGTGGTAACTGTCATCACAATCCCTTTAGAAAGGACCCACCAGATGGTGGGAGTATCAGCTTCCTCTAACTTTAGCAGGGAAGCAAAAGATAGATATTATAAATAAGATATATTTTCTTAAGTGTTTCCCTATGCAAAACCACTCCCACTAGTATTTTTAAATGCAAAAATATCTGTGGTGCCTTCTTTGGCAAATGGGAGGGCATAAAAAGACGGTATCATAAGGAACACTTATTCTGGCTTTTATTAGCACTATCAAAATGAAAATCTCCCATTCTGCTTTGTCTTCTGTGGTTAATACTGTGCTTCGGAATAGCAAAGTTTTATTATCTCTTTTTTTTCCTCCTCCTAGCCTTAAATGTCCTTTAAAGCCTGTGCATTAGTCCATTGTGTAAATTCCAGCTTCCTCAGCCATCAGGACAGCTGACCAAAGGGGATTCTGTGGGAGACAGCCAGGGAACTTTCACCCCCACCTTGTACCACCCTGAGAGTGTTCCTATGTGAGATGGTTCATTTTTCTGGTTGGAAGAGCCTTTTTGCCTCCAGTCCCAGGGGAGGACAGTGAAGCTGTCACTGTACCTCTCCTCACACTCCCTGCTCTCCCTCCACACTGGGGTGGAGAAGGCAGGACTGGGTGGGTTGAGAGGACTCAGCCTCCAATGCTGAAATCCTATTTCTTCTCAAAGATGTGCAATGTCAAATCCTCAGTGGGCTCTGACATCCCCTGGAAATCACTTCATTGTGTGCTCCAGATCACATAACATGCTTCTGGTGAGACATATGTGCCCTGAAAGATGCATAATGAATGTATCTTCTAAAGGATGTGCAAGATTTATTCCTTCATTTATTTGCACACATAAAAAGCATGACATTTACACTTGGAGCAGTTGGACAGAGAGCAAAGCTGCCCTGGATTTTTTTATTCTCTCCTGCTTTTACAGCATTACTGTTTTCTTTACAATGCGATTATATGAGCAAGCAATTGGATTACTGGGAGCATCCAGCTCACATTTCCTCTTTTGAAAAGAGCTGTGAAAATCTTTCTACCTGTGCCAGGAAAGGAATAAACATGTCACAGAGTAAGTGTCTAGCCTACTATCTCTGCAATCTGATTATGCATGTAAGTGCACTTATGCTCAAAAGCACTGTATTTTCCATTTCTTTATCTAGCTGTTTCTCAGAAGGATCTATTTCACGTGTTTGAAATATCTGCTGGTGGGGAAGTCCTTCATGGCAAGTAATCAGCTTTGTGGAATGCTCTGCCTCCCTCTTGTCAGAGCTCTGTCCCTGTGGTTCCCCTCACAGATGTCACACGTGTCCAAGGAGGAGCCCTTGCATCATCCTCTGTGTGCCAGGGATGAGCAGGGTCACTGCAGGGACCACAGCTTCCAGTGTCAGTGAGTCTGAGTGTGCTCATGCATGGCTGTGTGTGTCTGACTGTGGATTTTCCCACAAAAGACAGCAGAACAACTCTCTGGTACATTTCTTGGAAATGAACTATTTTGAAGGATATTTGAATAAGAGAGACAAAATCTTGCCAAATCCCTAGTCACACCCCAATATTATTTGAGAAAATAATAGTTTATTGCGTTTGGGTTTTTTAATTTCTATTTTTTATTATACAATCAGTTCTGCCCCAACTCTAGTGGCTTCTTTATTTCAGAGAGAGCAGTGGGCAACAGTAGCCAGGTAGGGCATTTGTGACTGAGGATAAGCAAGGGTGCTCTGTGCCAAGGCTTCAAATGATGGGGCTGCTGTGAGCCAGCCACAGCCAATACAGGCAGGGGACTGCAAAAGCAGGGTAATGATAATCATGGGGTGGCACAAAAAAGTCCAAATCTTGAGTGGCAATACTACTGAAGGTGGTAGGAGGTGAAGTTAGTGGCACAGTCAATAAAACAAAAGATGTGCAGATGAACAAAAATATGTCTTAAAAAAAATGCTGCTTCCAAAACCCTGCTGAAAAGTTTTAGCTTGCTGAAACAAAGAGCTGAGGAGCACATAATCATAAATGAACATAGTTTCAAATTTTTGGATTGATTCTTTGGCAAAGAGAAATGGGTATAAATCTTGTAGTTAACCGAAGGGAAGTATTGACCAAAGCTGAGCAGAGTAGTGAGAAATGGAAGAAAATGTGTTTTTTAACAGGCAAAACACCTGAAGGAAGTAAAATCTATCACTTCTGCTCAGAGAGCTAAATAAACTTACATCCAAGACTCAGAATAAATCTGGAGCCCTTGATGGAAAATGTGTACCCAGCTGGAATGTGGAACAAAGTACTGCAAACAGTGGAAAGACCACAGGAAAAATGGATCTGATTCTTGTGGATACAGTACACATGCAAGCAAAGAGGAAGCCTAGGCATCTGTCAGCAAGACAGCAGAAATGTTTTACTACTGCAAGAGATATTGGCTTTAACTGGTCATTATTATTGTCTTGCTTTATTTAATGTTTCAAGTGATAAATTATGTCATTTATTTATCTATGCTTAATTGAACAGGATTCAGTGAGCAGTACAGATAATGAGGCTTACTAGTCTGAGGTTATTGTGCTAACTATGGAACTGATACTTTATAGCTATGGGCTTAGATTTGTAAACTGCCTCCACTTGAGCAAAACCAAAGTACATTTTGTGCGTGTGAATTGACTTAAAATGAATTCAAACTGGTACCTCAAATTCTTTGTCTTTCCTATATAGAAGGGGAATAAAATGGAATTAAGTATTTTCCTTAAATGTTTGTTAAGATTCTGCTTTATCAGTCCCATGGATGAATTCCTTTCCACTTCAGATGTGCGTATTTTTTATTTTGTCTCCATTTCATCTTATTTGCCCCAGCAGGAATGCAACCAGAAACCAGATCTCTTCTCATATTAAACTGAACTGGAAACCAATAATGTTAATCACTCACTTGACTGCCAGTTTCTGCAGTGTTGCTCTGGAGAGCTGTTCCTGCCCCATGCTGGGGGGAGGAGGAAGGTGGGGGGAGAACACAGGGTGTTCAAGATGCCCCATGGTATATGAGCATATCAAATGGGCTCCTGAGGGAATCCTTTAGATAAACTGTAGCCAACTGAATTCTGCTAGAGTATTCTTTTGTCTGAGTAAATTTTCTTAATATGAGTAACTAAAACTGAACTAAAGACTTAGACTGACTTTATCTTAGGCTGATCTTGTCTTGAGATCTTGCCCAGTGATGTAAAACGCAGCTCTGAGCCCAGTGGAAACTGGGAGATAAGGAAGCCACAACTTAAAGTCTGCTACTAACCCACTGTGAGACTGAGGAAGAATCCAGAAGACCCCAGACCAAAAATCACCTTTGGACAAAGAGGTGTGTGCAGGGTGTGTGAGGAGTAGGTGAAGATCAGGTGCATGGACTGACAGGGTATAAAGAGCCAAGGATTCCTTTGTTTGGAGACTTTCTCTGGAGGCACACATCTCCAATTGTTTTTTCCACTGTACCAGTAAAATAAATTGGACTTAAAGCTCCAAACCCTGCTGCAGATTATTCAGGGCAGAGAAATTTTTGTACCAGTGACCTCACCTGCATTCCCAAAAAGACCAGCTGAAGGTCCATCTCTGGGCACCCTTTAGGGCTTCCTCAGCAGCACACTCAGACTCAGACTCAGACTGACTCAGACTCAGACTTAGCACATTCAGGATGCACAGAGAGCTCCCAGGGCATCCCTCAGAGCACATGTGATTGCCTGGTTCAGCAGTAGAGAGCTAGGCAATATGATCTGCCTTAAACACACTCTGTGCCCAGGTCCCAGATAAAGTACTCAGGTGTTTAGACCAGGTTTAGACTTGCTACCCAAAGCCAGTGGGAAGTATTCCTATTTACCAATTACTTAAAACAGATATTTCAGAGTCTCTGTAGCTTTAGGGACACCTGCTTTCATTTGTGAAGGAAATAATGGTGTTTATCTCCAGGATGCATTTTATCTTGACAGTAGACATCACAGTGTCACCAGCCTGCTCTTGTCCCAGGTTGTGACAACACTGCACAGATTGTGACACGTGATGTTCATGCAGATAATTTGTCTAGTCTGAGAAACTTAAAATGCAGTTCAAAAGGGACTAGAAGAGATTATTTTCATGAAAATTTCTAGTATTTTTACTCTGGACACGGCTGCCCCTGCATCTGGCACAGGCCAACCAGTGGTCCTGGCCACTCCATGCCTGGAACCAGCGTCTGGATTTAACTCCACTGGCAGAGCAGATTCACTGGATTCAACTAAAAGCACCTTAGCAATTAAACAGGAAAACCGACAGGGCTGTTTTCGGAGGCCGGTCTCCTCTGCAGGCACTGCTCCACCTCACTAAACAGAATCTCTGCAAAGCTGTTTGCTTCCTCTGCTAGGGAAGGTTTCCCACAGATGTTGAGGCAGCCTAAACAGCAACTAACTTGAAAGCTGAAATGGAAATATATTTATGGTTCATGAGGTACAAAAGCCCATGGAGATCCCAGACAAGGCTAGATTTATTTTTACTGCTAAGAGCTATTTAGGCTTCAGGTTGTTTGTTGCCAACTTGCAATTCTGAATATTTTGATTAGTGCTTGAAGTCTTATTACTTGGTTTGGAACATTACTGCCTGCAGGAACAAGGATTGTCCTCTGGAAAACTCATGTTTATAGAGCTTTTAAAATATACAGTCTGCCTCAGAGAAGATTAAAGTGTTGTTTCTTTCCTTGCCCAGGAATTGACAGAAATGTAACAGGATATATTTCAGCAGAAAGAGTAGCAGAAGAGGCAAATATTATAAGTTCCAGAGCCAAATATTATGATTTCTTGTTCTCAGGTACCCATGAATTTTCCAGACAGATGTGTGGGCCAGGCTTTCCCATGACACTATCAGTTCAAATGACTAATTCCTGGCTATTTGAAAGGATTACTAAAAATATTTTTTCATCTATATTTCTTATACAGATGGGTAGTCAAGGTGGCTGTGGAAGTTACACATATGGAGCACCACTGTGGGAAGAGAAAATATTTTGGATTGGTTTGTTGATGGAAAGAACTGTAAACAGAGGCTGAAACTGTTAAGAAATATATTTTGGTGGAGTAGAGAGGGGATGTGGAGATGTGTGAGACATGGAGGCAGGGAGCACCCAGCCAGTTTGTCCCTGCCCTCACAGAATAGGAAGTCACACACCTGAGCTGCTACGTGCCCTGGGAGGCAGCTGGTTTTCCTTTTACACAAAACACATTAAAGCAAAGACTCACCTCTACTTTAATTTTCCTCCTGTCTCTGCACGGCTAGTAGGTGAAGAGAGAGAGGGAGGGAGAGATTGAGGGAGAGACTGCACTGCTAGCAGAGGGGCAGCAATTCCAAACTGCCAAGTTCATGGTACCTGGGTCTGGTGTTCATTTTCCAAGTCCCAGGCCATTGAGGGCAGAATTTACCTCCCCTCCTATTCTGAGCCATTCAGGGAGAGGCTGGGGGAGGATGTTCCAGAGGAAGTGGAAGAAGTGAGAAGCATTTGTTGAGCAAAGGCAAGTCAGCCCTTTGCTGCACAGGTGAGGACATAATTCTGAATTCCCTAATGCTAGGGATGTGCTAGGGAAGGGAGATGCTGAGCACCCTTGGCTGAACATCTCGACTTCTGCTTGCAAAATGCTAATAGGGTGCACTGGGCTTTTCTTCAATGACAGCTTATTCAAGTGAGAATTAAAATTAGAAGTAGGATGCACTTGTCCTGTGCAAATATGATAATTGGTTCATAAATGTATAATGCTGTTAATTAGCATGTGATCTCTTGCAACACAGGAATGTGTGTTGCTGTCTCCTGAACCCCTTGAGGATGGGATGATGAATCACAATTCAGTGCTCTTATAGTACCTGGAAAGGAAAGAGCATCACTCAGTTCAGGCTGCTCAGAAATTTTGAGCAAAGTAAGGAAGAAAAAAGGAGTCTTTGCAAGGCCATATCTTTCTTGTTGAAAAGCGAACAATCATCAAGTAGGAAGACAAAAATATTTTTCTGTTAAACAGAGGGAAAAAAATATTCTTAGTCTTTGCATGACTGTCATGTCCAATGATCCATGATCACGTGAGTATCACTGAGGAACATTCCTGTTTGTATCCTAGCATAAAAGCTGTTGTATAAACCCAGCAGCTAAAAAAAGCTGAAAGAAAAATGTACATGCATGCACATGCATGACCATGTTTACTATCAGCTCTAGTTGCAGGAATAGAGAAAGTGACATTGGAAGCAGAAATATATGGGTTCTAAGAACAGATGGCTCCATCCAGAAGACATGTAACACTCAGTGTGGTGTCATTTGTTATTCATGTAGCTGTTCACTTGTTTCTCCTCAAGGTTTATTTGAACAGTTGTTTTTCACTTGAAAGATATACTCAGAAGCAGCTGCAAGCAGTTGGAGGCTTAGCTTTTGTTCTGCATCCATATTGTTCTGGAGATACAGGGCTTTCATTCTGCTTGGCTCTATGACATCAGGTTTGAAGTGGGCATCATTCACTGTCTCCTGGTCTGAACAGATCTAAAAAAGGTGGCTTATCTCTCTCCATGACTGAAATTCTGCTTCACCTTTGACAATTTTTATGCTACCAAATACATTGATGGAAAGAATAGAGAACAAAATTTGATTTCAAAGGAAAGAGTGCTTCCTACAAACCCAGGAATGTTTTCCCTTCTCAGTATGTTTTGTGCTACAGCAAAACATCTCTGGCTCAGAGATGTGTTTGCACATCTGCCATCAGCCAGAGCTGCCCCTCTGCCAGCCCTGCAGGCTTTGGCTTTCCAGCCTCACAGAAGGATTATTCCTATAACCCATTCCCACCCAAGACAGTTAACATGCATATTGTTCTCATGGGTTCACAAGGCATGCCAAACCAGCCGCACTAGAAGGAAGGAAGATGGGGATGTTGTAGGAGGAAAGAAGCCATGAATTGCCTCTCCAGGAAACAAGGAGGCTGCAGGCAATGGTGGTAATCCCAGGACAGCAGCCATGGGGATGTGGGAGTAGAGCTGTGTGGAGGTTGTGGACAGTGGTCAGTGCTGAGCAAGAACTCGGTGTTTGAATCCCCCCACAGATGCTGCTTTGCAGGAACACAGAATCCCAGACGAAGAAATAAATATCCTTAAAAAGCCTGAAGTGAAGGCTTGCACAAAAAGATGTATCAGCAACAAAGTACATGGCATATTGTGATTGTGGCATGCACTGCACTGTATAATTTCATTTGGATTCAGAAATGAAGTTTAACAAGAAACTGTGAGTTTTATTTATTGCTCAGAGTGACTAACTACATAAACCAATTGAATGTTAAAGTGTAAATATTGTCTTGATAATAAACAAAGGACACGTTATGTCTAGTCAGAGTGAATGCAGTATCAGTGACTGTGTTTTGCATGTTTTAATGGTTTCACTAATGGACCATTCATTCATCTCTCTTCCAGGAATTTGTTTCAGCATTCAGTTCTCCTTTAAAGGCTTTTGAATCAGGCTTAATAAGACAGGAAATAAAATAGAGCCATTCCTTCTGCTTTCTCCTCAGAGTGAAATTTTCTTCATCCACCCACAGAAAAGTTGATGTTTCCAAACTCCTGCACAGGAAATATATTGGAGTGGTTCTGAAGAGATGTTTGAAACATGCTAGCCATCATTTCAATCCTGTTTAGCCCTGCACTATTTGGCTCATTATACTTAGGTGTTACAGGTAGACAGCAACAAGTGCAATACAACAAAACAGATAAAATAATCCATCAGCAGTGCTCCGATGAGGACTGGGTGTGGGTGGGAGCCTGTCTCACATGCTGTGCCCTGCTCACACCACACAGGGACAGTTCAAACAGACACAGCTGAGCAGATATGTGACTAAATCCCAGCAGAGTGCAGGGGAGGCAAGGGCCTGCCCCAGCACCTTCACCTGCAGAGGAATCCAGAGCAAGAGCTGGACAGGCTGCTCATGAGGAGACCCCCAGCCACACTTGCATGGGCTGATATTGCTCTGCAGACTGCACCTCACGTCCTGCTGGGCAGGTCCATAGCATTGCTGGTAGTTTGGACAGAGGTTTTAACCAGACCAGTGAAGGTCTCCATTACCTTCATGGGAGATGGCTGAGAGTGGGTTGAGTGACCTGAATCCCTTCACAGACTGTAGCAGCAAAGGCTACTGCAGCCAGAGTGCCTCCCTGACACTTGTGGACCTTCACACACAGTGCAGAAGAGGCAGCAAACCAAGGGGGGATGTTTTCCACAACCACCTTACACCAGCACTCATCCAGAGTCTGCCTGTGCCTCCTGACTCTGTCCAGTTCATTCATACTGCCCTCCAAAGTGTCCAATGAAGCTACAAGAGCAAAGTGAATCAGGACCACAGAACTGTTTAGATTGGAAAAGCCCTCTGAGATCATTGAGTCAAATCATTCCCCAGCACTGCCAGGGTCATCACTAACCCCTGTTCCCAAATGCCACATCCACAGAGCTTTAAAATCCGTCCAGAGACAGGGACAGCACCTCTGCCCTGGGCAGCCTGTCCCCGGATTGGGCAACTTAACTTCCATTAAGAAATTTTCCCCAATATCCAACCTGAATCTCTTCTGGTACAACTTGAGTTTGGTTCCTCTTGGATCATCCCTGTTTGCAGTGACAAGAATTTGCACTCCAGGCTGGCGCTGGAGCTGTTTGCCAGAGCTGAGGTGGAGCACTGAGTAGTGCCTGTAAGGAGATACTAAAAGAGCTTTCCTGGGGAAAAGTGGAATAGCTGTGAGCATGGAGGGCTTGCATGGAGGAAGTCTGCCTGCAGATCAGTTGAACCTCTCCTCCAGCCAGAGATACAGAAATAGAAAGAATGTCCCAGAATGTGTGGATGGCAAGGGCAATGCAGGCCAAAGAAGGGTGCCAGGAAATGGGAGAGACTCCACACACACTCATCCATTGCTTATTAAACAAAAAGCAGCAAAGTGTACAAAGAGTGATGATCTTCCTTTCTGAGAATTGCATAGCAGCACTCCAGGCAGGTACACTGAATAAGGTGCTGGTTTACATAGTACAGAAAAAAATCCAGCAGGTAAGAAAGGAACTCTTTGTAGTGAAAGCTGTCACTGTAAGAACAGGGATTTTTCTTCACAGATTTCTAACATGGTGGAATTTTATTTTTGTGAAGCAATCTGGCTTGTCTCTGTCAGCAAAAGTGTCTCCTTCCCAACAGACTGAGTTCCAATAATTCATCTTACCAAACAATTGTTGGCAGGCAAGAAAGTAATTTCCAAGACTGAAACAGGAATTTCTTTAACATTGCCAATTCTCAGATCACTGATCTTTAAAACACTTAAAGGACAGGTGTAGAACAACTGGGTCAGCTTTATCTGTGTGCGTTTCAAAAATCAGCAAGAGAGTGTAGCTGGTGTGAAACCTGGCAGGAAAAGACTGGGGATGGCTCCTACAGGTCCAAATAATCCGCTGGTGTAAAAGATTGGACCTTCCTCATGCTCCTGAGCACGTTGCCCATTGCATTTTTTGTCCCTGCCCCAGGTGAGTGCTCTCCTGGGGCACTACCAGCTAGACTCAGCTGTGGCTGCCACCCATGAATGAAAACAATCAACCAGCACAAGTCCTGGGTTGTGCTGAGTTTTTGGATTTTGTGGCACCAGGATGGTCAGCCACTAGCACGTGTTGCCCAGACAGGTTGTGGGGTCTCTGTCTTTGGAGATAATTCAACAGCTGGCTGAACCCAGCCCTGAGCAAACTGCTCTGGGTGACCCTCTCATAGCAGTGGGGCTGGAGCAGTGACCTCCAGCTGTAACCTCTGTTACAAACTCCACCATTCTGTGATTTCGATGCTTCATGGAAGAGCAGGAAGCAGACCCTGGAGGTCTATTAATGAATACAGCTCTCACAAACCAGTGCAGGGAAAAGGCCAAGTGGGGCCAGCTCAGAGCCAAGCAGAGGCTGCACCAGAGATGGCCCAGCTGGCTGGGATAAACAGGTGACTGGGAGAACTGGACTGAGCTGGGGTAAGGGCTGCCCAGTTCATGCAGCTGTGTGCTCAAATTGCAATGTTCACACCTGCACGTTCCTGGCTGCACATGGCACCAGGTACTTGTGAGCACAGGAAACACCACAGCTCAGTAAAAATAAACCCACAGCTGCCATAGACAGGGACATGGGCTCAAGGAAAAGGAAGGCACCACAGCTGGGGGCCAGGAGAACAGCAAGTAAAGACTCTGAAATGAAAGGAAAAGGCACAATGAAATTGCTAATGATGTTCAAGAGTGGTAAAGGCCCTGACTGTTAACATTGATGAGTATTGACCTCTGGCAGTGACTCTGAAGGAAAGGATACATTTGCACCTCAGAAGGCTGAAAAACAAGATCAGAAAGCAGCCCTTCAGTGGACAAGCTACTGGAGTCATGCACATGTCAGAAATTAATTTATCTTGCTTAAGTTACTCAGTATATCACATAAAATGATTGAATGGTCCTCTTTGGTCCTATAATTCATGCTCTTAAGCAAATGCAAGAATGAACAGAGAGATGTTTTCCTGGGATCTTGCATTATGCATATCCTCCTCTGATGGTGGAAATCTGCAGACAACATACGGATGATGGCTCATCAAGTCAGTCTGTCTTTTGTAGATAATAATGCAACAAATTGCTTTATCAAGGTGCAGACTACACATTTCACACTCTTTTGAAACCCTTGGCCCGATTTCAGAATCATACTTCATTTTGTGAGGTACAGAAGCTTTTGTGTGTATTTCTTTCCTATTTCTGGTTTTCTTTCCTCCCCATGCACACATAGAGGAAAAGTTTGCCACAGTGTACTCAGAATAAAGGCAAACCCAGCTAAATCTACATAGGTGTCCAGCCCAGACTTGCAGCTAAGTCCAACACCTGTGTGCAAGCATCTCCATTCCAGAGCTGGTGCCAGTTTTTCTCATTGTTCTCTAGACAGAATTCTTATGATCTTATGGATTATTAATTTCAGTACATAACAGCTGTTGTGTCACTTCTGGGATGGACTTGGGTTCCAGCATTTACAGCAATTTTATCTTATAATCATTTTTCTTCACCAGTTTCCCCATCCCTCTAACACACTCTAGGCACATTTGAATAGTATGTCTGTAACTGCAGCATGTTTTGAGAGCACTCTTCCTTGTGTAAGAAAATACAAAACTGTAATCCGAAGCCTTATGTTAATATACTGAGCTGTCATAAACATGAAAGTGCTGATGGAAGACAAACTCATAAATATTCTCTTGTTACTCTTCTAGTGTGAGGAACTGTGAAAAATTGTTCTTTCAAAGTATTTCTCAGAGAAAAACTTTGTCACAGAGAGGGAGTGATAAACAAACTTGTGAATTTGAGATCTGAGACCCCTGTGCATCCTTTTGGCAAAAAATCACACTGCTACTACTCATTCCTGTGAGCAGGCAGACCCCTGCCTACCGACTCAGCTGGAGAACTCTTGTCACAGTAATGCAGGAAAAGTGAAAGTTAGTGCAGGCAGGACTGGCTGTCTGAGGGAAGTTTTGCTTTCAAACTACATAGACAGACAGATATATGGCACTGAAGAAATTTGGATCAAAAGATAATTTAAGTTAAAAAAATCCAGTTGCATATTTCTTCTGCTAGTAGGAGAATTCATACAGGAGACATTCCTGTGGATTTTAGTTTTCTGCTAGCTGAAATTGATCTTTCTCATTCAGCTTTCTTACTATTATCTCCTAATTCTCCACATCCAAGAACTTAATTCATATTTTGTTGCCTCGTGCTACTTGTAGCCTTGCAGAAAGGCTGCAGGGCTGGTCACTGGGTGACATGATGCTTCTCCACAGGAACTCTGAATTCAAGAAAAGCCCAGGAAGTGATGAAGGGCCATGTAAAACACTTCTTTTGGATTCAGTTTGTGTTTAGGAATATGAGATAGAAGAACTGGTCTCACTGCATGGAGTTTATTTTAGAAATACCATCTTTCATCCTCCCATGCAGGAGCAAAGCTGGGAGGAACGTGGTGGGGCGAGGTGAGCTCTGCTCCTGCTGTGCTCCCTCGTGCCACCAGTGCCAGGCCAGCAGCTCCTGAGACACAGAGCTGTGCTTGGTTATTTCAATGGGGAGACAAAAACAATGCTTGAAAAGAAGGAGGAGTAACAAATACATTGATAATCATCTCAACCAACCAACTGCTGAATACATTCCGTGTAAGAGCATTGCTGGCTCTGCTCTGTCAGGTGAGAAACCAAGAGCACAAAAAAGGCTGCTGAGGAGGGGAGGTCACAAGAATGGAGCCACAGCTGGGATGGGTCTGCCCCTTTTATCAGCAAAAGTTTGTGGGAAAGTATTGCTTACCCTACTGTCAGCAGAAAATTGAAATGTCCTTTTTTCCCTTGGAATTGCATTTATTTTGCAGTGGTTAGTGCCAAGTGGTGATAAACATCCTCTGAAAGAGGAAGAGATGCCTTGCTTTGGGCTTTAACTGGGAGATGGCTTTTTACATTTGAACAGCTCCTGAGCAGGGACCAAAGCAGTATCAGTGAGTTTCTATTGGCAAAACTTTGGGAGTGATTCAAAAGGATATTTTGGAGCATTTGCTGGAATTTGAGGTCACTACACAAACAGTTTTTTAGTATAGTAGTAATAGGACAACATTTCCTGATCCATTTATTTCCTGAACACTAATTTAGTATTGCTGAAGTGTTCAGTCACAACAGGTACACTGCTTAATTTTCTAAGTCATTTTACTGTGGATGCCCTCACACCACACAATTACATACTGTGTATTTTATATCATTGTGCAAAAGCCTCCCTTCACTTGAGGTGGTCTGGCACTAAGGCAAAAAACTTGTGGATGGATGATAAAGAAATAAGCACTTCCACACAGAAACACAAATGTGTGAGTGCAGCCAGCACTGTCAGCTCTGTAACACAGCTCTGGCAAAGATCCTGAGAGAGGAGAAAACCTCTGAGAATATATGAATTTCATCGAAAATGTATGAAATATCATCAGTGAATCCCTTGCAGGATTCATTTAAAATGACTAAGAAAGACTATTCCCAGTTTTTGGTTTTTTTCCTGGGGACATAAGTCAGAGTCAGTTGGAGTTCTGATAAATACAAGTATTAATCACAGAGGCTTGTGTGCTAAGTGCAGATGAATAAAAAATGCATTTGCTGAATGCTGGGAGCAGGAATAACAGATGAGTATATTACTTTTAAGATTTGCATCCAGCTTTAAAAATGAAGTATTTATATTAGTGCCATCTGTGTTGGCTGCAGGCTGTCTGGCATGGAGCAGTGTCTGTATTGTGCTGGAGGTGAGGGTCCCCTTGGCTTGGAGCTGCTGGGAAAGCCCTGAGCCTCAGCAGAGTCCTTTGCTCCATCATGGCAAGGCACAAGAGCTGCCTTCCCACCCACACCCTCCCCACCACAGCTCCTGAGGAGGGGCTGTGAGCACGGCTGTGGGGCTGTGTCCCCACGGGGAGCAGCATCCCCCCGTGCTGCACGGCTGAGCCTGGCCCCAGAGCACTGCCCCAGAGCACTGCCCACAGCACTGCCCCACAGCACTGCCCCACAGCTCTGCCCCAGACCTCTGCCCCACAGCTCTGCCCCAGAGCACTGCCCACTGCCCCACAGCACTGCCCACTGCCCCAGAGCTCAGCCCCACAGCTCTGCCCCACAGCTCAGCCCCACAGCACTGCCCCACAGCACTGCCCACTGCCCCACAGCACTGCCCACTGCCCCAGAGCTCAGCCCATCAGCTCTGCCCCACAGCTCTGCCCCACAGCACTGCCCAGCCACCAGCAGCTCTGCCCCACAGCACTGCCCCACAGCACTGCCCCACAGCACTGCCCACTGCCCCACAGCTCTGCCCCACAGCACTGCCCCACAGCACTGCCCCACAGCTCTGCCCCACAGCACTGCCCACTGCCCCACAGCTCTGCCCCACAGCACTGCCCACTGCCCCACAGCTCTGCCCCACAGCACTGCCCCACAGCACTGCCCCACAGCACTGCCCCACAGCTCCTGCCCCACAGCTCTGCCCCACAGCTCTGCCCCACAGTGCTGCCCAGGGCTCCCTTTCACTGCCACGCTGCAGCTCGTGCTGGGCAAGTCCCAAGGATTGCAAACTCCTGGATCTACTCAGTTTCACTGGACCGAGGACAACATATTCTTCCTAAGAGCCCCCATGAAGGATACTGCCACATCAAGCAGCAATATCAGATGAAAGCTGGGAACAAACATTCTCAAACATCAGATTTGTCAAGGACTGAACTCTTCCCCAGTCTAACTTAACCCCTGGCAGCACAGAGGCAAGTCTCAGAAATATCCATCCAGAGACATAGCTTGAGTCTCTGGAATATATTGCTGTGAAGAAAAACCAAAAGGAGTTGTAAGAAGGGCTGGGAATAAGTTTCTTTCAGCTGACTAAATTTCCGAATAACAACAGAGAAGAGAATAATAAGAACCGTTTAGGTAGAAAGGAAAGACTTTATTTGTCTTGTCTTGAGCTTCCCTAGCAACATCTGCATATCCCTGGTACTGCTGAGAACAGACATCAGCAGATGACAAAGGCAGATTCTGACAAGGGCGAAGTACCATGACCTGGGGGTACACAGACCTAGTACTTAACATGGGGCAGCCAGCCAAATTCCCTGGTCCTTCTGGAATGTTCAGCTGGAAAATGTGATCAAATTACCATGAAAATCTAACTTTGTTGTTTTTAGAATTTAACTTCCGTTTTAATCATTTCAGCCTAAAGCATGAGGTTATTATTAATTTCATATCAAAATTATATTCCCATTTTACATGCTAAATGTAAATTAGAGAGAGAGAAATATGCAGACAAGCTTTTCTGTCAGGCAAATGTCTTTGAAAAAGTAAAATCAACTAAAGCCTACACCAGAACATTTCTACCAGTCACATCTGCTGCATCATGCAGAACAGGCACCTCCCTCTCTGTGTGTGCCAGAGCACGAGCAGAGCACTGGCCTGGCAGCACAACATCGTTTCTGCTGCTGTCCCATTGTCCCACTGGCAGTGCCCACTGCCTACAGAGCACCAGCAGATGCCTTGGCACACGTCCTTGGAAACACACAGGGTCCTAATTGCTTGTCATTGCTTTGGTTTCCAATTATTATTGTCTTGAATCTCACAATGTGTTGATAATTTGTTGATTACCTCTTCACCTCAACGAAAATAGAGGACAAATTAGAAAAGTGAGTTGAGCATTGGTTTCAAAAAAATCCCACTAGAAACAGGAGTTCAGCAGCCAGAAAAGCACAGACAATGAGTGCAGCTGGAGGCAGTGCCTGTCACAGTGCCTGACTGTGATGTCATGCAGTGCACCTGTGGGTGTGATGTGAACACTGTGTAATACACCTCACTCTTTTGCTGTTCTGTGCTGTGGCACCCTTCTGTGCCCCTCAGTGCCTGCAGAGTTAATGTTGTGTCTCCTCCAGGATGCAGGTGGGCACTGAGGGGAGGTGGCAGGGTCTGCCCGGGGTCACTGCACTGGGGGCTCTCAGCCCATGGGCTGCCCGTGACCCCTCCACTGTGCAAGGGAAAAACACAAATGGCACAACTGCACTCACACTCACTTTTTATTTATTCTGTCATAAGGGGGCCTGAAGCCATTGCTGACATCTGCCTTCTGTGGCCTGTAGTTTCTTAAAGCAGATAAATATTCAGCTGCTAAACACTAGTAATCAAGAATAAACAGATTTGATTGCTAACATGGTCCCCTCCAAGTCAATATGCACCAGAGCACACATTCTGTATTCAGTGTTTGACACATACTTCAAAAACAATTTTAAAGACAGCTGAAAGAGGGAAAGTTTGTTTTTTTCTGGGCACTCTAATTAACAGGAGAATTAATTGTTTGTTACCTGGTTCAAAAGCAGAGGAACAGCCAGTAGAAAATAAGCAGCTCTTATAATACTTCCAGTTAATATTTTAGAAATGTTTTCCCACAGACAAAGCAAAAGCATGCTATAGTATTGTTAGTGTATAATCCTCTCAATTTGGCTTGCCCTGTTAGTGGCTACAGTTGGTGAACGTTTGTAATAATGATTTAAAAGAGTGAATAGATGCTTTTCCTGTGCCTCAAAACACTTCCAGTCTTTGATAAGGTCTCTGTTGGCCACTGGCCTGGTTTCCTACAGTGCTTCTCATCTTCAGTGTTACACAGGAGCAGCTCAGAAGGCTCTGGGCCATGGAGGGGATACAAAGGGGGGGATGCTGAGGAGCTTTTTCTCCAGCCTCAGCAAGAAGTGACTTTCAGGCTTATATTTTCTTACTTGAGCTTTATGTAGGAGAAAATTCAGATGAAATTTGATGAGTAATCACATCTGGGGGAAATTATGGACACAGTAGTAGAGCATGGTGGCAATTATAAACTATTTAGTTTTTTCTGGGATGAATCAGGAGAGGATCTGGCTGCTGTGATGCAAACTGGGGGAAGGTACTTTGGTTCACATCCAGAACAGTGGGGAAAGCAGCTGCTGGCTGACAGGGACAGTGGTCTGGGCTTTTCCCAAACACTTCTGCACCACCCCTGTGGGTCCTGGAACACAGACAGGACGTGTTGTGCTCCATCCCATCTCACCCAGGACAAAACAGCTGCTCCATAGATCCCTGCCTGGCTCAACCTTGCACCTTCCCTGACACTGTGGGACCAGCTAATCCTAAAACCTGCTGGTTTCCTCAGCCCCTTCAGGGACTTGAGTGCCCCTTGAGAGCTGGCAGGGGTGCCAGGTCCCGAGATGCCCCTGTGACCACTGGCTGCCAGGGCTTGTCTCTGTTCTCTGACAGACCAGAGCATCTTGCTCTCTTCTATATTGTGGAGGCTTTGGGATCAGTTGATGTACATGATAAAATGCTCATCACTGATTATTTTTCAATTATTTGGTGAGAGATTTCATCCGAGCTGATGACACTGCTCCTACCTCTACAAGTCACAGATGCTCTGGTTCCTAAGAGAGTGAATATTAATAAATGGCACATGCAAAAAAAACCCCAAAAAAACACCAAACACATGAAGCATTGCTAAAGCTGAAGAAAGATTTGAGGGAAAATGGAAGTAATTATTAATGAAAATCATTGATGAATTAAATCAGTGTCTCAAGCAGTGAGAAAGCACATGCAGGTTGATGTGGGGGGGCCATGGGACACCAGAGCCCACGCTCTCTCTTCGCTCTGTGGAGAAGCAAAGAGCTTCAGTATGTAAAGTCCTTCATCTACCAAATAGAGGCATAACCTGCTGTGAAACCTTCCCCATGTGAGCAGGATTTCATGACACCACATCAACACCCTGAAGGCAAGGTGGTGCAACAGAAAAGGGCATTAGTAAACCAGCCAGAAGAGACTGTGTTTGGCCAGGTAAGGCACTCCCAGTGCAGCAGCTGTGCCACAGCTCTGAGCTCCCCAGAGACCTGCCCAGACTGCAGAGCAGGGAGTGTCATGAGGCACAGCTCAGTGCTCAGTGCTGTGACAGGCAGGTCCCACTCCCAGGGCGTCCAGGGCAGAATTGAACCGAGGAGGGAGGATGCTGCCCTGGGTTCATCTTTGCAGCACAGAGCAGTGCCAGGGTGAGTTCAGCAGAGGTGATTTCTGATAGAAGCAGAACTTTTTCTTGTAATGATTGTCTAAAAATAATAATCTGAAGTTTTATATATTTATTTAAAAGGTCCATTTTTTTCAGGAAAATAATCCTGCAAACAACTTGTCACACATCCTTCCATGTGAGTATTTTGTAGATGGTGGCCACCAGTGGAGGCTGTGGGAAGGAGACCCTGCCTGTGCCACTGTCTGGCCTGGCTGCAGCAGAGTGAGAGGACTGTGGCAGTTGTTCTGCTGTCTCTTAGCAAGCCACTTACCAAGTGCAGTAGCCTGGCTACTGAATCATGGTTTCCATCAGCATCTTCCACCTGCTTCCCTGTTGCCATGCACAACGTGTCCCTCCCTCACACCAAAGGCAAGTTAGTCTCAGAGTTTACCAGAGTATAAAGTCATTAATGCCTCCAGCATTTCGATTAGACACTTTACAGAAATTGGTATTTTATGCCATGTGCTCTGTCATGGAAAAGCTCAGAGAAGTTCAGTTGTTCGCTGTAGCAGGAAGACACAGCCAGGAGTGCTGCAGGTGCCTCTTTCCCAGCCAGAGCACACAGCAATGGCACTGCTGGCCCCAGGGAGGCACACAGGGCTGAGCAGGGCTGGCTGCTGCCTGCCAGGCTGGGAGGAATGGTGGTGGTTACCCCACGTGCCCAGGCGTCCCCAGGGTCCTGCTCCTCAGGGCTAGCAAGTGCAAGTCTAAACCCCTCATTGCTCCACCCTCAAGTGGTTCTCCTCGCCCCCTCTTCCTCCTGCCAGCTGAGTGCCACTGCTCACCTGTGGCCATGAGAACACAAGCCTTCAGCACAAAGTAGGGAACAGGTAATGGGAAAGGTGCAAATGCAGTTTTGGAGTGATGATGTTTCCTGCCCTGAGGTGGAAAATCAGCGTCTGCCTGTCCAGTGAAACATCACAGTTTATTATGCTACTGCCCAATACTTTCCAGCATGGTGGGTGTTTCAGATGATAATTCTCCATCCAAGGTATTTGCCTGAGGCTTTCCCAGTCCCAGGATCCCCTCCCAGCACCAGGTTGGCACTGCAGTGAGTGTGGAGGCAATTCAATTACACCAGAGTGTTCCCAGCTTCTCTGCTGTCCTGGCACAGCCTCACAGGGCAAACCAGCAGCGAGTGGGCTGGGGAGGGCTGAACTGAACTGAACTGCAGGGTATCTGCTCAGTGAAGCAATAACAGTGCCACAGAACAAACCTCATGGGACTGGATCATGTGCTCTCCTGGATCTCTTGGCTGCTGCCACTCCCTGCTGACACCGATTCCCATCCCAGCTGCTCCAGCAGAGCCCGGGTTGGGATCTCTGCCAGGCTGGGAGCAGTGAGGAAACCAGGACAGGAGCACAAATCAGTGAGTGGGTTGGTTATTCATTAGCAGCAAACACTGTACAACACTGCTCTGCACAGGCAGCAGAGGAGACTTTTTTCCTGCAGAACCTTGTAAAACTGTGCACATTTTCACTTCTGGTGCTCTCTCCCTTTCTCAGTCATTTCCTTTCTTGTTCTCTCTCTTCCCTCTCCCTTCTTTCCTTACTGCAATGCTTTTCACAAGGTAGAGTTTTCTGTGAATTAGGTTTTAATGTTGCCTCATGAGAGGCAGTTATTCATGTTTTATATCTCCATCAATTAATATTTCTTGCTTATCACCAGTTAAATTGGAGTTTTGATTAAGTATTATCCAGCAGCTCTAAGTACATAGTTTGTATTAATCTCAGGGCCTCATTATATGCCAGTGGTATTTATATGGGCTTATATATCAAATATACTGTGTGTATAAGCAGAGGCTTTCAGAACAAGTACTAGATAGAGGAGCCATAAAAAAAGAAAACAAAAGAAAGTCTCTCACTTGGTCCAGCCACAGAGCAACTACTGAGCCCCTTCATGAAGGTAATGGAGAAAGTGGTGGGGAAGGGACATTTTCAGGGATCAGGAGGTCCCTGCAGGATCAAGCCTGATGCTCCTGCAGCAGGAGAGCCAGAAGGTGCAGAAGCTCATGGCATGAGACTCACTGCAGACCATTGTCTGCTCCTGTGCACAAGTCATGGGGAGAAAGCACTGGTGGACCAACATGCTCTCGAGAGGGCACCAGTCCATTTGATGAAATAGTTCAATATGCTGATGGTCACACGTTTTTATTCACTGTTCATTCCCAACACAGCCTCGTTCTTTGCAGGAATCCTGGCTGTGTGGGCACTAGGTAACACGGGGCAATGCCCAGGGGCTTGGGCACCAACCATTAGTGCTCTGGCACTTCTAGCCTGGGGCTATGCATTGCAGACTCTCTTGTGAGTTTGATTGAAACTCTCTCCTATTGAGAAAGTATTGTTTACTTATAACCAAAACCCAAATGAAACAAAGATTGCAGGAATATCTATTGGTGACCTTGACAAAGCAGCAGCTCCTTAGAGAAATACTCTGTGGAAAGCATCACCTGACAGGGACCAGAGGGGCTGCTCTGAGAACAGGTTTCAGGGCTGCTTGTATTCTGTGTTTGTGTGCCAGCCTGGTGATGCTTCAGAGGTCATTAGAAGGAAAATACTGACAGCAGAAGCCTGTACTCAACCTGACATCACACAGCAGATACAACGGGATGCCCTCCCTCTCTCCATCACTGCATTCCACTCTGTGTTGAGCCCTGTGACTGAGCTGGAGCTGCTGTGAACTCGTGTGCACCTGGCTGGCTCTGTGCAGGCTGGGCTGCATGGTGTGGGACACCAGAGTCTCCCAGAGGAGGGACAGAGGGATCTCCTAGAGAAGGGACACTGGGATCCTTCAGAGGACTCACAGAAGAGCAGGCAGCTCAGCACAGCTCATGTGGGTGGGGCACAGGACCCTTTTGGCTCACCAGCAGCCATGTGGACACCTGAGCAGGGTGCTGGCTACCCACAGGGACAAAGCCTTGGACGGAGAAAGGGATGCACCTTTTGTGAGTTTGGACATATGGCGCAGATTCATGTTCAGGAGAAGCTGCCCCAACAAACTCCAGGGATCTCTGAAGCTGCTTGCTCAGGTTAAAGATGTTCTTTTTCTATGTAAGCCCTTCTAACATCGTAGCCCAAGGAGTGCTTTGCATTTGTACCTCTGCCCTCTCTTCTCAGTAGTTCACTTCCACTGTAGTTAGAATTAAACAGAAAAATCCAGAGGACTACAAAAGAGTGAAAAGGTCTAAATTCTGTCCTGCTCCCTATCGTCTTACCAAAATTTTTCTAAGCCTTGTTTGGAATCAGTAAGATGCTGCTACCCTTAAGTGTAGTTCACATCTGGGAGTGCTGCTGAGATCAGTGGGGACTCTGCTCTCCTCCTGCCCCATGTTTGTCCCATTCTGGGCAAAGCAGAGCCTTGGTTCTGAGGTGAGTGGGGGACCCAGACCCCCTCACAAACCTTCCTGGGGTCAGGCTCGGAGCAGGTGGGATTGGCCATGCAGGTGCTGGGAAGGGGAATGGGCAGAAAGTGAGGAGCAAGGCTGTGAGCAGTGGCCAGAGGCTCCACGTGCTGCTGGGGCCTGAAAGGCTGGAAGAGGAGCTGCAATAATGGGCTGGGGTAGTGCACCAGCACCAGTCCTCCCTGCACGAGCAGTCAGGCACCACAGGGCATGTGGGTTCGTGGCTTTGGTGCTGACCTTGGGCACCAGGAATCCTTGCTCAGCTCTTCTCAGCCTGCCTGGGATGCAGCTCCTGGTGACTGACCATGGCAGGCTCCTAGGGAGATGAGCACATCCACTGGGATGTGACATCCATCCCAGCAGGGTTCCTGTATCCATCCCTGCCTGCAGAGCACAAGACATGCCAAAGTCACCACTGGCATCTCGTCCTGCAGGTGTCCAGCAGTGCTGCAGCTCCCCCATGCCTGGTCTCCATCTCAGAGCTGTGATGATGAGCTCCCATTTCCATTTGGGTTTGTCTCTTGCCAAAAACATGTCTGGGTAACGTCTCCATTGTGCCATCTGACAGGAGCTCTGAGATGCCACCATCAGAAGTCTGCTGAGAGAATCATTTGTGCTATTTCCTACTGTCTTTAATAACGGTGTCACTGAACCAGATACATCTCACAACTGCCATAAAAAATGTGCAGTGTATGGCTGCTTGAAAACAGATTTACTGCTCTCCATTTGGATAGCGGTTGATGAAGATAATGGATTATCTCTGCAAGGCACTGTACAATTTCTCCTCTCCCAGACTCCATGAAGCACCTTAATTTTATTCTCATATATATAACCAAATATGTCAGAAGAACCAAAATGGAAACAGATAAATCATCCATATTTGAAACACAGTATGACCCAAGTAAAGAAAAGCATACGAATTCTGTTTGTTCTTGTGGGTGCTGGCACAAAACCAGAAGCTTTTCTTTTCTGAGGTATTATGTTGAATTTTTTTTTTTCCCATTTGCCTTTATCAGAGAAGAAAGAAAACCAATTAACTACTGATAGTTCGTGTACCTCCTCTTGGCGACTTCTGTGTCAAAAGGCAGGTTCCAGCACTGTGTAACAGCTGTCATGCATGTGGCTTGTTGCTGTGAAGGCAAAAACAGCTCCTGTCACTGGGAGTCTTGTCTTCTTCCTGTTTAGAGCCTTTCAGGTGCTGAGCAGGGCTCCTGAATTGCAGAGCTGGATGTGGCACCCCACTGCTGTGGGCAGTTACCCTCCTGCAGCCTCCTAAAGGGACTCATCACCTGAGTGCAGTCCTGGCAGGGGAATCAGGGCAAACATGGCCCTGCCACCCTCTCTGTGTCCCCATCACCTGTGCCCTGCCACCCGCTCCATGTCCCTATCACCTGTGCCTGGGATGGCCCTGCCACCCCCTCTGTGTCCCCATCACCTGTGCCTGGGATGGCCCTGCCACCCCCTCTGTGTCCCCATCACCTGTGCCTGGGATGGCCCTGCCACCCCTGGAGCTGCTCCTTTGTGCAGAGGCTGTGGCCCTGTGTGACCTGGGGGCCACCAGAGCCTGTGCATTGCCCTGGAGCACAAACCATCCCCCTGTGCCAGAGGTGTCCTGGGGCACAGCTCTGCAGGGCTGCAGCTCAGGCTGGCTCCCCAAACACTGATGGGACAGAGCTCCTTTTCCCTTAGCAGCCCTGCCCGTGTGCCTTCCCCTGGCAGCTGGGGAGCAGCTGAGAACACAGCAGAGTGCTGCTGCATCCTCCAGCATTCTCCCCCAAAGGGGCTGGGAGTGGGCAAGGTGCTGCGAGGGGACACAATGAGCTCAGAGATAAAAGCTAAGGGAGAAAGGAGGAATGGAGTTTGTTATTCTACAGTGTTTGCCTCCTGGAGCAACCTCTCTGTGAGCTGAGGCCCTGCACCCCGGGAAGTATCTGAATATTGGCTGCTCATGGGAAGCATGCTCATGCATGCACAAACTTTTGCTTTTCTTTCATTGCTTTAGTAAACTGCCTTATCTCAATCTAGTTATTTTCCGTCTTATTTTCTCTCCCCTGTCCTTCTGGGATGGGGAGTGATGGAGTGGCTTGGTGGGCACTTGGTGCCCAGGCAAGGTCAACCCACTACATACCTGCAGCATCATTAGCTTCCTCAAATATTTCAGATTATTTAGTTTAAAATATATTTGAAAGTGTCATGGCTTGCTGGAGTGGAATAGAGTCTTCTTCAAGTAAGTAGAAAAATGTTCATTTCAGAAGTGAAAGGCAGGATTTTAAGATCAGAATGATCTAACAACCTCATATACAATATCTTCTACAATGCCTTTGGTTGGTTCTTGTCCCAGGCCCAAAACTCCCAGGTATTACATAGAGTCTGTCCCTGCAAGATTGCAATCTGCATTGAGTAACTCCCACCAAAGAAGAATCATTCCTAACTATTGGAACAACTGGTCAGGGGCTAATTAGTGTTTCAAAGACATTTTATACCTGATTTTCTATTTTGAAATTATGATTGTGAATCCTGTAGGATGCTTTGCAGACTTCATTAGGCTATAAGAAGAGCAAATTTAAGTAACTTGATATGTTGGCTTTTCTGTGGTTTTTCTTGTTAGGAGTCCTAATCCAATGACAGAAAGCAAAAAGGAGAGATCAGAATTAAGGTTACAGTTCATACTAGAATGCTGAAAAGAAATCAAAGTAAAACCATGGGCTTGAAGCTCTTGAGCAGTACATTCCCTCTGTGGTGTGTAGCTCTGCCTCCTTGATGCCAGTGGCTTCAGAAGCCACCTCTCATAACAGGTTCTGGTTTTATCTGGAGCTCACTCAAGGCTTGGAAGTTAATTATAATTCTAATATTCTTGCTAATGAATTTGAGCATAATTATGGAGTGGAATGGTTTCAGAGGTACTTTGTGTGAATACTAATTGCTGTGTTTAGAAGTTGGGTAACTGACTTCCAGGAGCTCTAGAGGGAGTGGAGGGAGCCCAGCAGAGGCAGGCAGAGGCACAGGGCCATGGGGGCTGTGCCATGACCATGGGGGCTGTGCCATGACCATGGGGACTGTGCCATGACCATGGGGGCTGTGCCATGACCATGGGGGCTGTGCCATGACCACTGCCCTGTGGCTAGAGGCCATGGGGGCTGTGCCATGACCATGGGGGCTGTGCCATGACCATGGGGACTGTGCCATGACCATTGCCCTGTGGCTGGGGCTGTGGGCACACCACAATGGCCAGGAGAGGGTTGCTGGTCTGGGACCTGCCTGGGGCTGCCTGCCTGAGCTGGGCTGTCCGTGTGTGCCAGGGCAGGTACAGGGATGCCCAGTCCCCAGCTCTGTTGGGAGGGGTGGGATTCAGCCAGAGATTCAGGGTTTCTATGGGGGCCAGACCCTCATGGGTCAGAGTGCCAGCACTGCCCAGCCACACTGGTGTGTGTGGGAAATTCCTTTAGCAGGTGGTCATGGATAGGTGGATGCTCTTTGGAATGATCTCTGGTGGAAAGGAAATAGATGTTCCAACAGAACAGCAGGCAGGACACTGAGAAGGCTCAGGTGTCAAACGGGCCAGGGTAACTTGAACAGAGAACAGAGAGCCTGAATTTTACAGTACTGCACAGCTAATGGAAAGAACAGAATTATGTTCCTTCAGGCAAAATAGCATGACTGCTTCTCTGCCTCTTTTTCATGTCTTATTTTATGCTTGCAAGTCACTCCAGGAGTCTGAGACATGACATTTCTCTTCATATGGTCTCTGTCTTAAGGCAAAACTTAACCTCTGGGAAAGTTTATCAATTTGAGAAGTTTTGCAAAGATCAATAGAAATGGCAATGATTATTGAAATGGAAGCTATGGGTTACATTGCACTAATGCAATATCTGTATTGACATGTGTTTTCTTTCTTTTGAATAATTTAATAAAGTTCAAATCTCCTCTGAGAGAAATAATTAATTGAGCAAAATACTAATTAAAGAATTTTTTTTTTTCAGCACAATTCTTCAAATGAAATAATATTGAGTGAGATGGCTGAAGTTTACCTTGATTAGAAGTGGTGTCAGTGTTTGCAAAGTCTCAGAGTGTGCTCTCTCCCTGTGCTCAGCAGAATTAGAGCTTCTCTGGGTGGTGATGCCATTGTGAGCATCCCACAACCCCTTCTTCAGCCCTTCTGAAGAAATGGGATGTGCATATTTACATGTTATGTTTACTTATTTAAATTTGAAACTATTTCCTTCCCTCATTTTCATCCAGACACTGACTGGTTTGCAGAACAGGTCAGATAGGAAATATGTTTCCATAGGTGATTTACCTGGATTCCTGTAGCCTAGCATCCAGTGATAAAATGTACATTCACACATGAGAAGAGGGGCAGTAGAATCACAGTCTGCATGGGGCTGCCTGTCCCACGCAGTGATCCATCTGTACAGACACAGTTGCACCGTGGTCATTCATTCCCATGGACACTGAGATCCACATGCACATTCCAGACAGGAATTTGCAACCCTGAGAGTCCCTAACCTTTTCCAGAAAAGGCTGAGTGACAAAAACCAGCAGGACCTGTGGAGGAAAGGGAGGGTAACAGGTTCAGCAGCATAACTCAGAGTGGAACTCCACCCTGGCCCTGCTGAGACTGTGCCAAGGGGAGGTGGAGGGCACAGGAGCCCAGGCACAGAGGAAATGCCCTGCGTGTCCTGTGTGTGACTTGCACTTTCTCTAATGCTTAGGCAGTGCTTCCAGATTGCTGTAAGGATTAGGGGTAAACTGGTGCTTGTTTCTGCTATGATTTGCTCTTATCAAAGCAAGGCACAAGCAGAGCTCCCCTCCTGCTGCCAAGGACACATCACCCCATCATACATGGTAAGGAACATACTGCATCCCTATGGATAAACTGTGTGTGTGAGAAATGAGCAAATAAATAGCACTTGGAAATGTACTTGATCTGTTATCTTGCAAAGTGCTGGAGGAAAGGCTTAAAAATCTCTCATAACATTATTTTGACTTGGTCTAACTAGATGAAGCTCGTGGGCTGTGTCCTCCCTAAGCTGTGATCTGGCAGGCATTCGCTTTGCTGCAGCTATTCTCTTGTCATTGTGCAACTCCCATGATTCTTCCTGGGGCTCTTTGCAGCATCTCTCTGCCTCAGACATCTGAAACTGCCTCCTCAGGCCCCAGTCCTGCGTGTCCCTGTGAGCTGTCCTGCTGGGGGCCATCCGCTCTGATCTGGGTTAATGGCCCGGAAATGAGCTCTCAAGCATGGGGTGGTGGGAGCAGAGGATGTGAATTGTCACTCGCTGGGTTCCCTCTGGCTGCTCTTCTGCTGGCCTCGGTGTCTCAGCACATTCATCCTAGTTGCTGTTGAGGCTCATGCACAATAAACAGGATTTTCTCTGCTCCGCTCCCCTCCCTCCATTCCCATCCCCAATAAAACCTTTTGGAGGGAGGTGAGTCACTGCACTTTGTTATTTAGGAGATAGTCACAGTTTCTGAGATCCACTCTAAGTCCATGCTCCCTTCTGATTTCCTATTTTTCCTGCACAGGAGAGGCAGGGAGAGCTCCCACCTTGATGGAATCGCTGCCTTGGGACAGTGCCTTCCCAGGGCTGAGCTGGGCTCAGAGACTGGTGTTTTCTCAAAGGAATTAGATGAAGCCAGTGAAAACTCAGAACCAGAGGCTCATCTGGAACTGTTGATGTCTGAAGACATGGCAAAATGTGGTGGGAAATAAATGAAGAAGGTAAAAATTAAAATAGTGCTCCAGCAGCCACCTGAAGCATTGTACAGGGAGCACCTTCCAGAAGAACCCTCAGCCCCGGGGGATTCTTCCTCCCTTTTGGCAGTCACCAGAAAGAAGCACTGACCTGGAAAAGCCTTTCCAGGAAGTGGAGGTGAGCACGATGCATGCAAGGTCTGCAGGCACCAGTGTGAGCCAGCCAGCCCCCCCAGCTCCCTGTGGTTTGGGAACAGCAGCAGGGCTGGCAGGCTCTGGGGGTGTGGGCACTGCCAGGCTGCTGCAGGGCACGGGCACCACCCAGAGCTGAGGGGCTGCAAGGCAGCAGCACAGCCTGACCCACAGCCCAGCATGGCCACACCACTCTGTAACTCAGAGTGCTGGCTCTCGAAAACGGAGTCCAAGTTTGCCCTTTGGAATTAATGAACTAATGAATTAATGAATTAATTACTAATGGAAGTATGTAAATTCATGAACAGGTTCATTGGTGGCTGGCTGATGCAGAAGTGTGCATCACCAGAGAGCTGGGCAAGGGCACACACACACCTTGGGCGGCCAGGAATGCTCTGCTCCTTTGCACCTTGCTTTAGTGAGTGGCTCCAGAGGTAAATTACTGATTCTCTAATTTGGTGGCATCTATACAGGGTGATGTGTAATGAAAGTGAAATGAACTCTGAGGATAAGGTACTTAGCAGGCAGTGAGAGAAGGAGCAATTCTTTGATTTTAGACAAATCCTCCCTCCGGTGTTCTGCTTTTATCTTTGCATGGAAGGACAAGTTTTGTGTAAGACAAATGTCTATCAAAGTTTTATTTAAAAAGCTTTCTACAGAAGGTGGCACACTGATTAAATGTGACATTTGAAGCAAAGCAGCCTGAACAGTCCAGGAATGCAGAAGGATTAAATTGAGGCCTCACATGAAAACTATTGCTGTGTTATTAGGCAAGTGCAGCCTTTCAGGCAATGAAGCTTGGGTGCTCTTAATCCGTGCTGACAGACAATAGTTAATATTTGCACAGTTGTAATTTTTTTCTGCTCTCTTTTCTGGCTAATAGAGCATGACAGTGCACAAAACATTCTTCAGAGGCTCTACTCAATGCAATTCTAGGAGCAAATAACAGTTATCTCTTGGAAACAGTGTCTGGCATTTGAAAGGTCTCATTTGTGGTCCTCACTGAGGTGGTTCAGAGCTCCTGGGAACCAAGGGCACAGAACCAGTTGCTCAGGACCTGTATCATCAGTATCAGCACACCAGCAAAGTGCAGAGCTGGAGCAAAGCCTGCGAATTGAGAGAATCTATGGGCCAGGAGCTCCTGGAAAAGGCAGAGCTGTGAGCTGGGCACCGAGGGGTGCAGCTGGTGGAGGACTCTTACATGGACACCATGACTGCCCTCATGATGCCACAGCACCTGAAGTGTAGCAAATTCCTTGGAGACAAGCATGACTCAATACATGTTCAGTCCAAAGAGAGGGAGAGCTCTTTTGCCTAATGTGCTTTGCAAAGCCATTCCAAGGTCATGGTCTTTTCTGAACTGCCATTGCAGTTCAAGGCACCACGAGAGTCCAGCTCAGCACTATGTGCATTTCTTGCTGATCACTATTTCCTTTTGCCCAATCCATTCCCTTGTCTACAGTCAGAAAGGTCAGGGAGGCATATTTATTGCTGTAAATATGTCTAGTAGAAAGAAGAAGTGAACTCTAAGAAGCATGAGTGATTCACAATCCCAGTTTCCATTTGTTTGTAACAAGAGTGTCTATTCTCACTTTTGCACTTCTGATGGACATAAATATGAAAAAAACAAGTGAACTTTCTAATCTACTTCTATGTCATATAGTTCATTTCAGAGACCTGACTGGCACATGCAGGGGCTTCCCCAATCTTTCCAGGGTGCAGATATAAAGCATAGGAGAGAAAAATGAGCTAAAGCACAAAGGCAGGTGTCAGCAGCACCAGAGACACAGGTGTCCATTGCAGCAGCCCTGGGAGCTCTGTGCTGCTGTCCCTGCTGAGTGCACCTGGATCAGGTCAGTGGGAGCACAGTGTGCCCTGCTGGAGCCTTGGGCACTCCTGCCACCTGTGCAGGTGGGTTCGGAGTGAAGCACCTGCAGCCCACCTTGTCCTCTGCCAGGGGCTCACCCTCAAACACTGTTTTGACAGCATTTTCCTACACT
Organism: Muscicapa striata striata; assembly: GCA_030060385.1. NCBI lineage: Eukaryota > Metazoa > Chordata > Aves > Passeriformes > Muscicapidae > Muscicapa > Muscicapa striata. The sequence continues at coordinate 85,169 of JAREIS010000524.1, read as the reverse complement.
GTTAACTAGAAAAAATGGATTGTAGGAGAGAGTTCTTCTCTGTTTGGTCATGCATGGGAATGGCCGAGGGAGCTGCCCTTCCTGGTGTGGTACCAACATCAGGAAATCCTCTGCACTTGCTGTGGAGGGGCTGTGGAGGGGCAGGAGCCAGATGAGGAGGCCTGGCTGTGCAAAGATCTTCCTCTGACACTGATAAATGTGGTGAGGCTGTGGTGCCTGGCTATTTACCATGAGATCAGCTCTCCAGAGATGCTGGCACATGGCTGGTGCATTTCCAGGACCACCAGCTGCAGCGGGTTGCTGCTCCTGGATGGAGCAGTGAGGGAGTGGCAGCAAGCACTGCTGCTGGAACTGGACCCCTTATAAATTGCCTGGAGAGATCCTGAATGGCAGAGTAATGCTGGAGGAGGGAACATTTTTGCTAATTGGAGCAAGAGTGGGAAAGTGGAGCGGGCAGGTTCCGTCTCCGTATTTGTGCTGCACAGTCCAGTATTTCCTTCACAGCCCGGAGTCCTTCCTGTTCCCTTAATGTCTTGCCTAGAAAGAATAGCACATGAAACAAGGTCATGGCTGCAACCACTACAGTTAACTCACAATAAAAATAACACGAGGTGCTAATGACCTAGAAGGCAGCAGCATGCCCAGACCAGCCATGGTGCAGGGGGACAGGTGGATCATCTGAGTGGAGCTGGTGGGGCCCTGGACCCACACCTGGACCCACACCTGGACCCACTCCTGGACTTGCACTGCAGGCAGAGATGAGAGCAGCATCCTGCTACAGATTGTGACACAGACATGAAGAGTCTTTGCATGGGAAATGTGGGTATAAGAGGAGGAGAAGAACATGAAGGAGCTCAGCTCATAACTCTTCACTCAAATTGTGAAGGAGAGTCTATTCAGTTCTGCATCCTGCCCTGGAAACAGCTGAGGGATGTGCACTAGCAACTGACATTTTCAGAAACATAAAAATATGAATAATGAGCAAAATTTGATTTAGTATTTATCTGATTAGAGAGCTTTAGTACTGATTTAGTATTTATCTGATTAGGAAGCTTTAGTACTGATTTAACAAAAGAGAGTGTCTGTGCCATGTGCTCAGCTGGTGGAATAAGTCTTTTGGCTGGAAGGGAGAATCCCAAAGGCATTCCTGCTTAACCTGGAAAGTGAACCTGGACAGCTGCTATATGGCAGCTCAGTGTGCTTCAGGCAATCGCTTCCCCCAAAACAGAGAAAGTGGTGATGCTCACAGAACAGCTGGCAGGAGATGCTCACTGAAGGCTGTGTAATTCCAGATGGAGACTGAGAGGTGATCTCATGTGGGGCCATGCACAGATGTAAGACCTGGATAAAGGAGAGTGTTCTGAATCCTTTAGGACACTGAAGTTACTGTTTTGGAAGAAAAACTGCTCTGTCTAATGCCATTGCTGGAAGGCTGCCAGGGATTGCTGGGTCCTCTCCACCAGGCAGCTTTCCAAGCTGCCCTTTCCTGAGCTTGGAGCATTCCGTAGGGTTGTTGTGACCCAAGTGTGGGACTCAGTTCTTTGCCTTATTGATTCTTACACTGTTGGCCTTGGTCCAATGAACTAGCCTGTCCAAATCCCTCTGAAGAACCTTCCTGCCTCTGGTAGATCAAACTTCTACCCAACCTGGTGTCATCTGCAGCTGACTGAGGGATCACTTGATCCCCTTGTCCAGACTGCTGATAAAGATATCAAACAGAAATGCTGCCACTATGGACGTTGTTGTATCATTAATAACTAAGGTACATTTTTGCTTGATTGAGTCTGGCAAATATCCTATTTCCATTTTGTGAGATGTGCATCCCCAAAAACCTTTAAAAAGGGGAGAACGCTCGCTGTGTTCTTCATTCCCTGGTACTAATTAGTTTTTTGCTGGTCTAGATCTGGGGAAAATTGGTTTGACATGGAAGAAAGTGTTGAAATTTTTCTTGACTATTTTTTCCTCTCTCTTGTTTTTTGTGGGTTTTTTTTGTGGTTTTTTTTTTGGTTGCTGTGGAAACAGCCCTTCCTTATTCAAAATACGTAACTGGTACCATTTCCCATTAAGGTTCACATTTTCTTGCTGTCTCTGTCACACTGTGCTAGTCACAGTTCCTTCACTGATCGCTGCCCTTGCTCTGCCCTGGGGGTTTACGTTTCCTCATTACAAGAGAGTTAAGACTGACATTTCCCCCAGATCACTTGTTCTTCACAGTAGTGGTGCAGCAGGACAAGCAGAGCTCTCAGGCTCTGTGGTGCTCACAGTCTCAGGGATTCTTCTGCTCCTCACCCCTCCCTGCACAGTGGAAAACAGGGATTTTGGGTTTTGGACCTAGCAGTCATCAGATTCTGCTTCATCCAGTGTCTGTAAAACTTTTGGATAGAAAAATCTGGGTTTTTTCTTCCCTCTCCCACCCTCTTCCTATCCTTAAAAATCTCAAACTACAGTCTACCAGATCTGTTGGCCATAGACTTGTGGATAGGTCTTGTGGTAAGCAGAGGGAGAGGAAGAAACATGCACACAAGTTTTGAACATACACTTGAGGTAGATAGATCCTCAACAGACAGGTCAGATTTATTCATTTTGGCAAACAGTTGTTCTGTGGGCTTTAGGGAAGGGCTTTCTCTGGGATGAGAGGCTTGGTCAGTGGGGCATGCAGCACATGGTGCTCCTCCTTTGTTTTAATCAGACACCAGGGAAGACAGAAGGAGTGCTTGGACTAAATTGTATAAATCTTCTTTCACTTCCCTGCAAAAACTGGCAACCTCTTTGTCAAACTTCTGAAAAAAACGAGGCATCAATGTTTGGAAACAATTCTGATTGCTGAATTAATGCCAGTAATTATATTAATAGTTTATCTCCATTTATTACATTAAAAGCTCTCCATTATTCAAGACACACCTGTGCACATTATTTTCAGAGATATCTCAGACTTGTTAAAGTTTTCTCAAGTACCTAACAGTAGGTGAAGGCTTCTCTTTGTGTTTTTGTTATTTCTACCTTGCAACTGATGATTGATGTTCTTTTTTATCATCACCTTGGAGTCAGAATCTGGGCTGATAAATGTTCCTGTTGGTTTGGGAGGTTTGCCTCCCACTCAAGATTCTCAGCATGATTCTAATGCTGATAACCCGGAACCTGGGACTCCTCATTCACACCCTGTTCTGTTTATCAGCGCTTAATGGCTGCAGCAATTAACTTTGTTTTCACTGACTTTCTCAGCTACTCTCCTGCTTTTAATGCAGATTTGGTATGAGAAAGCACTTATGTGTTTGGAAAAATAGACCAGCAATATAAAGATATCCCTTTCTGAAAAATTAGAAATTATGCATCTAAATTTTATATCTCAGTTTTATATTCTGAGATTAGGGTCAGGTTAAGAGTGGTGAATATCTTTAAGAAGCCAATGTCTATGCAGGTCTGTATGAATGTCTCATAATGTGCTCTCAAAGAAGACAGAAATGCAGAAAAAAGCAGAAGAAAGCTGAAAAAAGCCAATTCATTGAGCAACAGTGGTTGAATGTTGCAGACATTTTCCAGCAGTGACCAAAGGTGTGCTAGAAGGGAAGGAGGGTGAGCCTGAAAGCAGAGGGTGCAGCAGAGTCAGTGCCATGGCCCAGGGGTGCCCATCAGCAGGACCACACGTGGTGAAGGAGCAATGAGAGAGAGCATTGGGTGTGAGAACACTGGGTGTGACAACACTGGCTGTGAGAACACTGGCTGTGACAACATTGGGTGTGAGAACACTGGCTGTGACAACACTGGCTGTGGGAACACTGGCTCTAGAGCACTGGCTCTAGAACACTGGGTGTGAGAGCATTGCTGTGGGAACACTGGCTCTAGAACATTGGCCGTGAGAACCCTGACTGTGAGAGGGAGACTGGACCTGGCTTTGACCAGTGTGGGGCTCACTGGGGCTTCTGTGCATAGGATACAGCAGCTTTCATCTGGGCACAAAGGCCTCTGTCTGACTAACAAAGGGAGCTGTTTTTGGAGCTGTCTTTGGAGCTGTCTTTGCTTTAAAGCTTGCTTGTGATTAATTTTAACTTAAGCCTGATGAGAACTCTGTCTCTACACCGAGCTCAGTGGCAGGTCCTAGGTTATGACAAGGTGATAGAAGTGATGGTGCAATGATAACTGGACAGGTGAGCAGTGCATGCAGTGCAAAGAATTGCAGCAAAACCCCTGTGACCTCGTTTCTGCAATGAATGATGGCACAGGCAGAAAGCTTGGGATCCTGGATATTTGACCAGAAAATCACTGGAATCAAAAATATAGTCTGATTTCTTCCTGACCTCTTCCAATCACCTTTTACTTCTTCAAAATCATGTCTGTTGTCTGTCTGGTTCTTTACATTTCCCACGTGCTCTTACGTTTTGTTAAAAGGAAGAAAATAAATAAAATTATTTTTCCCCAGAAACTCGCAAGCTCAATTTTGCTGCATCAGCTTTATGATGTTAGCTTCAGGAAACAACTGACAGTGTAGTTCTCCTGCTCTATTTAGGTGCAAATCAGCTGTGTCTCTTAACTGAAATGTTTTAAGCTTGTTTTTGTCAGGTAATAAAATTGGGTTGCTTTCTAGGACTAAATTTCTTGTGATGTCTATTTCAAAGGCTGACATTTCTAATGCACTAACAGCCTGAGCAGTGAAGAGCTATTCAATTCCTTGTGTAAACTCATCCAGAGATGTTTTAAAGATCTAAGAAAATGTTGTCAAGGGCACGGACATGATGATGTGGCTCCCTCACACTCACACTCCCAGAGACGCTGTTTCAGCAGAGGGAAGAAGGGATTTGGTGTCCAAGTTCATTTAGCACAGTCAATAATCTTTGCTTTTCATGGATAGCAGGAGCTTACAGGCTGAAAGCAATCACGATGAGGAAGCTTGAAAAAGCAGTGAATTACAATAAAAGACTGATAGGTTTACAGTAATTTTCTACTTTTTCTGTTTATCTGGAGTCTCAGGTTGGTGCCCCTTTCTGGAACTCCTGATTACAGATTTCATTTTGTGCACTCACATGAATGGTTTTTTTAGGTCTGTTTTTTTATTAATTTATATTTGCGTGAAACCACTAATAATTTTTTAAACTTCATCTTAATGCTAGCTGATGTCACGGGGCAATTTTTGAAGTCTGCTGGCATTCTTGGCCCTATTGAAGGGTCTGTCTGTGCATTTCCTGCATTTTGTGCCTCCCTGTGGTGCTGTTCAGGCACTGACTGTGCTGTGGGTCTGTCTGTGCCAAGGCAGGCGTGGGTCATGCCCTGGGTGCAGAGCCACAGCGAGCACTGGGCTCCTGCTGTGGGAGCTGGGTGTCACAGTGGGGCCAGCCACCGTGTCCCCATGGCTCTGGGATGGCAGTGCCCCCATGGTCCTCCCTGATGAGGAATGCTGGCCTTCACCTCTGCTCTGAGCCCAGTGGAACTGTCCCAGGTGTGATCCTTGCATGGTGGCCAGATGACCACAGCACCTGCCCTGGGGAGAGGCCACCCCAGCCACGCCACTGGCACGTGGCTCTGTAAAGGCTGGGGATTTTGGGCCTCTGGTCTCTGGCATGGGCAGGAAGCCGTCAGAAGATTCCTAACATACTGTGTTCTGTAGAAATCAAAATTGCTTCCTCTCCTTTCCCCACTCTATTTTATAAGCTTTTATGTATTTCATAAACATTTTCTGGAATGTATTGTCTCTGCCAACTGCTACAAGTAAACTCAGTGGTTTGCATTTTCCCTAAGCCTGTCCTGAGGCACCTGTTGTTTCAAGGCATTTGGCTCTCAATGAGACTTAATTTGCCAAGGCTGAAGATATGTTTGTGATTTTTTAAAAATTATTTCCAATTTTTATTTGTCTTCTAAAAAGGAACAAGGAGGGAAAAATCATCCCAGTTCTGCATTCCTTGTAACAAATGTCTGCATGGAAAGCTGGTGGGAAAACCTTTAAATGTGGAAGGTGTGGGAGTGGCAGCAAACCCCAGCAGAGGGTTTGGCTCTGGTGCCACTGTGGCTCCCTGTGCAGGGCCAGGCTGTGCCCACTGGAGTGCACAGCCATCCACACCAGGCACCTCCCTGCAGGGCAGGGGAAGACCTTTACCTTGCCTCATTTTCAGGTTAATTGCACACTTGCAGTTGGTTGCTTACACAGATGTGCCATAGCACTGACTCCTGTTGCTTTTCCCTGTTTGCTGTCCCTGGCACAGCTGCCCTGTGGTTTGGTATCAGTGCCTGGGGTGCCAGCTGTTTCCATGGAGCTCCAGCACACCAGCCAAACCCATCTGTCTCAAAAACTTCCATGGCGTTTCCTAGGAATGATTAACTGCCTGTGAAACTCTTGCTGGTGTTTTTGTATTGATTCCCTCAAAGAAAACACAGAGACAACGTGCAATTGTCTGTTGTTCAGTTGTCAAAGCTCTGTAATTATTTTCTTCACAAAGCAAAGGGAGCCCAGCATTAACTTGCTGCTCTGTAAACTGCCAGTGGACAGTTTGGATCTTTGCTACAGAAACTGAATGAAGCAGAACACTTTTCTGGGGCTGCTGAACAGAAGTGAGTGCTTTCAGAAATGTTTGAAATCTGCACACCAGGGAGGAAGAACAGTGCACAAACTGCCAGGCAAATTCCAGTTTGCAGAATCAAGTTTTGCCCTCAGAGAGCTGCTTCAGAGATGCAGCCCTGGGATCGTGTAGGACTGGAAATTGCTTGAACTGTGGGCTGAAAAATCTGGAGATCTTCCATCCAAGATCTTGGTTTGTCCCTATGAGTGTGACAAAGAAAAAACAGCCCTCAAAATGATTATAACTTTGAAATTTTCTTGTTTGTTTTTGTTGATTTCTTTTCAGATGTTGCTGTTGAGGTCAATGCTCAGAGCAGGTGGAGGGAGGCACAGCTGCCCCTCTGCACAGCACTGGTGAGGCACATCTGGAGAGCTGTGTCCAGCCACATCTGGAGAGCTGTGTCCAGCCACATCTGGAGAGCTGTGTCCAGAGCTGGGCTCCCCTGCTCAGGAGAGACATGGGCAGGCTGGAGAGAGCCCAGCCAAGGGCTGGGGACCCACTGCTCTGAGGAGAGGCTGAGAGCTGGATTGTCCAGCCTGGCAGAGAGGAGGGCTGGAGACCTGGTGGCAGCCTTCCAGTACTAAAGGGGACCCTAAGAAAGAATTTTTAGCAGGGCCTGTTACGATCACGCTGCCAGAGGGCAGGGCTAGGTGGGCTATTAGGAAGAAATTCATCCTTGTGAGGATGTGGAGGCACTGAGGTTTCCCAGAGCAGCTGTGGCTGCCCCTGGATCCCTGGCAGTGCCAGGTTGGACATTGGGCTTGGAGCAGCCTGGGACAGTGGGAGGTGTCCCTGCCATGGCAGAGTGGGAATGAGAAGGGATTTAAGGTCACTTCCAACCCAAACCACTCCCCGATTTTGTGATCCCACACACCATCCCAGTGTGACAAACCCTTTGTGGTGCAGACCTGGGGACAGTCACCCCTCTGAATGGAGTGGAGAAGTTCTGCAGAGCTCCACTGCCACCCTCTCCTGTCCGGGGCTCCCCAGGTCATCACAGCAAATAACACAAGTGAACTGTTCACAGGCTCAAGCCAATGTGTCTTGTTCTTAAGAGAGGCTGTGAATTGTGGAGGAACCAAGTGCAACACAGTACTTTAGGATAAGTGGGTGTAAAACATCAATCGCATCTGTTTGCAAACAATAATAAATAATTCCTCAAATGTACATTGAGAATTTGTTTCTACTGCTGTCATATTATTTCTAATTTCCTTTAAAGCACCAACAGAAAAGGGGGAAAGCACTTTTCCATTAGTCTGTCTAGAGGGGACAGAAAATACTTTACTTGAAGCTTTTGCAGGTCTATCTTATCTTTTCCCTTCTGAAGGGTTTGACAATGAATTATATATTCCAACATGACATGAAATATTTAACTTATGCTCTTCAATTCCAGTTCAACTTCCCATACAAAAAAAAAAAAAAAGATTTTGAGCACAGAAAAGACCAGGTACATAGGCACAAATCCTCTAGTGCTTATAGCAGCCTTCCCCTGCCCACGGCCCAGATCAATAGATTCAGGTGCTCTGTGTCCACTCCCTTAATTACAGGAGACACTTGGCCTCAGTGCACAGATTGTGCAAATATGAATTCAGGCTCAATGCTCTGAGCAAATGCCCAGAGATTCCTAAAGCTTGGGAGGAAAAGACATGAGCAAGAAGAAGTGCAATAATTACTGTTCACAGTGAAGCTCTTCCCTGGGATCAGGATTTCTCCAAGGCAGCTTGAAGGTCACAGCAGTGTGAAGGGATGGCAAAAGTTAAGGGCAGATGTGACCTTCATGCTGGGGCTGCTTGCTGACCCTTTGCTGAGGCTCTGGTGGCTTCTCCTTAGAGCTGCATGAGGTCTGGTAAAACCCAGTGTGAACCAGCTCAAGAGCTGTAAGCAGGTGCATTTAATTCCATTGTAACCACTGTGCAATTCATTGGTTGAAAAGGAGGAGTTAGGAGAAATTCTGACTTTGTTTCCAGAGGTAGGTACTGTATGCTTCCACTTAAAACCTTTTGCTCTGGCTGCCCAAATGTGTGACATGGTTATTGATTACTTGGCACCCCTGTAAGAAAAATAACAGAGGAATCCATAAAGGTGATTTTGCCCAGCTAAAGGCATTACATAAATATTGGTTACACACACAAATGGAATATATAAGTCCTGAATTCAAGGTGCTTGTGGAAAATGTAATTTCTAGAACAAAAAACCAGCTTGTCTTACCCATAGCCCAGCATCTGCAATTGCATAAACAAACTTGTCCAGGACTTGAAGAACAAAAGCCCAGAGGCTCAGGATAGAGGAGTGCACACCATTAGCTGCCCCATGTTCTCGTGTGCATGTGCCAGAAGGTGGAATGAAGACATAGCTGTTCCCCTGCCTGGGCATGTGTGGGTTTCTTTCCAACAGATGGCAAATCCTAAAGGTAACACTTTCCCTGAATTGTGTCTCTCAGTGTTAGGGATGGAAGCACTAATTATGTAAGATGATTCTTATCATGTGCTTGAAATCTTTGCTCATAGTGGGCAGATTTTGTACATGAGGGTAAGGTGAGGCTGTGTGTAAATTTTTCAGGCTCAGTTTCTAAACTAGTAAAGAAAAGTGTATTTTTCTGAGGCAGTAAAAATAGATCATTTGCTATGTGAAACAACATTGTCTTCCACAGAGCTGGCATGTTGCTGTGAGTGTTTCACAGGGAAGGAGTGCTGCTGCTTCCCTCTGGCTCATTTCCCATTCCTGGCCTGAAGGGCTGGTTCTGTGAGCTGCAGAGCTCCACCATCATCTGCAGGACATGTCCTTTCCTGGGTGATGCTTGGGGGAGAGTCTATGAGATGATTCAGGTAGCCCTGAATCACACTGTTTCAATAGTTATTTACCCTTGCCTGTAAATGTAAAGAGGAAAAGAAAGTGACACCTGACAATTCTGGGTCAGGTCACTTTAGTCCCAGCTTCTATACCTTTAAGTTAAAATTTACTTTTTTGACACAGGATATGTGATAGATGCTCCCTGAGGCAGGGAGTGCTGAGTGTTCTGCAGGGCTGGGGCCCGTTTCACCCCTGGCTGGATTGTGTTGGGAGGTTCTGTATGGAGTACAGAAATAACAAATCCCAAATGGAGCTAAAGCTGGGTGGGTGCTGCAGCAGTGTGGGTGTGCTGGCCAGGTGAGGGCAGGGTGCACTCTGAACAGTGTGAGTGCTGTTAGCCAGAGGGGAAATGCCTTCCCAGGGCTGCTGGGACCCCGGGGGAACATTCCCATTCCAGTGCTCCAGGGGCTGGCTCTGCCCCACAGTGCCACCCTGCAGCTCAAAACAATCCCATCAAAACCCAAAACCAAACCACAAAACCACACAACTGCACATAAACTGCATAGAAATGCATGTGAAAACCTTAATCTGATCCCTAAAACCCCTGGATCAAAATAATTTACAGGGGTTATAAAAATCATGAGCTCTGTAAAGCAGAAAGCCCCTCTGCTAAGGCTGCTCTGGCTGTGTGAAAGAGGGCAGCTCACTCCCAGATCCCCCTCCCCTGTGGATTAGGAGGTCCTGGCAAAGCAGGTTAGTAAGTGGCTTTCTGGGGAGCCTGATTTATTCCATATGGATGCACAAATAATCTACACTTTAGACATGGCTATAAATGAGAAGAGTAAACCTATGGAGGGGAAGCTCATAAAGTCATGATCAAAGGGTTTGTCAGACAATTTGCACTCATTCAGCACAAATTAATTCAGGCTTTTAGAGTCCTTAATAATTAACACATTTATGCATCACTGTTTCTGACATTAGTATGTTAATTTTCTATCCTTAGTAATGCATGGAAGGTATCAAAATAAAAGCAGAAAATCAGATGCAGAAAATGGGAAGATCTTTCCTAGCCTTGCTGCTTTTTGTGTAAATCTAAAATTGAGGGCTTGAAGTGATGGAGGGATCATTTGTAGGCTTTTTCTTTATTTTTCTCCATGGCACAGAAATGTCACGGTTCGAAGACCAACATGAAAAAAGTAAAGTTGAATAAAGGTATATTAAGCCTTTAATTCAACTTCAATTTAAAATTTCAGTGATCAGTGTAATATTTTGGAAAGAAACTATTTCTGCTCTGAAGCTCAGTTTTTTGATTAATGAGATATTATGAATTTCCTTTACTATTCTCTTTGAAGGAAATGCAGATGTTTTGAAAACAATATAAGTGGCAAAGGTCTGTGGGAAAAGCCTTGATCTTTGCTAGTATTGATTGCTAAATGTTAATTGAAGTCCCCTGCAGGATCTGGGTGTTATACCAAGGCCATCAATCACACTGGTCTGCACGAGAGATGCCCTTCCCTTTGGACTCAGGGCAGGTGTGAACGGACTGTGTTGATTTGAATTTGTCTCCAGTGTGTTGTCCTGGTCCTGACACCACCCTGGCATCCCACCTGCCCGGGAATCCTCCCTGTCCCGGGGATCCCTCCTGCCCCGGGGATCCCTCCTGCCCGGGAACACTGTACTGAGTGTTGTAGGTTTGGCTGAGGCCCTTGGTCCTTTTCCCTTCCTTTTCATGCTTTTTCCTATGACCACAGACCACTTAGAGTGTTTTGCTGTATATCTGAGGTCCCTTCCAACTTGGTTACTGCTGCTCTCTGGAGCATTCTGGGCTGATGGCTGTCTGAACAGCACACCTGACAGCTGGAGGAGGATGAGCTCTGCCTTCCTCAGGCAGGGCAGGTTGGTACGTTTTGGGCTGCAGCCAACATTTTATTCAGAGTGCTTCTGTTGTGACACATGCAGCTTGAAGTGAGTCCTGGTCTTTATGATAAAAAACCTCCAAACCTTTTGCCTGAGTAAGGAAGGTTTCAGGACAGGAGCACTGGTTCTGTTTTGTCTTCTGAAAGTAAAGGCCAGTGTAAGAGGGAGTATGAGCTGCATTTCTTGGGTCTTGATTGTGGGAAGTCACTACCTTCAGGTCTGACCGACTCATCCTGTACCACCCTCAGCCAGTTCTTGCTGCCATGACCTGTCTGGTACCTGCAGGTGGTTTGTGAGAGGCTCCTGGAGGTGTGTGGCACAGGCTGTGTGCTGATGCCACGTGTGGCAGTTCTGGCTGACAGGGACATGGAGACAGGGGCAAAGTGATGCCAGCCCCAGGGAATGCAGTGACTCAAATCTGCCCAGTGTCCTGGCAGGAGCTCATTCCAAGCGTCAGTTCAGGTTTGTGCCAAATCCTCACCCTGCCTATGGCTGTGCAGGTTTCTCAAGTGCTTCAGCTGTACTGCTCTCTCCCTGTCCTCTCCAGTTTGGTGTGAGTGTTCCTAGACTTGTGCACTGCTCACCTCAGGTGCACTGCATGGGCAGGAGCCCTGTTTGCAGCTGAGCTGTCTGTGCTGGCAGACGCTGATGAGGCCCCACCACAGCCTGGGGACAGGGGACTGTCCTCGCTGAAGAGCTGCCATTTCAAAGAGATGCCTGAACACAGCACTGACCCTGAGCTGCTTAAAGCATGAGAGTCAACAAGGAGCCAAAAATACCTTTATTTGCAAAGCTGGCCCTTCTGAAAGTTCACCTCCTCTCCGTGCTGGTTTCCTTCTCCCTGTGGAGCTGCAAAGGAGTTTCTACTGATTTGGTCCTGTCCTTGAGTAACTGTGTCAGATTTTTAAAATTAGCTTTCTGGAATCCTTGGAACTTTGTGGGTTCATGTGCCATGTATAAATCACACACTCCCACAAATGCATGCTTAAGAGCATTGTTTCTACGATTATTTTCAGAGATAATTGGAAATTTCACTGACATTTGAAGGGTTCCTTGCAGTGCCCAAAAACCTGAATGTATAGCACAGCTGTGACTGCAAAGTGTTGCTGAAGTGCTAAAGAATGTTTTTCTCCAGAGCAAGGTTTCCTGATATGTTCAGTGAAACTGATGGAGCAAATTGTTGCTTTGGCTTTTATGGCAGTTCACATAAGCCCTCAAAAGGACCAGAAAATGAAGGTTAATGAAGAAAGTGAAGGTAAAAGTTCCTTGAAGCATTATCTGATCAAAATCCAGTCACATTTCTGAAAATTCTGTGCAAGAATGGGCTTTAGTTTAGTATATTAGGGATGTGTTCCTGTGTGTAGTACAGAAGTACAAGGGCTTAATGACTGTGGACATGTAAACACATTTTTCATTTGCATCCCATCATTTTATCAGCCAGCAGTATAATTGCTCAGGTAAACACTGAGTCTGTGGAAAACAAATGCCACATTGGTACTTCCATAAATGAATGTGTGTTTTAAAGGCATTGACCTTTTGGTATCCAACATTTACAAAGTGGCACTTACTTAGTTGCTACTTATTTCATCGCCTTTGCTTCCTTTTCCTTGTTGGGTAGAATTTAAATATCCCATTTCAGTTTTATTTCTGGAGAGAAAAGATTTGAATTTTATGGTTATAACTGCTAGACATAGTATTGCAGTAAGTGAAAGTTGTTCCAGGCAGTAGTGCCTGGTATGTGTCTGACTGGGGGGAGCAGGGCAATGATAAAACCCCATCAAACATCTCTCCTGCCACTTTCTGTGCTCCCAGAGCCACTGTGGGGTGTCTGGTCTGTGGAGGTGGGGCAGCATCCTCATGGAGTGGGACAGTGGGTCCCCTGAATGGGGTACTGGGGTGGCCTTTGCTGGATTCTGAGGGGGAAATTTCGGGTGTCCTCCTGCCCGTCCCTGCCATTCTCTGCCCAGCAGCCAATGTCCCGAGGCCAGAGCCCCTTTGCCTCAGAGACCTCACTTCCTTCCCAGCCTCTGGCCAAAATCAGTGGATGGCTGCAGGAGCTACTAGGAGCACAGGCTGCAGCAGAAATCAAGGTGAAAGGATTTGGATCTCAATTTCCATGCACTGAGGGGCTGAAGCATGGCTCTGCTGCTCAGCTTGCTGCAAGTGCCTGGGGGTTGTGATGTCCTGCCCAGCATGTGGCCTGTGTCCAGCATGTCCCCTGTGACCCTCAATGTGCTCCCATAGCTGCTGCTTGTCTGCATGGTGGCACTGAGATGCTCCTTCTGTCCCCATGGCTGAAGTTCCTGGTAGGGACACAACCAGCCCAGGCCACTCAGTGTGAGTAGGTGACTTCTTTAATGTCCCCACAGTGTAAATGAGGCATCAGAGACAGGACAGGCAGTACCCACGAAGGATTCTGCTTTCAGAGGAGGATGTCAGCACTGCTCAGGGGCTCCCAGGTCTTGAGAGCTCACACCATGGGTGCAGAATCCAGCTGAAAACAGGTGCTGTCCATTGAGCCTGGCTGGTCATGCCAACCCTGCTGGGCTGCTGACAACTGGCTGCTTTCCCTGTAGGACAGAGCGACCCTTGGGAACCAAAGGACCCACTGGGAGAGCAGCAGGGCCCCTTTGCTGGCACAGACTCGGCAGTGAAGCTGTGGGATGATCTGGGCTGCCTGCACTGATGGGAAGCAGAGGCTGCTCTGCCCTTCCTGGCTGCCCAGGAGCTGTGCAGGACAGGTGTGTTCCCCCTGGCCTGCACCTGAGCCAGGGACAGGTGTGTGCCCCCTAATGCACCTGAGCCCAGGGACAGGTGTGTGCCCCCTGGCCTGCACCTGAGCCAGGGACAGGTGTGTGCCCCCTAATGCACCTGAGCCCAGGGACAGGTGTGTGCCCCCTAATGCACCTGAGCCCAGGAGGTGTGTGCCCCCTGGCCTGCACCTGAGCCAGGGACAGGTGTGTGCCCCCTAATGCACCTGAGCCAAGGGACAGGTGTGTGCCCCCTAATGCACCTGAGCCAGGGACAGGTGTGTGCCCCCTAATGCACCTGAGCCAGGGACAGGTGTGTGCCCCCTGGCCTGCACCTGAGCCAGGGACAGGTGTGTGCCCCTGGCCTGCACCTGAGCCAGGGACAGGTGTGTGCCTTGGCCTGCACCTGAGCCAGGGACAGGTGTGTGCCCCCTGGCCTGCACCTGAGCCCAGAGACAGGTGTGTGCCCCCAATGCACCTGGAGGGACCAGGGGGCGAGGGGGGACTGAGGGGACGGCAGGGCGAGAGGTGCAGGGGAGGGAGCATGGCGCAGGGGTGAGCAGAGGGAGCTGGAGCATGAGCTGGGCAGTGAGCTGGGGAGCTGGACAGGGGCTGCAGATGGAGCTGGACAGGTGGGCTGACATGGGAGCTGGACTGGGGAGCTGGAGCAGAGGGGAGCTGGGAGCAGAGGGAGCTGGAGCAGAGGGGAGCTGGAGCAGTGGGAGCTGGAGCAGAGGAGCTGGAGCTGGAGCAGTGGGGAGCTGGGCAGAGGGGGAGCTGGAGCAGTGGGGGAGCTGGAGCAGTGGGGAGCTGGAGCAGAGGGGAGCTGGAGAGGGGAGCTGGAGCAGTGGGGAGCTGGAGCAGAGGGGAGCTGGAGCAGTGGGGAGCTGGAGCAGAGGGGAGCTGGAGCAGTGGGGAGCTGGAGCAGTGGGGAGCTGGAGCAGTGGGGAGCTGGAGCAGAGGGGAGCTGGAGCAGTGGGGAGCTGGAGCAGAGGGGAGCTGGAGCAGTGGGGAGCTGGAGCAGTGGGGAGCTGGAGCAGAGGGGAGCTGGAGCAGAGGGGAGCTGGAGCAATGGGGAGCTGAAGCTGTGGGGGAGCTGGAGCAGGAGCTGGGAGCAGAGGGGAGCTGGAGCAGAGGGGGGGGCTGGGGAGCTGGGGCAGGGGAGCTGGAGCAGTGGGGAGCTGGAGCAGAGGGGAGCTGGAGCAGAGGGGAGCTGGAGCAGAGGGGAGCTGGAGCAGTGGGGAGCTGGAGCAGAGGGGAGCTGGAGCAGTGGGGAGCTGGAGCAGAGGGGAGCTGGAGCAGTGGGGAGCTGGAGCAGAGGGGAGCTGGAGCAGTGGGGAGCTGGAGCAGAGGGAGGAGGAGTGGGGAGCTGGAGCAGAGGGGAGCTGGAGCAGTGGGGAGCTGGAGCAGGGAGCTGGGCAGAGGGGAGCTGGAGCAGAGGGGAGCTGGAGCAGAGGGGAGCTGGAGCAGTGGGGAGCTGAGCTGGGGAGCTGAGTGGGGAGCTGGAGCAGGGAGGGGAGCTGGAGCAGGGCAGGAGCTGGAGCTGGAGCAGAGGAGCTGGAGCAGTGGGGAGCTGGAGCAGAGGGGAGCTGGAGCAGAGGGGAGCTGGAGCAGAGGGGAGCTGGAGCAGAGGGGAGCTGGAGCAGAGGGGAGGTGGAGCAGTGGGGAGCTGGAGCAGAGGGGAGCTGGAGCAGAGGGCTGAGCTGGGCAGTGGGGAGCTGGAGCAGAGGGGAGCTGGAGCAGTGGGGAGCTGGAGCAGGGAGCTGGGGAGCTGAGCAGCAGAGGGAGCTGGAGCAGAGGGGAGCTGGAGCAGTGGGGAGCTGGAGCAGTGGGGAGCTGGAGCCGTGGGGAGCTGGGCTTTGCACACTTGGGGTCGTGGGGTCTCACAGGGGATGCCCAAAGAGCTGGCCAATGCAACTGGGAGCTACTTTGCATCACCCATGAAAAATGGGTGATTAAGAGAGGACTGTGGAGTCCCCATCCCCGGAGGTTTCTGGGTGGACAAAGCCATGTCTCACCTGACTGAAAGCCTTGCTGTCAGCAGCACGTGTTCCTACCAGCCAGGGGTTTCATGGCCTGTTAAAGCAACAATGACTCCATGAAATATTCTACGGAAATTAGGAGAGAATTGGTAGAACTTAGTGGACTGAAACTACAGATATATGCTATCTTCTGGTCTGTGTTTCACCCATATCTTCTTTTTGGAGTTCACTTTGTGTAATAAATGATGTCTAGACTTTTTTACAAAACATTAAATATATCAAGATTAAGAATATATGTCCAAAAATTTTATTTTATTGTGAGAATTTCCATTTTATTATTCCTGGAACAGACAGCAGGGAGAGCACCAGTATCAAATGCTTAGTGATGACTAAATGAGTTGTTTACAAACATTTAAGGCCCGTGGAAGACATGTAATAACCCAGAATTTAAAATACATACATACAATTTTTCAGGTGCTGCATTCCCACAATCCCTGCTCCCCAATGACAATAGGGTGTGTGCCCTGTGTAACTCTGCTCTGCTGAAATATATGTGAGACTCCTGAGAATCTTCCACAACTAATACCTCAGAAAAACAATTGCTAATCCTCTGGAAATAGGCTTTACCTAAAATTACAGGACTATTAGAAGATTAGAATCCTATGTGTAAGCAGACATGGCTGTCTTGCACTTTTTAGATTAATGCAATCTTTTATAAGTCAACTAACTACCCCACTGAAATATTTACTGTTTTGCTCATGTACTTCAGAGAATTTGTGACTTTTGTGGGCTCAGAGTTCTTCCTCCAGGGCTTGTGGAGGGCACAGCAGTGCAGGTCTGCTGCTGTTCCCTGATTTACTGAAAGCAAAGCCCAGAAATGCCATATGACTTGTGCAGATCAGTGGCAGAGATGGAGTCAGAGGGACACTCTCCTGACCCCAGGGCACAGAGTGCAGGTTAGGGATGGAGGACAGCCAATTCTTTAATGAGGAGCTGAGGGTGCTACCACTGCCCAAACCATCCCTCCCACCGTGCTGGACACCCACAAAAGGGCACAGCATGCCAGCCCCTCCCCAGCCTTTTGCTGGAGCACTGGGCTTGGCCAGAAGCATCCCTGCAAACAGGAGACAGGCTGTGCCCTCCTGCCACGTCCTTTCAGCCTGAAATTCCAGTGAGTGCTGAGGATGAGGATGAGGATGAGCCTGGCACTGTCTGACCTTGAGTACCCATCCTGGGGTGTTTCTTTGGCATGCTCAGCCTCCCAGAGAAGGCTGGCAGGGCGCTGGTGTGGCAGGAGGATGGCAGTGAGTGACATTTGATTGCAGAAAGTCTGGAGTTGCTTCAGGGGAGAACAGCTCGTGCACTCTAACCCGATGAGGGGCAGGGTCTGGTGTCTCCCTGCCCATGGATAACGTGTGACAGCAATTCCGTGGTTGGCTGTGGGATGCACCTCTTGTGTCTGCACAGAACACCCTTGTCATGGAGCTGTACTTGTGTCCCTGGCTCCCGTGTTCATTGCCATCCATGCTTTCACTTGTTAATAGCACAGCCAAGCCCAAAGGACAAGGACCCTGTGCTTACAGGGTGTAACCTGCTTGTAGCCCCTGGCTGTGCTGCAGAACACATCCCTCTGCTCCCCCAGCCCCCACCGTGGCTGAGCACAGGTGCAGGGCTGAAGGTCATCCCAGGGGCTGCACCACCACCCTCAGCCAGGTCCTGGCCAGCACTGGGGATGTCCCACGGCTCTCCCCATGTCCCCACCTGTGTCTCTGGGGATTTCTGCTCACCCTGATGCCAGGCAGTGAGACCTGCCTGACCCACTCACTGCCCAGGGCTACAGTGGGGGAATGCAGCCCTGGACACCTGGGAAATGTCCCTATCTCTGCCATTGTACCAAATCGGGCTCTTTCAAACTCATGTTTGTTTCTTCCTTCTAACACTGAGGCATAATCAAGGGGAATCAAAATATTCATCCTCCCCTCTTTGCCCGCTTTTCTCCAAAAGAACCATTCAGAAATCAAAGGAAATCCTTGCCTGGAAGCATTTCTTTCCTCTGCATTTGAATGGTTTATCTGTAAGGATTCAATTTTGTCAGCAGCCTCAATGGCATCTTAAAACTAATTTCCTTGATTTGAAATGAGCATTTTAAAATCACAGCCTACAAATTAAAAATGGTTCTGAATATTGGTCTTTTGGTATCCTTCCCACAGATGCAGACGGGCAATAATAAATTTTGTAGATTGAGCGTGGACTATAGTAACAGACACAACAGAGTGCAGCAGAGGTGCTGTCCCATGCCTGCTGCCACTAAAGATAAACAATGGAATAATTTACTGTTATTACAGCTAGAGACACATGAAACTAGGGGAGAATAAAGCTGTTCACTGGCTACTCAGTCCATGGTGACCCGTGATAAGCACTGCAAGGATGCCAGGTGCAGGGGGTTCCGATCCGGCCCTTGAGCAGTGGGAGCCCCCAGCAGTGGCTTCACTCCTCCTCCTCCTCCTCCTCCTCCTCCTCCTCCTCCTCCTCCTGCTCCTCCTGCTCCCCTGGCATGCTGGGTGTGCAGGAGGGGCAGGCAGGTGCCCTCCTGTCAGTCCGAGGGTCTCTTTAGGTGTGAGACCTCCTTGGATGGACATGTAGGTGGTTTGGGATTCAGAGTTTTTCTGTGGCTGCTGGAGAAAAACTGCTCGAGATGATCTTCTGTTGTTTTTCATGGCTGTTTATTATATCTTATCTACAAAGTGTCCAGACAGGCTGATGGAGGTCCCTCAGCAAGGCGACCATGACCAAATGCTTGCCTGGGAGGGGCAGGACTTATCTTTTATACTCTAATCTACGTCTTCAGTATTTACAGTTACTTTCCAATACAGCACAACCTTATTACACTGTCCAGTTTTGTCCCCATCCAATCTGTGGCTGCCAGCATTCCATCCAACATGGATGGCACAGAGAAGAAGGAGGAAGTGGCACACCACGCCCCAAATCCTCCATGCTGACCACATGGCCCTTATCATAAACAATCCAAAAATTTACTTATTCTACATTCTAATACTCTAATTTACACTTTACTTATTTTTGTGACTTGTAATTCTTCCTGCAATGTTGGCAGATTTTCCCAAGAGGTTAAATTCAGCCCCTGAGACACCTGGGTCTCATTCTGGGGTCTCTGAGAGGCCTGCCAGGGGGGTTTTTCCATCCCCAAAGGAGTCAGGGGGGTGCCCTGGACTCCTGCACCCTCCCATTCCCACAGCGTGCTGGGTGTTGGCACTGTGGGTGGAAGATCACACTGGCAGCAGAGCCTGGAGGTTCCTTCCTCTTTGATCTCTACCAGGAATGGTGGCAGTGTCAGAAATAGTTTCAGTAAGAAATTTTAATGTATCTAAAATCAAGATGATTTTGAGAGTATAAATAAGATCCTCTCTGTGTCCATAATTTCGCTGCCATGAGTGCCTCTCTGCTTATAATTATTTCCTATTTGCATGGAATCATTGTTAGTAGGCTTAGTGTTTAGAAGGTACAAGTAACATCTCCACTGGGAAAAGGAACTGTCCTTCCTGACACATACTACTTTGTCTACTTTTGAACTAAGGAGAAGTACTTTAGGAACTATTAATCAGTCTTTAACATCTAATGGGAAATTCAGGTTTGACTTGCAGTACAAGTGTCTCTTTGTCCAGGGCACAGGTTTAGGAGGGGTTACACCACACACTCCACCCAGTAGCACATGAGAGCTGTGTTAGTCTTCTGGAAGCACATTTACATACTTTGTGGGCTCCAGCTGAGATGCATCAGTCAGCCTTGCTCAGTGAGGATTTACAGGTACCAGCACCATGGAAATGGCTATAGGCAATGAGCAAGGTTCAATAAACCAGTTTTCTGCTGTTGCCTGTTGATTTAAACTGCAGTATTAAATGAAGAAATCCCCAAGTAAATTCATTTATTAGTTCATTCAGAATAAAATAAAGAAATATTTCAGTGATTAATTTGCCTGGAAAGATAATCACAGAGACTCTTCAACTGGAGCAGGCAGTCTGGGCAGCATCCTTAAAGTTAATGGTCCATCAAGTGAGAAGATAAGAGCCTGTGCAGCTTCAGTGGTGTCAGCATCTCTCTGCTGGTGTTGTGCAGCAAGAGGTACCAGAGGAATATTGATTTCCTCTGAAAACACTGTGTAGCCCTCCCCAGCTTCCTGCAGGCTTCACCTGTTACCTGCCACCTCTCTGCAGTTCATGTGGCTGTTGCAGGATGAATAAACAATTTCATTTCCCCAGAATTGTTTGGAAAAGCTGGTCTATGTGGTGTGTACATTTAAAACAGGTTGTGTGGCTGCTCCCTTAGTGCCTTTGGAGAATGTTGGATGGTGTGGAGAGAGGAGCTGAACCAGAGCCAGAGCCACTGCATTCTGTCCCAGATGGAAATCCTGTGCACTGCTGTGGCTGCCTGCCATATGCTGGGCAGTAAAAAATCACATGACATTAGGTGAGCCTTGGTCTTGAATTTAGAGGAGGTATTTCAGTTCAGTTCTTACTCTAAAGCTGAGGGTCGAAAACATGACATTTTAAAATGCAGAAAATCCTACAGAAATAGCAGCAAGCCAACAGTGTAAAACTAAATAAAATATTATAGACACCAGAACAGCAAATGTCACCCACGGGCTGGGTGCAGCCTCCAGCAGCCTGGCCTGGCCCTGCACTGGGTCCCAGTGGCTGGTGACAGCCAGCAGCCCCGCCTGGCTCTGGGGACAGGACAGCTCTGGGAGGGATCCCAGCCCTGTGGGCTTGCATTTCCTACACTGCACTGATTACTGCTCAAACTACTGACTCTGGCTCCCACTACCTGATACTTCTGTTCCCTTTACCTCTACTTTTGTCTCAGCTGAAACTCATCAGTTTGCATGAAAAATTATGAACAGACCCCTGAGCTGCGGTGTCTGAAGAGACTTGAGACTCTCAGGAATGATCAAAGATGTACAAATATTTTCAACTCAGTAAAATCCAATCAACATTGCCTAAAATCTTATGAAACCTGTGAGGTGGAAAATGCAACATCTGCAGTCTCTTCCCTCTGTCACACAGATCAGAATGGACACACCAGGTCTGGTTTTGCCAGTTCCTGTCGGGCAGACTCGGCTGCCCTGGCTTGGTCTCTTCAGTTCCCATTCCTGCACTGCACTAATCCAGCCTGCTTTTTAAATGTCCATTTCTGATCACCATAATGTAAAAGGCTAAGTTCTGCATATTATTTTCAAATAATAATAATTAAGAATTGTTGTTTAAACAAGAAACCCTGAAATATCACATTTTGAAAACCCCATACTTTTTCTCTGTAATGTACTTTTTCTCATGAGAGTTAAAAGGCTTTTAATTATCTTCTTCAATGTCCACTGTTCAATTGTTTTTCTCAAGGCCACAAACCATTTTGCATATGGAGAGAGGAAAGTGCAGCTTGTTCTCTGAACCTGTACTCTGCTTCTGCCTTTCTGGGAAAACTCAGGCAAGCTGCTTGGAAAACAACAGCAGATTTCCAGGAATATTCCAGTGGGCACACTGTCACACCAAAGCCAAGCCTGCAGACCGGGGCTGGGGTCAGTAGGAGCTCTGGTGGGGTGAGTTCAGCTCTTGAAAGCCCCAGTGCCCCTGGGCATGCCTTGGCAAGGGCCCCCGAGGCTGGGCTGGCCACAGGGACCTGCTGGGGGGCCACGGTTCCCTGGGCAGCACCTGGGGAGAGTGGGCAGCACCTGGGGAGAGTGGGCAACACTTGCTGAGAGGGTGGGCAGCACCTGCTGCCCCTCGGGTGGTCCCTGGGGTTGCCTGGGCAGGGTGAGCTCAGGTGCAGGAAATCCACTGCTGAGGAGTGAGCTGCGTGGACACTTTAAGCAGAAGTGGTGGTGCAGTTGTGGTGTGCCATGAAAAGAGTTGGAAATGGTGCCTGGGTGTGGTTGGGGCTGGAGGAGGCAAGCTCTCTGGGGAGAGCTGCAGCTGTGTGGGCAGTGGGAGCTGGGCTCTGTGGCCCTGCCCCAGCAGCTGCTGAGCTGCAGCTCCCGGGGCCAGCACACACAGTGACACAGCCCTGCTGCCCTGCTCCCCTCTTCCCCTGTTCCCCAGTTCCCCTGCTCCCCTGTTCCCCAGTTCCCCAGTTCCCCAGTTCCCCAGTTCCCCTGCTCCCCTGCTCCCCTGTTCCCCTGTTCCCCAGTTCCCCTGTTCCCCTGTTCCCCAGTTCCCCTGCTCCCCTGTTCCCCTGCTCCCCTGTTCCCCTGCTCCCCTGTTCCCCTGTTCCCCTGTTCCCCAGTTCCCCTGCTCCCCTGTTCCCCTGCTCCCCTGTTCCCCTGCTCCCCTGTTCCCCTGTTCCCCTGCTCCCCTGCTCCCCTGCTCCCCTGTTCCCCTGCTCCCCTGTTCCCCTGTTCCCCTGTTCCCCTGTTCCCCTGCTCCCCTGCTCCCCTGCTCCCCAGTTCCCCTGTTCCCCTGCTCCCCTGTTCCCCTGTTCCCCAGTTCCCCTGCTCCCCAGTTCCCCTGCTCCCCTGTTCCCCTGCTCCCCTGTTCCCCTGTTCCCCTGTTCCCCAGTTCCCCTGTTCCCCTGCTCCCCTGTTCCCCTGTTCCCCAGTTCCCCTGCTCCCCTGCTCCCCTGCTCCCCAGTTCCCCTGTTCCCCAGTTCCCCTGCTCCCCAGTTCCCCTGCTCCCCTGCTCCCCAGTTCCCCTGTTCTCCAGTTCCCTGCTCCCCAGTTCCCCTGCTCCCCAGTTCCCCAGTTCCCCAGTTCCCCAGTTCCCCTGCTCCCCTGCTCCCCAGTTCCCCTGCTCCCCTGTTCCCCTGCTCCCCTGTTCCCCTGTTCCCCAGTTCCCCTGCTCCCCAGTTCCCCAGTTCCCCAGTTCCCCAGTTCCCCAGTTCCCTGCTCCCTGCTCCCCTGTTCCCCTGTTCCCCAGTTCCCCTGCTCCCCTGCTCCCCTGCTCCCCAGTTCCCCTGTTCCCAGTTCCCCTGCTCCCCAGTTCCCTGTTCCCCTGTTCCCCAGTTCCCCGTTCCCTGTTCCCCTGCTCCCCTGTTCCCCTGCTCCCTGTTCCCCTGTTCCCCAGTTCCCCTGCTCCCCAGTTCCCCAGTTCCCCAGTTCCCCAGTTCCCCAGTTCCCCTGCTCCCCCGCTCCCCTGCTCCCCTGCTCCCCTGTTCCCCTGCTCCCCTGTTCCCCAGTTCCCCTGTTCCCCAGTTCCCCTGTTCCCCAGTTCCCCTGTTCCCCAGTTCCCCTGCTCCCCAGTTCCCCTGCTCCCCAGTTCCCCTGTTCCCCTGTTCCCCAGTTCCCCCGTTCCCCTGTTCCCCTGCTCCCCTGTTCCCCTGTTCCCCAGTTCCCCTGTTCCCCAGTTCCCCTGTTCCCCAGTTCCCCTGTTCCCCAGTTCCCCTGCTCCCCTGTTCCCCTGTTCCCCAGTTCCCCAGTTCCCCAGTTCCCCTGCTCCCCGCTCCCTGCTCCCCGCTCCCCTGCTCCCCTGCTCCCCTGTTCCCCTGCTCCCCTGTTCCCCAGTTCCCCTGTTCCCCAGTTCCCCTGTTCCCCAGTTCCCCTGCTCCCCAGTTCCCCCGTTCCCCCGCTCCCCTGCTCCCCTGTTCCCCTGCTCCCCAGTTCCCCTGCTCCCCTGCTCCCCTGTTCCCCTGCTCCCCTGTTCCCCTGCTCCCTGTTCCCCTGCTCTGGGATCCTGCTCAGGATCTGCCCTGGGAACAGCAGCTCTGCTCTGGCTCCAGCTGCAGTGTTGGGCTTGGGCTGGGGCTGCCGTGGCCCTGTGCTTTCACACACTGCCCCACTCCATCATGCTCTCCACCTGGTTATTCTCTTTCCTCATTAACTGGCCAGAATCCCTCATTTCCAGCTGCAGTATTATTCTTTTGAGGCTAAATGTCAAATCCATCTGCCTTTACAGGTATCTCTCGGCCAGCTGCACTCTGTATCTTCCCTTGTCAGGTATTCCCTGCTGTCACTCTTCCTGGGCTCTCCCCACCCCAGAAAGAGCAATGATGACCTCCCCCAACAACTGGATTTGATCTCTCCAGAAGAAAGAACCTCTTCAAACTCTTGCCATGTAAAGCACAATGTTAAAACATTTCAGTATTTCACAGTAGCTCCCTCTAATGACAACCTTTTTTCCCTAAAGATAGATGTTGCCATTAATCAGAGGTTGTCCAGATTTGCTTCAATAAGCCAAGCTCATTCCAAGAACAAAAGGACTGCCACTGGAATAGCCCAGCTTTTCAAATTCAAACCATCTGCATCTTACAGGAAAAATGAAATCTTCAGCGCACACAAATACTGTGCAGAACTAAATGATACGGGCCATTTCACTTTCCTTCATGGTTTTCTAACTTATTGGGTTTAAGTAATGGATAGTCCAACATCAAAAGCTCCACTCAAATAAGACAAACAAACACTTAAAGCACACATTACACATGGCATTCCCAGCCATCTGTAAAGGCTGTTCTCTAAAGAATAGAGAGGGAGATTGTTAAATTCTTCATCTAAACCAGAGCACAAAGCATCAGTGGGGTGAGATGTTCAAGCACTGATCAGGTGTCTATGGGGGAGCATCTTTTTTTGATGACCAAAGTCAGGAGAGACTGCTGGCAGGCTCTTACAGCCCGCTGGAACCTTCCAGCCCTTTCCTGCTTTTTTCCCCCATTACTATTCAGCCGCCACGAAGACTGGCAGGCAGTCTCTGTCACAATTTTTGCTCTTCTGCAGCTCTGTCTCCTCCTTGCTCTCCCTTTACAGGTCTGTCTTCACACAGGTCTTTCAGAGGATCCTTTTCATCTCCTTGTCAGCTTTTTGGGGTGCAGTGTCCCCGGTCCCTGCCCTACCCCGTGTTTCTGTCACATGAACTGCAGCTGCTCGTCACGGTGCCGAGAGCTCCTGGCACGCAGTGCCCCCCTGTCACTGCCTGGTGACATCTGAGCTCCCACCTCGGATGGCTCCTGAGGGCAGAACCACACTTGGTGCTTTTCAGACTTTTCAAACTTTTCAAACAAACTTGTAATTCTCGTGCACCCCTCAGCTTAGGGTGTGTGTTCAGCAGGACTCTGAGAGCTCCTTCATTATCTGCCTCTGCGTCTGCCTGAGTGCCTTTTTCTGCCTCACAGCATTACAGAATCATAGAAGAATTTGGGTTGGACGTTCCCCATGTAATAGTTTGTGTGGGAGCTGGAGTCCCTCCGGCACAGGACAGGAGGCTCATCCATCCCTGCTGCGGTGGCAGAGCGGATGTTTCATCCCTGCCTCCCTGGGTGTCCCACAGGTGCTCATTCCTGTATCCGCGCTTGGCAGCAGCTCCCCGGCACTATCAAAGCACAAATGAGTCAGCCCAGCGCTTTCTAGGAACTCCCCTTCTTTATTCTTACTTCTTAACACGGCTGAATTGTGCGTTTGGTTCTGCTTTAGTGTCTGAATGTGCAGTGAAACACTGTTAATGACGGTGAAACACTGTCTGAAGAGGAAGGGATTTGCATTTACTTTGGAATGTTTCCTTTATCTTTGTGCTACTTTGCACCTAGTTGAATGGCAGCTTTACTTGATTCCTCTGAGGCCTTGAAACATGAAGTAGGTACTGTGGAGTGCTTTTCTGGGAACTGTTGTCCTGCACAACAGGTATTGCAACCATTAATTGCACTGTAGTTCCCACAAATTCCTGGTTTACAGCGTGCTGTCTTTTCTCAAGGTACCACAAGTTATTTTTTTAAAAACGGAACTTATATTGTTGTGGAACTTGTATTGAGTTTGTTCTAGCCATACCACCTGTTTTCATGCCTCTGAGTCAGACTGGGTCCAAGCCAAGTCATTACAACTTTTCTGTTGTGTTTCTTCTACCCAAAGGACCAACCCTCCTGTACCACTCCAGAATTTCAGGTGTCTGCAGCCTGATGTCCCTGCTCTCGGCAGAAGGACACAATTGTTCCCATGTTCCTGCTGTCAGGAAAATTAATCCACGATGCCAGAGATTTATATCCAAAAAGGAGACAGAGGAGTCCTGTAACTTTATTTCAGTAAAGGGAGAGGCCACGGGCATTTCCCCATGAAGTCTCTCATTGTAGGAGGACGCAGGCTCCTTTTTATCCCAATTTCCCGGCCACATTTCCCTCTCTTTCCCCCCACTGGCTGAGGTACTTGAGAGGCACAGACTTCCCGAATCACCTAAAAACCTCTTTTTCTTTGTATCTCTGTTCTTTTCCTCCAAGTCCAGGAATTTAGCACGGCCTTGGGTGAGCAACAGTCTGTGTCAATTAGTGGAATTCCTCTGGAATTTATGGTTCTTCCCATTGCTTCTTTCACCTCTCAGGATCTGGCTTTACCTACAAGCAGGCCCACAGTTTGTAAAGACAGATGCCTCTCATTCCTTTCACTGCCTGCCTGCACTCCCTCCCCTGCCTGTCCTGTTCCCCGGCCCTATCATTGACTCAGCTGCTGTTCTCAGGGGTTAAACATTCACTTCTGGCCACTTCCCATCCTTTCCCCTCCCAACATCCCAGTTCCCACTGCTAAATTCCCACTCAGTCGATTTTTTCTACTCCTCTGTAAAAGTACCCAGTATCTCCCTCTCTTTCCCTTTCTTTTCTTATTATTAATTTCATTTTAATGTGCTATTTTCAAGCCCTGGGGAACAGTTCTGAAGGATGCAGCTTTTCTGGAATACACCCATCATCCTGCTGAGCATGCCCTGCAGTGCCAGCCCTGAGCCCTTTGCATCCCTCCCTTCTTTCATGGTGTGCTCACACCAAAGGCTTCCTTGGCACAGAGCTGGTGCTTCAGGTCTCCACACTGCACCAACCTTCTCTGCTCTGTGCCAGCTGACATTGTCAGTCTTTGTCAGTTTTATTCCTTAAAATTAGTCCTCTCCTCTTTTGGTTATGGCTTCTAACAGGTCACTGATGGCTGTGGTTTATGGAAATGGCACACGAGTCCCTGAGCAGCCCATCCCCAGGACAGGGCTGAGATAATCACCTGTGTATCTCCTGCTCCAAGGGCTCCCAGCAGGGCTGGGAATGATGAATTCATTCAAAGGGAGGTGCAGTGTCCTGTCTGGTACTGATGGTGACCAGAAAGGTGACAAAACCAGCACTGGTTTAAAATCAGAAAGTGTCTCTGCAGCATTGCTGCAGCTGCAGAGGTGTTCCTACTCTTGGGTGTGCTTGGGGTTAGCTCAGGTGACACTGCACCCTGAGTGCTGCTGCTGCTGCTGCCCCCAGCACTGCACACTGCCAGCCCCTTCCTTGCTCCTCCCTTCAGGAGAAATGGGTTTGTTGTGCCACTAAATCACTTTCTGTGAGACTTAGAGCAGCACTCACAGCCCTGTGAAGTCTCACAGCACTGAGGGGAGGGAATCTGGTTTAAAATAAACAGAAGCACAGACTGGACTGGTACTGCTGCAACTGGAACAAACCAAGACAGACAATTTCCAGAATGCAGCAGGGATGAGCTTTCATCCATGCTGTATTGCCTGCTATAATGCTGCATCTGCTTTGGATCCTGCTGGGGTCTTACAGAGCATATGGGAGTGAGGAGGAGGAGGAAGAAGAGGAGGTGGAAGGATTCTCTCTCTTGCTCACATCAGAGAAGTGTTTTCATCCTGAGCAATTCTTTAATGTCTCCATACAGAGGCATGCTGGACTAACCAGGCAGCTCAGAAAGCTTTTTGCTCCTTTTCTTGGCTACTGCTAAGGACATGAACTGGCTGGTCTAACTGAGGGAAAAGATGGTGTTGGGATGGTTGTGGCTGCAGAGCTGTGCACAGCAGCCCAGGAAGAGATGGAGCAGTGAGCTCATTTCTAAAGACTGGCAAAAACTTTGCAGCAGCTTGTATCAAATAAATAACTCACTGCATCACATTTATCTCAGCAGTTCTGGGGATGTTTTCACTTTGCAGGTGTGGAGAGGCATTTCCAAACCCAGATGACACTCCTAGTGATGAAGCAATTATTGATCCTGGCATGCTGCTCGAGGTTTGAAGGCAAACTTTGTCCTGAGCTGCTGTGGCACCAGCTCCAGCCAGCAACTTGACAGGCTGCCCAGTGCAGAGCAAGAGAGGAGATGGAGCTGCTCCAGCCAGCATCAAACTCTGCCCACATCAGCCCTGCACTTGTCAGAAGCTGCTGGCAGAGGGAGACCCTCGTGCAGGAGCCCACGATGGGGGCAGAGAGCACAGAGGGACCCCCAGCCCCACACAGGGTGGGAGCCACAGGGAGCCTGGCACTGTGGGACAGCTTGAGCCTCCAAAAGCACTGGGTCAGGCTGGCCTAGAGCTGGGAGGTGTTGGAGGGAGGGGAGCTGGTGGAAAACCCCCTTCGTTCCCCTTGCAGGCCTTGCAAGCAGTGGTGGTGACCCTGCTGTACCCCTGGCAGTGACAAAAGCCAGCAGTGCCAAAAGCCAGCAGTGACAAAAGCCAGCAGTGCCCAGCTCCTCCTGATGGCTGCAGCCCTTTCTTCCATTGACTTCTCTACTTTTTGGGCTTTGGTTTCCCTTGAGGACCTCAGGGCTCAGTGTGAGATCCTTTGGTGACACCCTGGAATGTAACCACCAGGAAACCTGCAGCACCAGCCAACCAGCACAGGGTATCTTGCTGTGAAACCAGAGCAGAGGGAGGACACAGCCATTATAGACATTGTACTTTTAGGACAGAGTTGCCCTTTCCCTCAGTGACAGAATTTCCTTGTGTGTGTGGACTTGTAAAACTCCAGCCCTTGGACTCAAAATATGACTAAATAAGGACGAGTGCTCTGCGTCACAGAGTCCTGAGGCTGCTGGCAACAGCTGTCACGTGTGGAGTAATTAAAGGAAATGTGTTGCCTGGAGTATTAATTAAAGGCAAGTAATCAGCAGTATACCTGTACACCTGAGCTCCTGAGTCCCACTGCAGAAGTGCAAGGGCTGGCCAGCAGCTGTGCACATCAGGGCATTACACTGCTCCCTCATTTCCTGAGTTTCGTTAAAGGACCTTCAGTGGAGAAATCTCATTTGCAGAGACACCAGCCATCTAAAACATACCCTGCTTTTTCTGAGTGCATACAAATTAATTATAAAACATCCATGTAGAGGGATGATGCAGGAAAGAAAAAGAGAATTATCACACTATTTGAGATCCATACCCCAAGTTTTCCGTGTGTCTGTTTTCCCACCTCCATGTGCAGAGGGAGCTGCCTGTGCAGGGCCCAGCACCTCCCACAGCTCTGGCCCAGGTGGGCTGGGACTCCCCAAAATGTAGAGCTTGAAAAGCTAGGGAGGGTGAAACTCCAGGCTCTGAGCAGCCAGCACGCTGGGGGCTTTGCACTCAAACCCAGACTTGCAGCTGGTCTCAAGCCCAGTGTGAGAGTCATGTCATTGGTTCCCAGGCCAGTGGCCAGCAATGTCCCTGTGGGGGTGGCTGTAGGAGCTGCACTGGGACACCAAACCAGATGGCAGGAGGCTGTGCCAGTTAGTGGGGTCTGCAGGGTATGGGCTGGCAAGGCCCAGCAGCAGAGGCTGGACTGACTCTTATGATCTGCTCTAATCACAGAAAAGCAAACAGAACTAACTCTGAATAAAATAGAACAAGCCCAGAAAGGTTCAAAATATTCCCCAAAATGAAATAAAAACAAAATGAGGCTAGATGTTGATACCAATAAATTGATATATATTTTATTTAATAGTAAGAGAGGCAAAGAGAAGGAAAGAAAAAGAAAGAAAGGCAGAGGTGGGGGGGCAGGGGGGGACAGAGAGAGTGACAGAGACATTAAGTAGAACCATATCACCCCTCTGTGGGTGCCAACAAGGTCTCCTTGCTTCCCTCCACCTGTCCTTCTCAGTGTGGGGGCTGCCACCGAGCAGTGCAGGGTCAGTGGGTGAGCAGCTTTGGGCAGGTGGGCACAGCCAGGTGCCTGCCCTGGCACACAGGTGTGTCCCTGCTGCGTCACCTGGGCAGTGCCTGCTGCACGTCTGGGACACTCACGGGCCACTGTGTCCCCTCTGCTGTCCCTCGTGGATGTCCCTGCGTGGGGATGTCCTGGGGCAGCTGGGCTCAGGGGGGATGGGGGTTCACTGCCTCTGACCAGTGACAGTGACCGGTGACAGTGACCAGTGATCAGTAACCAGTGACAGTGACAGTGACCAGTGGCCAGTGACAGTGACCAGTGACCAGTGACCAGTGACCGGTGATCAGTAACCAGTGACCAGTGACAGTGACAAGTGACTGGTGACCAGTGACCAGTGACCGGTGATCACTGACTGGCGACCAGTGACCAGTGACCAGTGACCAGTGACCAGTGACCAGTGACTGGTGACCAGTGACCAGTGACCTGTGACTGATGACCAGTGACTGGTGACCAGTGACCGGTGACCGGTGATCAGTGACTGGTGACCAGTGATCGATGACCAGTGACAGTGACCAGTGACAATGACCAGTGACCATTGCCCAGTGACCAGCAACACAGTGACAGTGACCAGTGACAGTGACCGGTGATCAGTGACCAGTGACCAGTGACCAGTGACTGGTGACCAGTGACCAGTGACCAGTGACCAGTGACCTGTGACACAGTGACAATGACCAGTGACAGTGACAGTGACCAGTGACTGGTGATCAGTGACCAGTGACCAGTGACCAGTGACCAGTGACCAATGACAGTGACCAATGACCAGTGACAGTGACAATGACCAGTGAGAGTGACCATTGCCCAGTGACCAGTGACACAGTGACAGTGACCAGTGACAGGGACAGTGACAGTGACCAGTGACAGTGACAGGGACAGTGACCAGTGACAGTGCCCAGTGACCAGTGACCCGTGACAGTGACCGGTGACCCGTGCAGTGGCCTTTGTCCAGCCGCACACCCCAAGCTCTGGCCCTGCGCTGGGCGGGGCAGTGTGTGCAGGCCTGGCTGCAGGTCAGGCTGGGGCTGTGGCCTCCCCCCACGGTGCTGGGCTGGCTCTGCTCTGGCTGCCCTTGCAGATGCTCTGAGCACTGGTGTCCCTTTTCTCTATCAGCTGAGGTCCAAGGCCTCAGTCAGGAAGCCCATTCAGAAAGCAGTGGCTGTCTGTACAGTTTTTGTCATACAATTTTGCTGTAACAGGCAAAAGTCCTTCATAAAAACATTTGAGCATAAACCATACGTGGTATGACCCTCA
The DNA here is from genome assembly GCA_030060385.1 of Muscicapa striata striata. NCBI lineage: Eukaryota > Metazoa > Chordata > Aves > Passeriformes > Muscicapidae > Muscicapa > Muscicapa striata. The sequence continues at coordinate 54,074 of JAREIS010000524.1, read as the reverse complement.
TGGCAGGGTGCTGAGCCAATGGACAGGAAGGGCAGAAGTTGTCTGTGTTCCACAGTGTAATCTCCTGAGATCCACCACTCTGCGCTCAGGGTATTTAAGGTTAAAGATTTGGTGGAATTTTCTTCTGAGAATTTGTCTTAGTGATTTCCCAGTTATCTGTATTTTTGGTCTCTGTAACAGTCCACCTCCACAAAAAGCCCCATTTATTTACACATTTCTTTTCTTGCTTCAGAATTCTATTTGGTATTTTTATTTCCCAGCTCTTGCACTTAAGAAGGAGCAAGGAGATGATTTGCTTCTCCTCTCCAGCTATTTCGTCCAGACCTCCAGCACTTCCTGGCACACATTTTCCTCTTCACCAGTTTGAGGAGTCCTGCTGCATTTACACATTATTTAGTCCTATTTTCTGTCCCCCTTTTTGAACCACAGATTAATTTAGGTTGAAAAGTGTAATACATGATATAATGTAATTCGTGTAAAGTTGTAAATTAATGTAGAATAAGCAATGTCTGTATGAGTAAAGTAATAAAAACTTAAATCCCAAAAGCTGCAGGGGGAGGAGCAGGGATTGCTGAATTGCAGCACTGCTGACACCTCTGGGCAGGGCTGGGGAACACAGCTGCACCAGCACCTCTGGCTTCATCCAGATGTGCAATTGCACAGTGGCCTTGGACAATTTCTGGCAGGGAGCTTTCTTTTCAGCAGCTGAAGAGCACTGAGCTGACATGTTCTTTTTGCTATTAGAACTCACATTATCGTTCCTGAATGGCAGCGATTAGTTTTCACAGCTCATCAGGGTCTCTGTACAACCCAGATTTTTTTCCTGCATGTCCATCATTTTAGTGCTCATCTTCACTAAATTTCACCGGGTACCCTCAGAGGGTGCTGGGAGCACTCTGTTGCCTGATGGTGTTTCCTATGCTCGTGTCCTTCACGCCTCCCCTGGGGGCTGCTGTGGCCATCGCCCATTTCTGCCCACCTGAACACATGTGGTGTCCTTTACCCTGCCAGGATGGGCCCCATCCGGGTCTGAGCAGGTCAGGAGCAGAGGGGACACGCAGTGACAGCCCAGCAGCCAGGGCTGGGTGTGTGTCTGCTGCTGCCAAAGGTTTGGGGGTAGGGTGGAAGAACACCTTCACGGCAGCTTCTGCAGGCTGCAGCACTGCCCTCAGTGGGTGATGACACCATCGAAAAACCCTTCTCTAGTCTGGTTGGGTGTGAATAAATGCTAGTGCAGAATTTCATAGAGGCATGGCCCTACCAGGACAGCAATTTATCGGTGATCTGCTCAGAACTGAGAGGGAGGACAAGACACAGCTCTGACTGCAGTGGGTGGTCCTGGAGCTAACCCTACCACAGAGGTCCGAGGCACTGAGAACTGATTGAGGGCTAAAATGCTGGCAGAATTAAGCACTGCTGTTTATTACAACAGCTTCACACCTCCAGAAGTGCTCATTGTCCTGTAGAGTCCTTGAGAGCTGCTGTCACTCATGTCACAGAGAGCCAGCCTGACCCCCTGGCAGCAAACCTGAGTGGGACACACCAAGTGAGGCTGGGGGAGCTGCTGTGCTGTGCAGGTGGAAACTGGGACACTGCCTGGCCTGTTAATCACTTACATCCAGTGGCAGCCAGTGAGCTTTAGACAGGAAAGCTTTAGGGAATTTACCTCGCTTCAGAAAGACATGCTGGGTTTTCAGCTGGAAGTAAAGAAGAACCACGCTAAAAGTCTGCCAAGCAGAGCAGTGTTCTGTGGTAGGGGAGGTTTGAACCCTTACCCTTGCATGGGAATCTCAGAATCACTGGATGGTTTGGGTCAAAAGGGACCTTTAGGGGCCGTTTAATCTCATGCCCTGCCAGGAGCAGTGGCATCTTTCACTAGAGCAGACCCCATCCAAGCTGAGATTGAATGTTCCTAGAAATGGGGCAGCCACTGGTACTTCTCTGGTGCCAGTATTAAGAACTCATAAACATTTTCTGCTCAAGACCTTTGCTGTCTTCTCTCTCCTTGCACAGCACTGTGTGTCATTTACCAGGCCAGGGTTAATACAGACTCACTCTAATCCCCTGCAGCTGTCCACCAAGGCCCTGGGCAGCAGGACCAGCAGTGCCTGCAGTGGTACCCAGAGAGCCCAGCCCAGGGCAGGGCAGAGCTGTGCTCAGGGGCTGGAGCTGCCTCCACAGCTGGGCCCGAGTGACACACACCCGGGGAGTTCGTGCCAGGGACGGAGCTGCAATCTGCAGGGGCAGGGCGGGTACCAGCCCCGGGCTCCGTGAGAGCCCAGCCAGGGAGGGGGACAGGTGACCCAGGAGAGCCAGCCTTGCTCCACGGGGAGGGCTCCCACAGCTTCAGGGGTTTTGGTTTCTGCTGTATCCATGTGGCACACGGCTTGTCTGGCCCGTAACAGGCAGCTTTCTCCCAGGACCATTTATTTGGGACTGTAAGGAAAATTAATCCACAAACACCAGAGGTTTATGTCCAAAAAGGAGACAGAGGAGTCCTTTTTGCTTTATTCGAATAAAGGGAGAGGCCATGGGCCATTCCCCTGGGATCTCTCAAATTTTTGGAGGACGCAGCCCACTTTTCATCCTAATTTCCCGGCCACTTTTCGCTCTCTCTTTGCCCATGGGCTGAGGTACTTGAGAGGCACAGACTGCCCGGAACGCCCAAGATTCCCCTCTAATGTACAACCCTTCCTTTTAATTTTTAATTCTTATAGAATTCATAGTTTCCCCCCAATTGTTTCTTTCATCTTCTGTTACCAATTTCATTTACTAGCAAACCTACAGTTTGTTTGTAAAGGCAAATCTCTTTTCCCATTCATTAATCAGTGTAATCCCTCCCATTGTTTCTTTTCTCTCTCGGTGCTAACTGTATCTACTAGCAATGTATAGCTTGTTTGTACAGACAAATTCAGCTGCAGCCCCCTGTCCCTGCTGCCCTCCTGTGCCGGGCCCAGGGGCAGCTCAGAGCGCTGGGCTCGGCTCACCCGCGGCTCCCAGCCTGCTCCTGCCTTGCAGAAGCATCAAACCATCCCACTGTCTCCTGCTTTGGGAGAGAAACACGCCTGCAGAGCTCCTGCAGGCCTGACCCTGACTGGCCGATCGCTCACGCTTCTCGAGTCTCTGTTTCCACTCTTTGTCTTGACCATAGGATGCTTTCTGTTCCCTTTCTGCAGCACTGGTGAGATCAAGATTCTTCCCAAGCAGGTGCTTTCCACCTCAGATGTACCAATGTGTGTCCTTGAACAGCTACAACATCTGCCTGTGACATCCTGTGACACCCAGGAGCATTTTTAACCTTGGCCAATCCACTGAGAATCATAACTCTCATCATGACATAATGATGGTGGCAATAATAGCTGTGATGAGGACTTGCTTTTTAATCAAAGCTTTTGATTTTTGTTGCTGTTGTTTTTTGTTATTCTGTAAAAAGTAGGAAATGCAATAAAAACCATTTGATAAAAAGGAATTTAAGTAAAACTGAAAAGGAATGTAGCTTTTCCTGCCTTTTTTTTTTTTAATAAGAGTGTAAGTATAAAGAAACAATTCAAAAGTATAAGAAGAAAAGCACCATGGAAAACTCGTCTGTGCTTTGTAATGGGGCTGTGGGGTTTGGGGGAGCCATGTGTGTGGAACAGGGTCAGCCCTGGTGCTGCTGTGCCTGCTGTGACATGGTGGCACTGGCCTGGCACATGGTGGCACGTGCTGGCACATGCTGGCACTGGCCTGGCACATGGTGGCACATGCTGGCACATGCTGGCACATGCTGGCACTGGCCTGGCACATGCTGGCACATGCTGGCACTGGCCATGGTGGCACATGCTGGCACATGGTGGCACATGGTGGCACATGCCTGGCACTGGCCTGGCCATGGCACTGGCCTGGCACTGGCCTGGCACTGGCCTGGCACATGGTGGCACTGGCCTGGCCTGCTGCCAGCTGGTTCACTTGGCTTTGCTCTGGATGGTGCCACTCAGACCTAGACCACAAAATGACAAAATGGACAGAAATTCTCTCAGGACCGCTGTGGCCTTGGTGCATTCATTGTTTTAATCCCATTTCTGCCTGCAGCAGCTGCTGGATCCAAAGCACACCCGACTTGGCTCAGAGCTGTTTTCTGCCCCTCTCTGCTGGAACTGCTGCTCATTTGCTCTGCTTTTGCCCTGGGAATGATTTTTACCCAGCTGTTCCCTGAGCTCCCCCGTGCTCTCCCCGTGCCTTTGGGGCTGTCCCTGAGGCTCCCAGGGGAACATGCCCCAGCTCTGGGATCTGGGGAGCTGTCCTGGGAGCAGGCTGTGCCCAGGCTGTGCTGGGCTCGGGGTGGTGGCTGTGCCACTGGGGACACCTCTCATGGCAGTGGCATTTTGGCATCCCCCTCCCTGGTGAGGGACTGTGCCCTGGCCTGCAGCACCTGGAGGGAGGGAGGGAGGGAGGGAGATCCAGGGGATGCCTTGCTCAAGGTGCATGGCAGGTTCCTGCTTGCCTCAGCTTTCAACTGAGGCAGAATAATTTTGATACCCTGTAAATCCTATCAGGTAATGTTAAACAACCAGACATAATCCTATGCCTAAATTCTCTATGAAGGCTGACTCTGTGTTTTTAACTAGATAACTATTTACCTTACAGGTAACACAAGCAGCTGGTGGGTGAGGGCTGGCATTAGCCACCCTTTCTTTCCATCTTGGAGCTCTGGTAGGAAACATCTACTCACAGGCTCTGCTGTGTATCCACTTTGTTCTGGATACTTGCAATGGCAAGGGATACAAAGGGAAAATTATTCAAGTAATAAGGGAACTGCAAGAAATTGTGCAGCAATAAGCACTGCAGTGGGGGAAGGCTCTACAATAAACTGTTCAAAAGGATGTAAAAGCAAAGGAAATATTGCTGTCAGTGGAGCAGAAATAGTTTTATAGTTTTCAAGTCAATCCCTTTAACTGCACAAACTGTTAAATGAAAGGTGGTGTTTAACAAGTTGAAACAAGTCACAAATTCTTGAAAGAAAAGGTTTTGCTGAGACTGTGACACACATGAAATAGCTGGCAGGGCTATGATGTGTATTTGAAAGGAGGATCCTGGGTCCTGTAATTAATTTCATGGCAAGTGTGATGTGTGCATGCCTAACACATCACAAGAGAATGTGCAGATGTAGATTGTTCATTAATTCCACCACTGTTGACAATCAGCTCATGGAAATCAGTTGCCAAATCCCAGCTGGATTCTGCAATACAGAGTTTGAGCCCTTCTCAAGAGAGATGAAATGCTGCGTTCCTGGAAACTGGAAATCAAAACTCCTGTGAATTGGATGGCCTCATTTGCTCTACAGCTAATTACACCTGGTTTCTTTCTGCTCCACATTAGCAACATATTTTGAAAACTTCAAGTAAAAAAAGAAAAAATACTTCCCTGTACTTGGGAGTGGGGGGCTCTGCCTCATGTGAAGCCAGCTCGTGGTGACCTTTGTTCCATGCAGGTTTTGGTGGTGCACTGGCTCTGGGTTATGCCCAGGAAATGGCATTTTGAGGGGCTGGGGTTTACCAGGATTCCTGGTAACACCTGCAGGCACACTGGAGAGGACAGGGGAAGCACCCAGGGCTCCAGAGCCACTGCTCCTCACATCAGCTGAGCCTCCCCAGCTGTGAGAGCAGAGCCTGGGCAGCCCCTCAGAGGGTCAGTGATCCCAGGTGAGCAGCTCTGAGGCTGCTCCCCAGGAGCCAGTGCCTGGGAAGGACTGAGTAGCAGCTTTCAGATGTTTACAAATAACCTGAGAAGTAAAGCAGGCAGGTGTTGAGCAAGTTTGTGCACTCACAGTTGAGAGCTTAAAGTGGCTGAAATTTAGACTGGTGCATCCAAGACTGGGGTGTGTGGAAAGAGAATTGATGTGCTGTGTCTGGGAACTCTTGTTCTTGAGATGCAGACACCAGATTTGCCAGGGATTAGTGTCCTCAGCAGCACATTCCTAAACCCCAGTTTCACTAAGGTTTCCACGTGCAGTGGAATGGGTTTGTGCTCAGCCCTGGCAGGTGCCTGCTGAGGGCAGGGCACTGGGGTGGGGCTCTATGGGGGGATGAAGCCACTTCATGTGGCAGTTGGGCAGCACCTGGACCATCCCACTGCTGGTGGGTGGCTGTGACCCTCCAGGACCTGCTGCCCCCTGGAGCTGCCTGTGGTGCCCCTCTGCTGGGCTCTGAGCTCTCCCCTTCCCCTCTGCTGGGCTCTGCTCTCTCCCCTTCCCCTCTGCTGGGCTCTGCTCTCTCCCCTTCCCCTCTGCTGGGCTCTGCGCTCTCCTCCCCTCTGCTGAGCTCTGCTCTCCCCTCCCCTCTGCTGAGCTCTCCCCTTCCCCTCTGCTGGGCTCTGAGCTCTCCCCTCCCCTCTGCTGAGCTCTGCTCTCCCCTTCCCCTCTGCTGAGCTCTCCCCTTCCCCTCTGCTGGGCTCTGAGCTCTCCCTTCCCTCTGCTGGCTCTGGGCTCCCCCCCTCTGCTGAGCTCTGGAGCTCTCCCCTTCCCCTCTGCTGAGCTCTGAGCTCTCCCCTTCCCCTCTGCTGGGCTCTGAGCTCTCCCCTTCCCCTCTGCTGAGCTCTCCCCTTCCCCTCTGCTGGCTCTGAGCTCTCCCCTTCCCCTCTGCTGGGCTCTGCTCTCTCCCCTTCCCCTCTGCTGAGCTCTGAGCTCTCCCCTTCCCCTCTGCTGAGCTCTGCTCTCCCCCTTCCCCCTCTGCTGAGCTCTGAGCTCTCCCCTTCCCCTCTGCTGAGCTCTGCTCTCTCCCCTTCCCTCTGCTGTCAGCAGCTGGTGCCTGGGCTGGGGGAATGGAGCTCTCTGGGGGTCAGGGTTCTGCCCCCTGCTCTTGTTCAGCATCCCCTGACACTGAGAACTGGCCCAGACCCAGACCAGGAGGGTGTCAGTGCCTTGCACTAATTATCAAACCTTGCACCTCTTAGTCAGCAGATCCAGATTAATGATAGGGAGGCCTGAATAGAAGCAGCCAGGGGCCTCTTTGCTTCCCCTCCTCGCTGGATCCAGCTGCCCTGTGTGCCCAGTGCCTGCCAGGACCTGGCCCAGCCTGCACACTGGGGGCTGTGTCCAGACAAGTGCAAGGAGGATGCTCTGCTCTCCCTGGGGATGCTCTCCCTGAGGATGCTCTCCCTGAGGATGCTCTCCCTGAGGATGCTCTCCCTGGGGATGCTCTCCCTGAGGATGCTCTCCCTGAGGATGCTCTCCCTGAGGATGCTCTCCCTGGGGATGCTCTCCCTGGGGATGCTCTCCCTGGGGATGCTCTCCCTGAGGATGCTCTCCCTGGGGATGCTCTCCCTGGGGATGCTCTCCCTGCCAGCTCTCCTGATTCACCTCTCAGTTTGCCTCAGGCAGGACAAAGCAGAGCAAATCAATTCTGCAGGCAGCAATCAGGAGCTGCTATTAATAGGACTGATTCTCAGTGACCTGGAAATTCTGCTGATCCTGCCCAGGGATGCAGCTCTGATCCCACCTCCCTAAACAAGCCTTGTTTTCTAGGGACACTGTCCAGGGTAGCAGCCTGGGATTCCTTGTCAGAAGCCTTTCTCCAGGCAAACCCAGGGTGAGACATTCCTGCTGGCTTGCATTGTGGGCACTGATCCCCCCAGGGCCTCTCCTGCACTGGGAAACAGCTGCAGTGAGCAAGGACACTGAGTGTCATTACACTCCTATGAATGGAGGGGCTGCAGGATTCCACAGAACAGCATTTCTGATCAGCAAGGAGACCATAAAGGAAGGTTCTCATTCAAAGACTTTAACCTGGTTACCTCAGGCTCACAGTTTCTTTGGTGACTAAAATAGCTTCCCAAGCTTGAGAAGTATCTTATTGGTTTAAAAAAAAAACAACAAAAAACACATGGAACTGGGAGATGAACAGGAATTTCTTCAGTTGGTTAAAACTTGTGCTGAGGTTCCTTCTGAATTAACAGCTTAGATTTAATTCTGGCAGTTGATTTTATAAAATAACCATAGTTGTTCAGACCATGCACAGTGCAGGCTCAGTTCAGCTCCTTTCTGTACAAACCATTCATGGAGGGACACTGAGGGATTGCATTTCCTGGCTGAATACCCTGCACAGAGCAGTTGGGAGCTTCCTCAGGCCATCCCAGCATGCACAGAATGGGCACAAGGTCAATTACTGCTCAGGCCCTGCATGTTGGAAATGGGAAGGATTCCCTGAACATTCTCCCCGGGGTCCAGGAGCCATTGTTCCTGTGCAGACCCATTTATTTCTGAGTTACTGCTCCCAGGAAGTGACCCAGTACTCACTTCAAGGTGTGAAAAACACATCTTCTTCTCATTGCTGTGGGAAATTTCAGCTTCTCCTTTTCCCCTTCACCTTGAGTAAAGCTGGTATCAGCCACTGTCTGCCAGTGCTATTTTAACATGCTCAAAAGATAATGGAAGTTCCTCCCCATGTGCATAAACGCCAGTGTCCCCAGCTCTGGGTGGTGCAGGGCAGGGCAGGGGAGCAGAGCCAAGGGCAGGGGGGCTCTGCAGAGCAGCCCCAGCTCCCAGCTGGGCAGGCCATGGGTGGGCAGGCTGCAGTGGGTCCCTGCTGCCCAGCACAGCCTTTGGACACTCAGGAGAGTGGGCAGGGGGCTCCCAAACCGGCTCCAGGCTGGCTTCCCTTGCTGGCTGCAAGAGATGATTCCCCCAAAAAAGTGGGGTGGTGCCCCAGGGGCCTTCAAGGGTGTGGGAATTGAGCTCAGCTTTTCCTCCCCAGTCACCTTCTGATACATTTGGGGGAGGGAAGTGGCACTCTGAGTGTGCTTTGGGTGGTGGTGTCCCCTGTGTAAGGAAAGATATTCCCTTTGGCAACCTGCCTGGTTAGATCTTTCACAGAGAGGAACAGAGAGAACCCTTGGCAAAGCCTGCACTGCCTCTGTGCAAGCTGTCCTCAGCACAGGAGCTTCTCCCTGTCCCACTGGGAAGCACAGAGCCTCCCCTGCAGCAGGAGCCCCTTCTCCCTGCCAGCTGCTGTCTCCCTGTCCTGGCCCCTGCCATCCCTGCAGTGATGCCCACTGTGAGCAGCAGCCCCTGGGACACCTGGGGCTCCTGTGCCCCCTGCTCAGCCCAGCCCTTCCCTCCCAGCCCAGGGCACTGCTCACCATCCCCATCCCTCCCTCCCAGCCCTGGGCACTGCTCACCATCCCCATCCCTCCCCTCCCAGCCCAGGGCACTGCTCACCATCCCCATCCCTCCCCTCCCAGCCCTGGGCACTGCTCACCATCCCCATCCCTCCCCTCCCAGCCCTGGTCTCTCCTCACCATTCCCATCCCTCCTCCCAGCCCAGGGCACTGCTCACCATCCCCATCCCTCCCCTCCCAGCCCAGGGCACTGCTCACCATCCCCATCCCTTCTCTCCAGCCCTGATCTCTCCTCACCATCCCAGCCCTGCCCAGAGCCCCGTGTGCTGCTGGCCCTGGGGAGGGACAGGAGAGGTGACAGGGTCTCTTCCTACCCTCTCCCCTGCCCTGCTGTCCCTCTCCTGCACACCTTGCCTTTTCCTCTGTGACATAGACAGAGAAATTCCTCCTCTGCCCTCCCCCTCCCCACCCCTCCCTGTGCCCTCTCTGATCCCTCACTTTGTTCTTGCCCCTTCTCTGCCCCTTTGCTCCTCACACTTGTCTAGGTTTTGCATTACACAGCACAACTGAGTCCCCCTTCTTTTAGAAAAGATCTCATACCTGATCCCATTCAGCTTCCCAGCTATAGTTCATCCTGCTTTCATCTGGAAAATTACTGAATGTGCTGAACAGGCTGCCTTTATCCATTTTGTTTCTAGACAGTGACCAAACACTTGTGGCCCTAGCACTGACCTTTTCCCAAAAGGACAATGTGGGGCACAGAAACCCACAGCATGCAGGGATGGACTGGCTGTTCCCTCCCACTGGCCCATCCCTCCAGTACACTGGTTAATTAGTTATTAATTAGTAATAACTGCACCTGTTACTCCCTGTTCCAGCACTGCTCATGCTCCTGTTTCTGATGTGTTACTGTGACACAAACCTGATGAAGCCAGGAGTTACCTGGGAAAATCAGGCTCATCTGCTTTCCCAGCCAGAGAAAAAGCAATTCTGCTTTGGAAGGAGACAAAGAACTGGCTGGAGCCTCCCATCCTTTCCTCATTAAACCATTCCCTGAGTGTCAGTGGTGCACAGGGCTGGTGGATGTGCCAACACCCTGGCAAAGGGACCAGCTCCCTCCTCCCTCTGCTTCCAGCATCCCTGCGTGCTCTGTGTGCCTAAGAGAGCCCTGGCTGGGCAAAAGGCATCACTGTGTAATGCCCCTAGGGCCTTAGGCAGCACCTGGGGGCACCAGGGCTTCCTGATTTTGGACAGAGCACTCAGGAAGCCCAGCAGAGCCTTTGTGTGGCCACAGCCACAGCTGGAGCTGGCAGCTCCTCCCAGGGCTGCTGCCCATCAAAGCTGGGAGAGCCACTGCAGGTCCAGAGAACGAGCAGCTCCTGCAGTGTACATCTGACATGTTCAGGAGGATACAGACAGGATTGTCAATTTGTTTCTGCCAGATACACAGATTATTTCTGAAGCTCTGTATTTCCACTGTTTGTGGACAGAGTCACTGAAACTTCCTCTCTTAGACCAGCTGCTGTGAGTAATTCCATTGCTAGGCCATATGGCATAGCTGTTATGCAATTTGATTTGAAAATGTGGTTCTTTTAGTTGTGATAGTGCTCTATCCTGTGTGGTGGTGTTCCTCTGCTCTGTGTGTTGGGCTCTTGGCACAGGGGGCACAGGGCTGCTCTGAGCATTTCCATCCCTCCAGAGCAGAGCCAGACTCCAGCCCATGGGGAGCAGGTGGGCAAGTCAAACACATCACTTGTCCATGGAAAATCATGGACACATCTCACATCAGCCACAAGCACTGGTGAGCCCAGCACCTGGGCTGCTGCTGTCTTTAGTGGCAAAAACCCAACCCCACTGTCTGGGGCAGAGCTGGGAACTTGCATCTGACACGTCCCCAGGAGAGCTGGAAGGTCCCTGCCTTTGGGACCTGCAGAGTTTGCTGCAGCACTGGATTTGCTGCAGGGCTTTGCTTTAGGAGGTACAGGTGAGGTGACCAAAGGACAAAAATCTTACCACAGCTTTGGGCACACTCCAGGATTTCACTGTGCTCCCTGTAAACTGGAGCAGAAATTAACTTCCAGATTAAAGGTGTACAAAGTGTTTAGCACCCAGGGCTGTGCTCCCAGAGAGGAGACTAACAGCTGGAAATGGAGTGTACAATTAAAGAACTTAACCAGCCATTACAAAGGTATTAAATCACTGCTGCAATTACATAGCTGCTTGTTCATTAAAGGAGAAATTGAATACAATAATAATGCAATTATAATGTTTACCATTCTGCACACTAAAAGCCACAAAATTTTCAGGAGTGATACAGACAGTTCTGTCCCCTCTCCAGAAGGGTTTCAGATCTCAGAGCTTACAGAAAACTGTTACAAGGTACAGCATGCTCTGGGCACTACCAGAATTTCCCCCATTTACATTGCTGAGCCCAGAGTGAGAGCAGCACCCGAGCTGTGAGAACACTTCTCTGCAGCCTGCACCCCTCCAGCCTCAGGGCCCTCATCCAGTCACAGCAGGCACTTTGTCTGTCTGTAAAGCTCAGTCCAAAACCTGGTCTGCAAGCAAGTGCTGGAGCTCTTTCAGCTCCCTCAGGAAACATTTCATCTTTTTCACATTTACCCTGTTTTTAGAAACAAACTCACTGCTGTATTTCATCAGAATTTACTCACAGTTTCACTGCACTTGAACTTACACTTCTGAAATCAATGAATTGTTTCATAAAAAATGTAGACCATAGATTTCTGGGAGGTGTGGGAGTGTTTTTTTTTTTTTTTTTAATGTTTCTTTATAAAGTGCTGTTCATTAAATCTTTGCAGCCACTGCTGAGCTACAAGATTTTGTGGAGGCGGAGTGGGGAAGGTTTCTGCACAGAACAGACACGATCTGGTGTTCATTGGCACTATTTATTTATTTATTTATTTATTCCCTCACTTGGGGGTCTGAAGACAACTGTGGTTTATGGACACTGCTCAGGCTGTCACTGCAGGCTGATGAGCTCCTCTTGGACCCCTGGTAAGGCTCAGATAGGGTCAGTGGTGTTTATTAGAGACGTTCCTGTCTGACATCTAAAACCTCTTTTGCATCAGCTGGCTGAAACATTCCTTACCTGCCAATCTGGATTAAAGGCAAAAGGGAGGAAAAGGAGTTTCTTGAACATTTCTACTCCTGTTATGGCATTTAACAGCAGTTACTAATGAAAAAGTGAAAACAGTTGCATGCTAAAGGTTGCACTTGACTGAGATGAAGTGGATGTAGACAGAGCATCTCCAGTACATCAATCAGTACTGAGCACATGCTAACAGGAAATCAATTTATTCCCACCAACATTTGCTCTTTCTGTTGTGAAAGAGTTTTAATTAACTTATTGTGAATGGTCAGCAGCTGCTTACTCTGGAAGACCCTTACAGATTTAATGAAGCACCATTCTTTCTTAATTTATGCTGGAAAAGTGACAATGACAAATTTTAAGCTGAATTACTTGCCACATGTGATCAGTTAATGGAAAACCTTCCTCATCCCCATTATTAATTAATGTCCTGTTATTTTTCCCCATTAAGCAGCAGACTTTAGACTTAGGCAGTGTGTCCAGGAGCAAACATGCCACTGTCACTTGGCAATAAAGCCATTTGGGCACAGGAAATCCCTTTGCTCCAGGTTACAGCCATCCATTCCTTGTTAGATGCCTTCTGCAGACATTGCTGTGTCTGACACCACTCCATGTGCAGGAGTGGAGCTGAGGGAGGAGGGCTGAGCTCCTCCCAGCCACGCTGCTTGTGTTCATTTGCTCAGGTAAGCCCAGACATCACTGAGTTTTGGAGGCTCAAGCACAAGGGATTCTGGTCCATAAGGACAAGATAAACTCAAAAAAAAGATGAGCCTGGTGCTATCTGCACTACAGCCACCAAAGGAGAAGCTGTGGAAGAGATGTGAGCAAGAGGCAGAGCAGCTTCACTTGTGTGCTCACCTGGGCAGGTGGGATGGGGCGAGGGCTGGGTGCTCCACTGGAGATGGAGCTTCTGCAGGGCCAGCCCTGCCCAGCTCACTGCCCTGGGCTGTGGGGCAGCAGCACCACAAGGACAACGAGCACAGCACTTGGGCTCCCTTTGGAAGAGCTGGTCACACATTTTTCTGCATTACCTGTGTTCATGACTTCCTCCTACACCACCTGCAGGAGTGGTGTGGTTCCCACCTGAGCCAGACTTCCATACTGGTGCAATCAGGTGATTTCTTAAGCACATGGTCAGAGTTTCTTGAAGATGGGAGTAAACACAGCTGTCCCAGTTAGGGGGGAGCAAGGCACTGGAGCCCCTTTATAGCTTTATTTATTTACTTATTTTACCCACTTCTGCATTGATTCAGCCTTCTGTCCCGTGGGTTATCACTGTGTGGGAGGGCTGTGCTGGGGACCAGCAGTGTGCCACACACAGGACACAGACACAGGTTCACTGTAGGAGAAACAGGACTTTTGGACAGCAAATTAATATAATTATGCACAGGCTGATTTATTGTTTACTTTTTAGCTTTATTTATACATCTTAAGACTACTGTCTATGCCATTACACATTTTTAATTGGTATTTCTATGCTATTCACATGCCTTGCATGAGCTTTTTGGATATGATGATTAGTTGCTGTCTAGAACTTTATTGCTCACTTTTAATTTGGGTTTTTAATTTTCAGTATTTTGTTTTTTAGTTTTAGTTTTAGTTTTTTGGTTTAGCACAATTTATGTTCCAGTGGCTTTGAGGGGTCTCAACAAGTTGCAGAAAAACACTTAAAAATGGCTCATCCTGTGCACTTGTTAAAAACATTGGTCTAAACTAAGAAATATACAGAAAAACAGCTAAGTGTGTGAAGAAACAGCAAAATATGCAGAAAAACAACTAGGCAGCAAAATATGGAGAAAACCAGCTAAATATAGTTTGGTTGGTGCATACAATACAGAGCACAGCCTGGACTCTTCAGACATGGCACTGTGGCCCAGACTTGGTCAGTGTTACTGCAATTCACTGTGGATTCATTAGCACCTCTGTGCACTTGGGGCAGCAACATAAAACAGAACAGAAAATAATGCAGCCCCCTGCAGCCACGGGCTTCTGCCAGCCCCCAGCCTCCTTCCCACCTGCTTATTCCTCACTGCCGCCAGGTACCAGCCAGAAAAATGACCCAGGCTCCTTGTGCAGGAGGAGACAGGAAAAGCTGCAGCAGCACAGCACAAAATGCACCAACATTTCCAAGAGAGAGTGTAGCAATGGCAGGAATCACAAATGGGGAAGTATTTTCCTGAGGAGTCAGCTCCATGGCTTTCAGCAGTGACTTCTTTCTGAAGATGATCTGTGCACATGCTGCACTTAGAAACTTCACACAATTGACAGGACATAAAGGCAGCAGTTAAACACATTATAGAGACTGCTCAGGGAGATGAAAGGAGGCATTAAAAACAGCAAACCTTGTGTAAAGGTTAATTAAAACATTAATAATGCAAGTTTTCAATTATTCATGCATAAATAAAAAGACATTTAATGATAGATACACACTGAGCCTTACTGCAGTGGACATGACATTGGGATAGAGAGAGAATGCACAAAGGCTTCAACTCAGCACAGAAAATTCCTGTGGAGCACAGAAAACGCTGGGCAAGGGGATGGGGTGAGAGCAGGGGTGCCAGGGTGCAGGGAGGGATGGCTCTGGGGTACCTGCTCTGGCCAGCCATGGCTCCACAGGTGTCAAGGACAGTCCCAGTGTCCCCATCCCCCCAGCTCCAGGCTCAGCCAGGACAGTGCTGGCTCGTGCCTGAGTGTGGCTGTCCCTTGTGAGGGGCACGGTGTGGGCAGCACCACTATGGTGACAACTGAAACATCCCATCGTATTTCTACACTCTCATTTTCTGCAGGTTATAGAATTGTAGAATGCTGGAGCAGCCCAGGCAGGAAGGGACCTTGAAAGGTCATCTGCTCTGATGCTGTGTGGGAAAGGAATCCCACAGAGGTTCCTCACACCCTGAGCACCCCCAGCAGTGGAGGTCTGTCCCTGAAGGTTGTTCCAGTCCACGACTGTTCTCATTGTTGAAGGTTTCCTTCATGTTGAGATGAAACCTCCTCTGGTGCAGCTTGTACCCATCTCCCACTGCCTTCCCCACGGGGCTCCTCCTGCAGAGCCCCTCATCCTCCTCACATCTGCCCTGTCTGTCCTGGGGTGCTGTGATGGGGTCCCCGACTCTTCTCCAGGAGCAGGGACTGAACCTCTTCAGTCTTTCCTCACAAGGCAGGTTCTCCAGCCCTGGGGCCCCCTGTGTCAGGTTGGTTTTTGGCTGTGGGGCCTGGAGCAGTGCATGCCCAGCAAGGCTGGGCTCAGGCAGGCGAGGCTGCTCTCAGCCTGGAGCCCACAGTGGCTCTCACACCGTGCCAGGGCTCTCATCCCTCACCTGCTCTGATGTGACTCCTCAGCTGCTCAGAGCATCACTGCAGCTGCTGCCTCTGGACCTGCAGCTGCACTGCTGACACATCCTCCCCTCTCTGTGCCCCCACTGTGTGTCTGTGCAAACACTGCTTCTGTGGGGCCATAATTATCCTCTCAGTTTCTCTCTTTAAGCTGTCTTTGACAAGTCATTTAGAGTTTGCCTGCTTTCATCAGCTTTTACAGTGAAGGAAATTTGGCAGGCAATTCTCAACTATCTGATTTGTCTCTTGTCTGATGATTGATTTCCAGTGGGAGTAAGTTTTGATATTTGAAAAGATCCAACCTATTATTATTGAACATTTGAGTTGTGTAATGGAAGTATCTGTCTGACAAACCCAGAAGGATATTTGAGCAGAAAGTTCAAAGGCTTAAGGAAATTCGAGATCATGTATAAAATATTTCCCAGTGCATTGTCTCTGATGTCAGACAGAAATGGAGAGAGGCCACAATGTCAGGAGAATGCAGCCAGGTTGAGGGGGAAAAAAAAATGGTGCAAATAGAATATTTCAAAAAAGTGAGGAGAAATGTTATCTTCTGTGAAGAATGAAAGATATGGCAGACAATGGGATGAAAAGGACGGATTCTGACCTACATACCCAGGCAGAATCCCTGCTGACAGAGAGGAAAAATGATGCCTTTGATCTGCAGGTAATATCAAGACTCTGGGCAGAGAGAGCTGATGAATCCTGCTGAAAAGGAAAAAAATGACACCAGCCCCAGTGGAGCCTGGGCTGTCACTGCAGACAGGTCAGCAGCCCTTGGTGTGCAGCCTGGGCTCCAGCTGGGGCATGGGGCAGGAGAGCACAAACATCCCCTTGGGAATGGACACAGTCACCCCTGGGGACACACAGACCTTCCTTCCCCTCGGGGATGAGAGCCTGAGCCCAGCTCAGGGCTGGAGCTGAGCCGGCAGGAGCCAGTGGCCACCTGAGAGAGGCTGAGAGAGGCTGCTGGAGGCTGAGAGAGGCTGTTGGAGGCTGCTGGATGCTGAGAGAGGCTGAGAGAGGCTGCTGGAGGCCGCTGGATGCTGAGAGAGGCTGAGAGAGGCTGAGAGAGGCTGAGAGAGGCTGCTGGAGGCTGCTGGAGGCTGTTGGAGGCTGCTGGAGGCCGCTGGATGCTGAGAGAGGCCGCTGGAGGCCGCTGGCCAGAGCCCACCCTGGGGGCGCTGCTGGGGGAGCTCCCAGCCCCAGCTCCTGTGTCTGCACAGGCAGCTCTGCTTGTCCTGGCAAACACACGGGCGGTGCTGCCCCAGCCGTGCAGGTGTCCCCCAGCCGTGCAGGTGTCCCTCAGCCGTGCAGGTGTCCCTGTGTGCCTCAGCCGTGCAGGTGTCCCTCAGCCATGCAGGTGTCCCTCAGTGCTGCCTCAGCCGTGCAGGTGTCCCTTTGTGCCTCAGCCATGCAGGTGTCCCTCAGTGCTGCCTCAGCCGTGCAGGTGTCCCTTTGTGCCTCAGCCGTGCAGGTGTCCCTCAGTGCTGCCTCAGCCATGCAGGTGTCCCTCAGCCATGCAGGTGTCCCTGTGTGCTGCCTCAGCCGTGCAGGTGTCCCTCAGCCGTGCAGGTGTCCCTCAGTGCTGCCTCAGCCGTGCAGGTGTCCCTTTGTGCCTCAGCCGTGCAGGTGTCCCTCAGTGCTGCCTCAGCCGTGCAGGTGTCCCTTTGTGCCTCAGCCGTGCAGGTGTCCCTCGGTGCTGCCCCAGCCGTGCAGGTGTCCCTTTGTGCCTCAGCCGTGCAGGTGTCCCTCGGTGCTGCCCCAGCCGTGCAGGTGTCCCTCAGCCGTGCAGGTGTCCCTTTGTGCCTCAGCCATGCAGGTGTCCCTCAGTGCTGCCCCAGCTGTGCAGGTGTCCCTGTGTGCTGCCCCAGCCGTGCAGGTGTCCCTCAGCCGTGCAGGTGTCCCCGCGTGCCTCAGGGCCGCTGCCGGGGCAGGACTCACCGCCCAGAGCAGCAGCTCCGGGGCACAGCGTGTGCTCCGTGCCGAGCGTGCCCGTCCTGCAGCCGGGAGAGCAGCTGCAGGCTGGGACAGACCCCTTCCCTCTGCAACAGCTGGGAAAGACACTGACCTCCCTCGGGGCCAGGGAGAGCATCCCATCATCCCTCACCTCACTGCCAGGCACAGCCTCACCTGGGGCACTGCCACTGCTCACCTGTCCCCAGGCACAGCCTCACCTGTGCCATTGCTCACCTGTCCCCAGGCACAGCCTCACCTGGGGCACTGCCACTGCTCACCTGTCCCCAGGCACAGCCTCACCTGGGGCACTGCCACTCACCTGTCCCCAGGCACAGCCTCACCTGGGGCACTGCCACTGCTCACCTGTCCCCAGGCACAGCCTCACCTGTGCCACTGCTCACCTGTCCCCAGGCACAGCCTCACCTGGGACTGCCACTGCTCACCTGTCCCCAGGCACAGCCTCACCTGGGGCACTGCCACTGCTCACCTGTCCCCAGGCACAGCCTCACCTGTGCCATTGCTCACCTGTCCCCAGGCACAGCCTCACCTGTGCCACTGCTCACCTGTCCCCTCATGTTTTCTCCTGCCCTTTGTTCTGGGAGTCCAGCCCAGCCCTGGCAAGGAGCAGCTCAGCACACACCTGTACTCCAGGCAGGAGCAGCTTCTGAGAGCCAGGGAGGGAGGTGACATTTTCCACAGTGATGAATCCATGTCCCGAGAGCTGTAGGGCCGTGTTCAAATGCAGGGAGAGGTGCTGCCTCATTAGCTTATTATTCTCTTTTTACTAATCAAGTCAGTGTGAATTATTTTGCTTATGATTGTGTTTGATTGTATTAGGGAATTACAGACTTGAAAATCTCTTTTTATTTCTCAGTCTGCAGAAGGCAGGAGCACCACTCCTGCACTATTTTTAGCAGATGTTGCAGTGAGCGTGCTCTGTGCCGGTTCTGCTCCACTGCCAGCATTGTACAGCTGGAGTTCCAAGGGAAAATAGAAAACTGAGCAGTGTTAAAAGGAAGCTGTACACCCATCTCTGTGTTGTGAGGAGGTAAAAGACAGTTCCTGCCTCCGTTCTGGACTGACTGTAGTGCTTCTAGATTAACTCAGCAGTGCCACAATGGCTTTAAAGCTCATACACAAAATTGCATTTTAAAAAATCACACTTAACTTGCCTGCACTTACCATACCCCAAAATGAAGGGGAGATGTTTTCTGCTCCAGTGAGAAAGAGCAATTTACCTGTCATGCCTGAGGTTGTAATTACAGGTGAAAGCTGGGTGAATGTGGGAAGTGAATTTCCCTGTAACATTAAACCCCAGTGATGGTCCTTTCATGTCCCAGGGATTCTGAGGCCATCCCACAGCACAGCTCCAGCCCTCAGTGAGATTCGTGGGTAGCTGCTTTCTGTAGTGTTCTGTGTCTGTGTCTTACAGAAAACTGTTTCAAACAAATCATCAAGAATTTGGGGACAGGAAAAGAAATCCTTGTCAGCCAAGAGCTGAAGGGCTCCACCTGATTATCTTGCCTGAAGTAGAGCAAAATGCTGACTCTGGTATATGTTTTCAGGGAAAGATTGTCTGGCACTTAAGAAACTTCTAAATCTGATTGAAGAAACAAAGCAGTCTGGCTGGGAACAAAAGCATTAAAAGGATCAGTAGCAAGGCAGGAGCTCTGGGGGGGCTGGAGGTTAAAGCTGTGCCACCCAAGCAGCGGCTGGTACCTGCTCCAGCTCTGGCCACGAAGAGACACCAGGAGGAACTTTAGGAGCAGCACCAGCACGGCCCTGCTGCTGTGGGGATGCTGCAACTGGGAGAGACCCTCCCTGCAGGGCTGTGCTGCACCTGCTGGGGCCGGGGGCACAGAGCCCCACCCGGGGGCAATCCTGGGGGGCACAGAGCCCCACCCGGGGCAATCCTGGGGGCCACACCCGGGGCATTGCTGGGGTACGGACACCCGGGGCAATTGCCACAGAGCCCGGGGGCAATGCCGGGGGCACAGAGCCACACCCCGGGCATTGCCGGGGGCACAGAGCCCCACCTCGGGGCACTGCCACACCCGGGCACTGAGCCCCACCCGGGCATTGCCGGGGGGCACGGAGCCCCACCTGGGGCATTGCTAGGGGGCACAGAGCCCCACTTGCCGGGGGCATTGCCGGGGGCAATCCTGGGGCACGGAGCCCCACCCGGGGCATTGCTAGCGGGGCACAGAGCCCCACCCGGGCATTGCCGGGGGCAACGGAGCCCCACCCCACCTGGGCATTGCTGGGGGCACGGAGCCCCACCCGGCATTGCCGGGGGGCACGGAGCCCCACCCGGGCATTGCCGGGGGCACGGAGCCCCACCCGGGGCATTGCCGGGGGGCACGGAGCCCCACCCGGGGCATTGCCGGGGGGCACGGAGCCCCACCCGGCATCCTGGGGGCACGGCCCCGGAGCCCCACCCGGGCATTGCCGGGGGGCACGGAGCCCCACCCCGGGCATTGCCGGGGGCACGGAGCCCCACCGGGGCATTGCCGGGGGGCACGGAGCCCCACCCGGGGCATTGCTGGGGGCACGGAGCCCTTGAGCCCTCACCTGCACCCCCTGCCCGGGCATTGTCGGGGCTTAGGAAATGCAGAAGCCGTGAACACCGTGAGCTCCTGGCCCCCTGTGACCCCAGCCCCTGTGTGCCCTGCCTGGGGGGGACACTGTGACCCCAGCCCCTGTGCCCTGCCTGGGGGCACACTGTGACCCCCCTGCAGACAGGTCCCTGTGTTACAGACAGGGCAGGAGCTGCTCAGCTTTGTGGGTGTAAAAGAAACTGGGAACAAGGGAGACATTTCCTGGCACTTCAGCTGAGTGCACATGCCCCTGCACACACAGACAGAAAAATCACGTTGTTCCCCAGTGGATCCTAAGGAAGAGATTATAATAAGATTTTGTGCATAGCCTGTTGTTCTGCGTGTTGACACCAACAATTCCAAGGCAAAGAGGGAAAGAAAAGGAGATAAGATGCAAAATGATTCTGTAATGGGTACTGAAGATTTTCTGGGGAAGGGATTTTTTTTCTTTGTTTGCTAAGCTTTCAAAAATAACACTGACATTTATACAAAAAAGAGCTTTTTATTTTCCCCTGAAGGTTTATAGCCTGCTGTGTCCCATAGTGAGTTATCCTGTGGGCACTGCTAACACAGGTAGAGGAATTGCTTCTAGTCCGGCTGTGAGCACCCAGCAAGGCAAAAACATGATGGAGTTAATAATGGATTTAATACCAAGCCCTTAGCAATAATTCCATCCCTGCCCTCAGGCTCCTGGAGGGCCGTGCTGCAGGTTCCCAGGGCTGGGCAGGGACAGCCTGGGTGCCTTCCTGGCCACCTTCTGTGTGTGCCCAAAAGACAGATGGGCTGGCACTGACCCTGCAGGATCAGTCACTGCTTGCCTGTGTCTTGGGCTGGAGTTTGGCAGGCACAGCCCGTGGCAGCAGTGTGGCAGGGCTGGCATGACCCCAGCCCCTGCAGGGACAGGGAAGGAAGGGCCACCAGGGGGAGGGCTGGGATCCATATAATAATAGCAATAAAGGTGGCAAAGACAAGACCAGGACGTAAAAGCATCCACTGAGTAGTGATGCTGCCTGGTGCAGCCCATGTCCAGCTGGAACATGGTCTCACACCAGTGACAGAGCAGGAAATTAGAAATTCCATTCCCTTGGCCCATCAAGGAACTAACAGGACAAACTACCATTGAGATTGAGAGGAATGTAGCATTAGTCTACAAACAAGCTGTAGATTGCTGGTAGATACAGTTAGCACCTAAAGATAAGTGAAACAATGGGAGGGATTACACTGATTGATGAATGGGAAAAGAGATTTGGCTTTACAAACAAACTGTAAGTTTGCTAGTAAATGAAATTGGGTAACAGAAGATGAAAGAAGCAATGGGGGGGCGAAAACTATGAATTCTCTAAGAATTAAAAATTAAAAGGAAGGATTATACATTAGAGGGGAATCTTAGGCGTTCCGGGAAGTCTGTGCCTCTCAAGTACCTCAGCCTATGGGGAAAGAGAGAGGGAAAAGCGGCCGGGAAATTAGGATAAAAGGAGGCTGCGTCCTCCAAAAATCCGAGAGATCCCAGGGGAATGCCCTATGGCCTCTCCCTTTATTCGAATAAAGCAAAAAGGACTCCTCTGTCTCCTTTTTGGACATAAACCTCTGGTGTTTGTGGATTAATTTTCCTTACAAGATCATACAATATATTCAAAATGTGTGCAAGCCTGCATTACCTGCTGCTGGAAAGAAACACCCCAAAGCACGTCCAGGCAGTGTCCTGCAATGTGAAATGTGTGTCAGATTAAGGCTGGGACCCACAGTTGTATCTGATGGCACCACAGCTAAAGGAAAGACCTCTGAGTGTTTGCCAGCCTTTTCACAAGGCTCCAGCTGATGGTTTTGTGCTGAATGAATAAATAACTTTTACTCTGCGCTTCTACAGAAGGCAGATAAGAAGCCAAAATACAAATAAGAAGCACAGCCGAACAGCAAACATATTTGCTTTAAGGAGGGGAAGCCACAGCTAAGTTTCTAGACCATGAAGCCACAGGCTGCCTCAAATTAAATTAATTTAATGGTTTATACATTTAGTCTGTAGAGACGTGGGCACTGAAATGTGCACTGGCAGGGGAGGCAGGGAGGCCTGGCAGACACTCATGTCACCCCTTGGCACAGTGCAGATGCCACGTGTGCATCAGGGGCAGCTGGGACAGGGGTGGGTGCTCCAGGCAGTGCCCGGCTGGCACCTCCAGCTCTGCCCTGCTGGCACCAGCCCTGTCTGCCAGAGCCAGAGCCAGAGCCAGAGCCAGAGCCAGAGCCAGAGCCAGAGCGGCCTGGGGTGAGAGCCAGGGCTGCCCAAAATGGGGGTGAGAGCCAGGGCTGCCCAAAATGGGGGTGAGAGCCAGGGCTGCCCAAAATGGGGGTGAGAGCCAGGGGTGCCCAAAATGGGGGTGAGAGCCAGGGCTGCCCAAAATGGGGGTGAGAGTCAGGGCTGCCCAAAATGGGTGTGAGAGTCAGGGCTGCCCAAAATGGGGGTGGGAGCCAGGGCTGCCCAAACCTCACACGGGGCTCTCTGGGGGCCCCTTGGCACTGACTGGCACAGCAGCATCTCCCACCCCCTCCCCACTCCCAGCTCTGCCTCCAGCCAAGGACCCTGTGCCTTCATCACTGGGAAGGTGCTGCATTGCATTCCCACACTCCAAATTAGTTTTTGCTTATTTGGCCAAGTTCTAATTCATCTTCTGTCAAATATTTTTTCCTTGCTGAAAGCAGGGCTCCTATTACTGTTTCTCACATCCACTCCAGCCTAACAGTGTCTGTAAATAAGGGATTTGCATAATGAGCAGGATTTATAAAACCAATTGCTCTCTGTGCAGGTGACCTTGTGACTTCAAACACGCCAATGTGCAGGGATGCAGGGCAGTGCTGCAGCAGCAGCACTTTGGGAAGCTGCTCATGGGTGTCCCAGCACATGCCTGCCTTCCTGGCTTCTGGCTGCACCTGGAAGCCCAGAACGTTCTCAGCAATGTGCTGGGCTCCCTCAGAAGTGGTGGTGACAGTGGTTGGCCATGTCCAGTATCAGTGGCACCACCTGCTCACACTGGGGACCCTTTAGCAGCACTGCTAAATCAATTATTAGCAATAATTAATGCCAGTGTGGTACAAACACTGGGGGCTTGTTGCTGCCCACAGCTCCCTGGCCAGAGGCTGCAGCCAGGGCAGGGCTGGCTCTGCTCCAGGCACGAGCAGAGGAAATGTCCCCAGGGCTGGCAGCTGTCCCTGTGTCCTGCCTGCATGGAGCAGAGCCAGGGACAGCCTGGGCAGCACTGACACTCACCAACAGCAACGGGACTGGGAGGGACACCAGCATGGGCTGCTCTGCTGGGGACAGGGCTCTGATTTCTCTGTGTCATGATGTGAGTTTGGGTGTGACCTCGAGAGTTAGAAGCCAGAAATAACTGAATGGAGTGATAAATGAAAGGCTGTGACAGAAAGTTTGCTTGAAAGTGAGAAAAATGCCCCTAATTCCTTGGACAATGATGGAATCCAACATGCTCATAGTTTTATTGATATTTTTTTAAAGAATTAGGACAAAAATGTGGATGGATGAGGAGAAAGGTAAAGAAAATTGTCTGGTAAAAAAGTTCAGTATTTCAAACTCATTTTGGCTTGGAGTAGGAGAAAGAAATTATTTTTCACATCCTTTTCCAACAGATCTAGTTTACTAAATTTCCATAATGAGTCCACCTCATCTTTGTTCTTAAATAATTCCAGAGGTGATGTGGAGAACTGAAAACCTGATCTCATATAAAACCTCCTGAGATGATAAAACTTGGGCTGCAAATGGAAGTCATTGTGCTAATACAAGGTTTCTCTGAGCTTTGCTGAACATGTGCAGCTGGCAGCAAATGACAGCCTTGCCCCTCCAGGTTACACAGAACAGCTTGGTTAGCTCACCAGCAGGAATCTCAGATATTTTGTAAAATATCAGGCTTTTCCAAGCATCACTGTAAATTTCCCACTTAATTTTATAACATCAAACCTGCCCTCATTTTTCCCTCCTCAGTATTCCATTTGCTCATGAGATCATGGAGTCCCCGCTGAGAGCAAGCTGTGATAAATTAAGTTTATCACTTAAGAAAAAATATATTTGAGTTATAACCATTAACTCCAGCTGAAATAATTCTATGGATTCTCCTGAATGCAAAGAATTTCAGTCAGGACATCAGAGCTCTATAACTATGTGATTTATATGTGTAAATATGAAAGGCAGCAGCTTATTGGAGACTTAGAAGTGTCAGAAGCTCTGAGTGTAACACCCAGCACGCCCTGCCCAGCATGTGGGAAGGGGGATGTCCCCCCTGGAATGAAAACCCCTGGGCAGAGAAGGTGTGGGCAGGCTTTGCTGGGCCTGCCAGCCTTGTCCTGCCTGAGGAAAGTCTCTTTGGGAGGTCCATGGCCCTGGGGAACACTGGATTTCCAGCCTGGGACAGGGGCTCAGGACAGCCTTTCCCTTCAGTGCAGGTTTCTCAGGATGCTCTGAGGGTGTTACAGAAATATCCTGGATCTGTTGTCGGGTCATGGCCAGGCCTGGAGCAGCCTGGGCTGGTGGAAGGGTCCCTGCCCATGGCAGGGCTGGGACCAGAGGGGCTCCAACACCAGCCACCCCTGTTCCTGTGATCCATGGCTCCGTGCTCCTCTTGGGGATGGGCCCTGGTGCCAACACACTGTGCCAGCCCTGGGGCAGCCCCTGCCAGGGCTGGGGCAGGACTGGGAGCTGCTTGCACCTGGAGCAACCACTGGCCCTTGGGCCACAGACCTCCTGCAGACCTGGAGCAGGGGAGAAAACAAAATCCTTGAGGCAGAAAAACCTGGAGTCACTGACATGAGCTGTGTGTGGCTGCCAGAGGCTTGGGGTGACACGTCCTTGGGGACAGCGTCATGAGCTCCAGAACCAGGTGTGCTGTTGATGCTAAAGGGTCACTTGAACCCAACACTGACTGAATACATTTATCACAGAAAGAACAATCCTTTTAAATTTATTTTTAAGTGAAATTTTATTTTAAAATAAAATTTTTAAGTGAAACTTTTTATTTTAAGTGAAACCATTTCAGCCACTAATCACTAGAAACTGGGAGAACATTGTAGGATTGCAGGCTTTGATCTCTTTCCCAGTTAAGTGCTGTCAGCCAGTGTGCAAGTCTGTCATCTTTGCTTTTAGGTCTGTCTCATTCCTGCACAACGTATTTCACATTAATTTTGGCACATTTTTGCCAGACTGCCAAATTTTCTGGCTCCAGGATTTTATCTGCAAAGTCAGCCTGTGTTCTCCAGACCTGGTCTGTTACTCCCAGCTTGAGGTTTCAGTTCATGCCATAGTAACTGATTTGCACGGAGTTTTAGGATCTGGGATTTGGAAGCACACTCCTTTCTGGCACACCTCATGCTGGATAAATGTTTATGGTTGGACCTAGTGGCTGTTAGTGTCTTCTGCTGTGTCTGTCACAGTGGGAAATGGGGCTATCTTTCATCCTACAGAAATAATACACTTATAGTCCCCAGAAATCTGTAGATTTAAGGTAAAAACTGTAGATAGAGGTTATATTTTTAGTAGAACCTCTGGTATGGTAGGTGAAGTTTCAGATGTGACATGCTCTTGTTTTTGAATTATTGTCTGTTTTCCCCAGCTGTATCAGGTGTTGAGGTGAAGGATCACCCTCTGTGCCACCACCCTCCCCTGCTGACACCCCCAGCGCCCTGTGGCTGCAGCAGCCACCCCACCCTGGCTGAGATGAGTAACACCATTTCTGTTCTTTGGGGAAAGCGTGGCTGGCTTGGAGCCCCCCAAGCACCAGCTTTAAAAATAGCCTCACTAAGCTGCTTATGCAGGGGATAATTTGATAAAAGTCCCCTATAAAATGGAAACTTGCCTTGGATTTGCAGAGCAAAGCAGCAGGAAGGAGCTGGTTTCACACCTGGCGCTGCCCTGAGCTGTGCTGATGCAGGTAAGGCAGACACAGGAGGGATTGCTCTGCTGCCTGAGTGCTCCAGGGGTGGCAGGGCCACTCTCTGGGGCTGCAGAGGGGACCCCCTCACAGGCCTGGTGGGGCCCCTCACCTTCCAGAAACCACCCTTGGTCACACACAAACCTATTCCAGTTTCTGACTAACGAGTGACACAGGTAATGGCACACAGAGGGAGCCGTGTGTCACACCACAATCACACATGACACGCTGTCAGAGGGACATTCCCCACTGCAATCCCCTCCTCTGCAGTTTTGAACCTCACAGCCCCGTTACAAGCCCCAGTTCTGTGGGGTTTGGCTTGTTCAGGTGTCCTACTCAGGTTTAATTTCTCTTTTTCCTGGGTTTTATGCATTTATTCAGTTTGTACCAGAGAGTGGTCATTATTCAGCACTGGACCACCTGGCAGTGAGCTCTGCCTGGAGTTTGGCTCTCTGGGGTGCCTCATTTGTCTTGTGTTTGCCTTGAACATAAGTCATAAGCCACCAAGGCTGCTTGGAAATGCACCATTTTTCTGAAAGAAAAACCACTCCTGAAAAATCAAACCAAAGACACAAATAAAGTGTAAATTGTGTGGGGTTTTCATTGTGCCAGGTTTTGGTAACGGGGGAATAACAAGGGGTGCTCCTGTGAGAAGCTGCCAGAAGCTTCCCCCTTTTCTGATGGAACCAATGCTGGGGCTCTGAGAGGGATTCGCCTGCAGCTGACACCTGCCCAGCCTCCCATCCCATCCTGCTGCTCCCCTCCTGCCCCTGCTAATGGGTGTGCTCCCAAACTCATCCCTGAACAGCGTCACAAGCAGCTTTTAGGGAGGAAATTGCCATCTGGTGTGTGAAACAATGAGGGAAGAAAGCAAACAGGAGAGAAGAGGGGAGAGAGAGAAGAGAAGAGGAGAAGAGAAGAGAAGAGAAAAGAGAAAAGAGAAGAGAAAAGAGAGAAGAGAAGAGAAGAGAAGAGAAGAGAAGAGAAGAGAAGAGAAGAGAAGAGAAGAGAAGAGAAGAGAAGAGAAGAGAAGAGAAGAGAAGAGAAGAGAAGAGAAGAGAAGAGAAGAGAAGAGAAGAGAAGAGAAGAGAAGAGAAGAGAAGAGAAGACTACAACCTCAGGGCTGGATTTCTTTGTTAGTACTAGGTTTTGGGAAAGTGGAATTGGAAAAAAATCCCTTAGTTTAAATTTCATTCAATGGCAACCTTCTCACCATGAAAGAACAGTAACAGTACTGGTGGGCTGTTTAAACAAACCACAAAATGCCCACAAACCTGCTTGGAGGAACTAATGGGGAATCTGGGGGTTCCAAGGCATCGCTTGAGAAAAATAAAAGGGCAGACAAATGGTATTTGGAGTGCCGCTTTCTTCAGGAATGTTGCCTTATTTGCTTCCACAAGATTCTCTTAGACATGTTTCCACCCTCATCATCTGTCACCTCCTCAGCCACGGGACTGAACTGAAATTTCCCCACTCGTGAGAAGGTGCCAGTCGTTGAGTTTGAGACTGAAATGCTGCTCCTGTTCAGGCACAGTCAGCAAGTGGCAGGCCAGTGCGAGCACTGGTTTTTGTCATGCAAACGAGAGCCTCATAAGCCCTCCAAGTGGGAGCCCTCCAGTCTCCTTACACAAGTCTTAAATTCATTATTAACAGTGAAGCACTGCTAATTGTACCATTGTAACGGAGCATTTGGTAATTGCTCACTATACAAACACTGTGAAGGCCTTAGAGAACGCATCTAATTATGGGCTGTTGGCAGAGAGCAGGCTGGAAATCAGTCCGGGGCTGCTCAAGCGAGCGGCTCAGCCTCCTCATCCTCACGCAGCACTGGCAGATGGAGTTACAAGCCAGGTGGATCCACTAGCCCGTGGCCACCGAAAGGGGAAACTTTCTTCACCCCGTTCTTCCACATCCTGCTCCTCCTGGCTGTGCTGTCCAGCTTCTGCAGCAAAGGCTGAAAGGGGTGCCAGGGGGCATCTGTGGGTGCTGTTTTCATTAGTGGGGGTGTAACTTCAAAATTAATCCCAGAACGGACCTTGGCTCCTACTGATGCCACGGAAGCAGTGTTGAGCATTTTGGAGAGGCTGTCTGTGAGTCAGCTGTGATGATTTCTTGCTGGGATGAAGTGGATTTTCTTCCAGCAGCTGGTCTGGGGCTGTGTTTGGGATCTGTGCTGGACCCAGTGTGCATCCCCTGGGATGGTCAGACTGCACAGTGCCAGAGGCTGCTCTGCTCCTCACCCAGCCCAGGGGCACAGCTGGGACAGCTGAGCCTGAGTGTCCCAAGGGATGGTCCAACCCAAAGGGACACTGCTCAGCAGGGAGAGCTGGGGGAGAGGGATGGGGGCACGTCTGGGGAGATGGGATTTGCATTCCCGAGTCACTGGCGTGTGTGCTGGAGGCTGGCTGTCTCAGGGATGGCTGAGCCCCTGCCTGGGATGGGAAGTGGGAATGAATTCCTTGGTTTGCTGTGTTTGTATGCACAGCTTCACCTTTAAACTGCCCTGACCTCCACCCAGCAATGTTCTGCTTCTGCACAGCTCTGGCCATCAGCCCACAGGCACCAGGGCAGGCACAGCCCCACAGGCACCAGGGCAGGCACAGCTCTGCTCTGGCCATCAGATGGTTTCACACATCTTTCATTGGACCCATGTGAAACACGGGAAAAACTGCACAAAGGAACCTTGGTATTTCATGTGTGAGCTCTTTCATACATTTTGGTGTTTCTCATGTTTGCAGATAACAAAAGGAACAAAAAAGCTCTTTTCTGTCTTTCTGGTGGAAATCTATTGAGGTTTTCTGAATTGACAGGATAAATTTGCTTTAAAAAACTAGTCTAAAATCAGATGGAAGGAACAGAATCTCTAGAAATGTTTTTCCAGTCAGATGGGCAAGACAAAAGGTTATTTATTTTTACTTCTGGTTTTGAGAAAAGAAGTTAATTCACTGTTGTTGTTTCAGAGCCAGAGCTCCCCTTGCAATGCTGCTCTCGGATGTGACCAGCAATGCAATCCCACCTGCACTGTGCCAGGGGCTCCCTGGCCTGTCTCAGATGTCACAAGTGACATGAGGCAGATTTTTGGGTCTATTGACTGAGAATGTCTTATCCATAAATATCTGTAGTTTTCCAGAAGGTAAAAAGCTTTTCTGGAAGCAGCTCCCAAGGCTGTAAAATAGCTGTGGTGAAAGTTTGGGGTGGTTTTTTTAGAAGTCAGAGGACCAGATTAACTGTTTGGTATTCAGACACCAAGAGAGTAGGGCCAGGCAGGCAGGGTAGGACTGGGGGCAGAGGATGGGGAGCAGAGGGAGCAGGGGATGGGGAGAGAGGATGGGGGAGCAGGGGGAGCAGGGGATGGGGAGGATGGGGGAGCAGGGGATGGGGGAACAGGGGATGGGGGAGCAGGGGGGGAGCAGGGGATGGGGGAGCAGGGGATGGGGGAGCAGGGGGTGCAGGGGATGGGGGAGCAGGGGGAGCAGGGGATGGGGGAGCAGGGGATGGGGGAGCAGGGGGTGCAGGGGATGGGGGAGCAGGGGGGGGAGCAGGGGATGGGGGTGCAGGGGATGGGGAGCAGGGGATGGGGGGGAGCAGGGGATGGAGGAGCAGGGGGTGCAGGGGATGGGGGAGCAGGTTCAGCAGGGGATGGGGAGCAGGGGCTGGGGGAGCAGGGGGGTGCAGGGGATGGGGGAGCAGAGGATGGGGGAGAAGAGGATGGGGAGCAGGGGAGCAGGGGCTGGGGGAGCAGGGGCTGGGGGAGCAGGGGATGGGGGAGCAGGGGCTGGGGGAGCAGGGGGTGCAGGGGATGGGGGAGCAGGGGATGGAGGAGCAGGGGGAGCAGGGGATGGGAGGAGCAGGGGGTGTCTGTGCTGTTCTCTTCTGCATTTCCTCTTGGGACACACGAGAAGGTTTCCTCCTGCTCAGACAGGTGTAGCAATAATACTGAGCCTGCAGAAACGAAAGGAGGGTGGGCACCAGGGGCAATGAAGTGATTTTTAGCATCTCTGTATCTCCAGAAAGGGTTAAACCTGACCCTCGTTTGTGTTATGGACATACACAAGACCCTGGAAGTGAATGCCCAGACCAGAGAGAAGAGCAGATCCTGGGCTGGAAATGTGAAAAGTGTCCTGGTTCAGCTGAGGAATTCAGCACTTGGAAATTGCTGAGCCTCTGCCTTATTAGATTATCTTGCTGCTCTTTCTTCCTCCTCTGTAGGGCTCTTTATTCAGAATTTTCTCAAATATTTTCCTTCAGAAGATTTAATATCTCAAAGTGCAAATATCCAAACCCTGTATCATTTTGTAATTTCATACTCTGTGGTTCTTTCATATGCATATCAATCATTTGCCATCCTTTTGAAGGATGCAGCTTGAGTAATGGTAGTGAAAGAAAACCCATTCAGTGTTGATTTTAATTGAACAAGCTCAGAAGCAGTGGGGATCCATGCCAGATGCCAGTTTGCTCTTTTTTGAAGTGTTATTACCAGAATTCTTTTGCTTCTGTGTCTCTGATTTTTTTTTTCAATTAGCAACTTCTCAAAAATATTAGTTATCCTTTTATTTTCCTGGTTCTGCTTGTTTGGAATGCTTATGCATAATAATCACTAAATTCACTTTCTCCTCCTGTTTGAATGGAATATTGTATTCCTTGTCTCTGCTGGAGCAACACTCCAGCCTGTATTCCAGAGAAATTTTTGCAGTGAAAATTAACTCATTTTGGTGCAACCTTTTCGTTGTGGTTTTGGCAGTGGTGAGCTCCTGTGTGCTCTTAGCTGCAACTGTAGAGACTGTAAACATTATAAATTGAAGACTGCAAAGACCATAAATAAAATTTTCTTTCTTCTGTGTACAAATGAGGTGTAGGGTAGCTCTTCATTCTCCCACCATGATTAGTTGAACATTAGACATCAGCTAATGTTGCTTGGATATAGAGAGGAGATGGAACATCCAGAAGAGTAATGGTTTGAATTGCTGGACGCTCTTTTCCATGCAAAACTGGGCTTAAGGAAAAGACTTAAATCAGCAACTGGAGGAACAACAGATTTCTGTCTGTTATGGGAACGAGCTCTGCACGTGGCTCTGGCAGTGCTGAGGGAATTGGGGCAGGCTGGTGGGGGAGACTTTGCTGTTTTCTACTGAGAAGTCATCTGGACAAAGAAGGAATAAATTGTGTAAGGAAGAAATGTGAATAAGGAAAAATTTTAAAAGACCAAGACCCAAAACTCCAACATGAAGAGAGTGCAAGTGTTAAGGGAGCACATTATTAAAACTCCAGAAGCAGGGGGGAGGAGACAGGCACTGAAGCCCCTCTTTGGGTTTAACCAGGCAGGAGAGGGGTGCTGAGCCCTGGATTAGGTTCCTGTGGTGCTTGCACCATCCTGCCTGCACAACACCCAACACCTCTGGCTGCTGAAATCATGGAATCACAGCATCATTTATACTGGCAAACCCTCTGAGAGCATCGAGCCCAACCATCCTCCCAGCACTTTCAAGCTGTTCAACAACTGGAAGCTGCACTCAGGGATGGGCAATCCTTGTTCTTCAATCCAGCAGGGTTGATGTCACCTTCAGAAAGAAACGTGGAGCTGTTTTCCCCTAAACCAGCTCATCAGAGCCCAGCCCTGCAGCAGCCCTGGGCCTTTCCCTGGTGTACAGGCTGGCCCCTCAAAACACAAGTGTGTCTGTTCACAGAGATGGAAAATGGGGCTGCCCAGGGTGCCAGCAGCCCTCTCCTGCTGTGAGCTCTGCCCCAGCTCCACACACACATCAGCGAGCCCCTGGCAGTCCCCAGCTGCTCTGGCCTCTGCCTGCCATGGGAGCTCCAGTCCCAGCGCCTGGAGGTGACAATGACACCTGTCAGAAGGAAACAGCCTTTTGCAGGTGACAGGTGTTTTTGGACAGGCTGTTCTTCTAAATTATGACTGGGCTTAGTCTCTATTTTCTATTCACAGCCCTGCAATATATCTGTTTCTTGCCATAATATTCCCTCCCACCCCTATTTCCAAATTAAACAAGCCATGCTCTGGGCAAGCTCGTGTCCCTGCCAAGCCACCATGGGGGTGAGAAAACCCATTGTGTGGGCACACACACATCCATGTGTGGGGCACAGAGCTGGCTGAGGAGAGCCCTGAGCTCGTGAGCTCCAGGGAGGGCAGAGCCTGCCTGTTATGAATGCATGGCATGTTGTTGGCTCTTTGCAAGTATTGGGGATAAATGCTGTATGTATAATGTTAAAATAGCATTTCTATATGGATATAGTCTTTGTTAATAGTAAAAGTTAGACATAAGTTTTTTAGAGATAGTCTGCTTAAACTACCTGTTTAGTCAGGATAACAGCCCGTGAACAGGTGATGGGGACCCTGCAGCTGACACAACAATTATCAACACTCAACCGACTGCAAAAGGCCTGGACCACCACCCAAATTAAAAAAAATAATAATAAGAATAAAACCACAAGCCAAAAAACACTCATGCTCTAAAAAGGCAGACCCAAAGAACGGCCATGCTAAACAGTTCCCAAAAACAGTTAACTATGTATGAAAGTCTATAAATATGTAACAAATAAATAAATTGTAAAACGTATTTAAAGGAGTGTTCCCGAAGCAGTGGTGTGCTCCTGGCAGCATGCCAAGCACCCGGCCCTTTTAACCCTTTGCTTTATGTTTTGTCTCCATTGTCTTTTTTATTAAACCTTTTAATTTTCCCAAAAGAGTGCACCGTGTTTTTCACACTGCCCGTGAGGTTTGGGCTGAGGCAGACAAGGCTCCTTATCAGCACACCAAACTTTTCCCAGTTGTGTCTCCAGACTTTCCCAGACAAAACTGTGCGATGAAGAATCGTGGCAGGACACTCAGTGCTCACCTGTGCTCATCCCCCAGCTGGTGCCTGACAATCAAAGCACTTCTCAAATTAGCCAGAAGATAGAAGA
Organism: Muscicapa striata striata; assembly: GCA_030060385.1. NCBI lineage: Eukaryota > Metazoa > Chordata > Aves > Passeriformes > Muscicapidae > Muscicapa > Muscicapa striata. Next base: position 21,132 of record JAREIS010000524.1, on the reverse strand, counting down.
TCTTGAATAAGCCAACAGATAGAAGTCTTCATATAATCATGCAAGAAATTAAAATAAAATAAAATAAATCAGCACATTATTTTATTTCTCAAAGAACAAATCTGTTAAAGGGATTAAGGAAACAGACACTACAATTATTTTACCAGTTACTTTAAATCTAAGTTGTTTTTTGATTAAAATTGCAAAGAAGGGTGCACTCCAGCTGTTAGGTATCCTGGTTTGGCTCCATCAGACGCAGCGTTTGAGGACAAGCCTGTCAGCAGCCGTCACTCCGGGCTGGTTTTGGGAGTGGGGTGTGGTTTGCTGGCAGCTCAGGCAGCGTGGGGCTGGCACACGAGGGTCAGGGCACCAACACACGCTGGGGCTTCACACCCACCAGCGCACCCCGGGGAGAAATGTCACACCAGCTCCCCTTAATAAAACCCAAAGAGGTGCCGAGGGACCTGTGTGCCCGGGCCGGGTTTGCACCTGAGCTGGGCACCAGCAGAGCTGGGGAGGTGCCAGCTCCGAGAGCCGCTCCCTCAGGGAGCAGGGACGGGGCTCCGGCAGCAGCGGGATCGGTCCCGGGCGCTTTGTGCAATGCAACAGCTCCCCCATCTCACCGACTGGAGAACTGAACACGGGAAAACCGCCAGGAAAGGATGGCTGGCTGAGCTCCACGTGCTCCCCCGGCCCTCTGGAAGGAGAGGCTGCCCCCGGACTGAGGCGCTCTGCTCTCCAAGGTGCTCCAGGGAAGAGAAATCTGCTCCACGCCAGGCGACATTTGCCATTACAGTGATGATTAGGGCAGTGAATTTTCTCCCGGTAAGGATGAATAAGCACTGCCGGTTCCGGACACTTTTTGATGAGGTAGCTCGGTCTCTCTGAAGCAGTACCTGCCTCTCGGCACGCTTCCAGCCAGGCTGTGAGAGCTGCGGAGCCCTGCCCTGCCCTGCCCAGCCCTGCCCTGCCCTGCCCTGCCCTGCCCTGCCCTGCCCTGCCCTGCCCTGCTCTGCCTTTGGGCTGTACACCGGCACCGGCACCGGCTCGGTGCATGGAAACTGCCACGATATTCCCGAGAAACTCCTGCTCCGCCCGTGCACGGCCACACGGGCACGGAGCACCCGGCATGGTGTGCCCAGCAGTGCCCAGGGGGCTGCTGGCTCCGGGCATGGCTCAAAGCACTGCTGGGCACTGCTGGCACTGTGGGCACTGCGGGCACTGCTGGACACTGCTGGCACTGTGGGCACTGTGGGCACTGCTGGGCACTGCTGGGCACTGCTGGGCACTGCTGGCACTGTGGGCACTGTGGGCACTGCTGGCACTGCTGGCACTGCTGGCACTGCTGGGCACTGTGGGCACTGCTGGGCACTGTGGGCACTGTGGGCACTGTGGGCACTGCTGGCACTGCTGGGCACTGCTGGGCACTGCTGGGCACTGCTGGGCACTGTGGGCACTGTGGGCACTGTGGGCACTGCTGGCACTGCTGGGCACTGCTGGGCACTGTGGGCACTGCTGGCACTGCTGGGCACTGTGGGCACTGCTGGGCACTGCTGGGCACTGTGGGCACTGTGGGCACTGTGGGCACTGCTGGCACTGCTGGCACTGCTGGGCACTGCTGGCACTGTGGCACTGTGGGCACTGGGCACTGTGGGCACTGCTGGCACTGTGGGCACTGTGGGCACTGTGGGCACTGTTGGACACTGGGGCACTGCTGGCACTGCTGGACACTGCTGGGCACTGCTGGGCACTGCTGGGCACTGCTGGGCAGTGTGGGCAGTGTGGGCACTGTGGGCACTGCTGGGCACTGTGGGCACTGCTGGACACTGCTGGGCACTGTGGGCACTGTGGGCACTGCTGGGCACTGCTGGGCACTGCTGGGCACTGCTGGCACTGTGGGCACTGTGGGCACTGTGGGCACTGCTGGGCACTGTGGGCACTGTGGGCACTGTGGGCACTGCTGGCACTGCTGGGCACTGTGGGCACTGTGGGCACTGCTGGGCACTGTGGGCACTGTGGGCACTGTGGGCACTGCTGGGCACTGCTGGGCACTGTGGGCACTGTGGGCACTGTGGGCACTGTGGGCACTGGGCACTGCTGGGCACTGTGGGCACTGCTGGGCACTGCTGGCACTGTGGGCACTGTGGGCACTGTGGGCACTGCTGGCACTGCTGGGCACTGTGGGCACTGCTGGACATTGCTGGGCACTGTGGGCACTGCGGGCACTGTGGGCACTGCTGGCACTGGGCACTGTGGGCACTGTGGGCACTGTGGGCACTGTGGGCACTGCTGGCACTGCTGGGCACTGCTGGGCACTGCTGGGCACTGCTGGGCACTGTGGGCACTGCTGGGCACTGCTGGCACTGTGGGCACTGTGGGCACTGCTGGGCACTGTGGGCACTGCTGGACACTGCTGGCTGGGCACTGTGGGCACTGCTGGCACTGTTGGGCACTGCTGGCACTGCTGGACACTGCTGGCACTGTGGGCACTGTGGGCACTGTGGGCACTGTGGGCACTGTGGGCACTCCTGGTCACTCTGTGCTGCAGGGACAAGGCACGGGCAGCCCCCGTGGCACCGAGGGTTCGGGTGCTGTGGGCAGCAGACTGGCTGAGCAGGGCACCCCGGGCCAGCAGCTGCAGCACGGTGGTAGCCCCATGTCCAGGCCCCAGGCCCCTCCTTCTGGGGTGACTAAGGGTTAGAAAGTGCATAAAAGAACTCTCTGTGTTATTTAAACAAAGTACTTTCCTCAAGGTCTTGTTATTTCAGCAAAACAAGGGAAATGATGAAATGATTTAAAAACAATACCTGTGAGGGGAAAAAGATTTCAGGTTAAGGAGTTCCCAGCTCTGTCAGGAAAAAAGCACTTTAACACTAGTTGGCGAGAGCAAGAGAAAACCCCCAGCAAGGGGTTTCTCAGAAGGGTAACAGGGGAGGTGACTGAGCCCCAGCAGGGGTAAGGGTCCCCAGGGCAGGGTGAATCCTGGCCAGAGCTAGGTGGGAGCTCACCTGAGTTGTCCTGAGCATCCCTGGTGCCAGGGCCATGCAGGACAGTGCTGCCCACGAGGTACACTGCCAGGAAATAACAATGCCAGGACACAGACCTGCCCCTTCCCAGGCACTGAGGTTTGTCCCCACACCAGCCTGTCCCTGGGCACTGAAGGCACAGACACGCACGTGGAATCACCGGGGGCAGCCAGGAACACCCAGGAACACCCGAGGAGACCCCGGGAGAGGCCCAAGCCGAGGGGGGAACCAGAGGAGTGGAACAGCTCCAGGGCAGGACCTGCCTGGCACAGCAGCCACCCGCTGTCCCTTAGGCCTGGCTCCAGGGTCCCACAAGCAGCTTTCCATCCCAGCCATCGCTGAGCGACCCTCCCCAGCACACCCACGGCTCCCACACTCCCAGATGCCCCAGGGGATGCAGTTTTCCCACTGGGCACATTGACCAGGCAGTGCTGCCATCACAGTCTCATGTCCAGGAGGGATTCAGGCTGACAAAGAAGGCGCAGCAGCCCTTGATCCAAGGCCAGAGAGCTCATGACATTGCTTTAGCTGCAAGGCCATGGAGCCCCTGGGCTGTGCTGTACTGGTACCAGCTCAGAGCAGTCCTGAACCAGCCCTCACAGTGTGTTTGTGCAGGATGGTGCAAACCAGTGCACCCCCCAGTACATACCAGCTCTGAGCACAAGCTCCCACTGAGTTTCCACCGAGCTCCTCCATGCTCCTATGGCCAGGGAAGCCATACCCCGATGTTTGTCTCCTTCTTCAATGCCAGCCACACTGCTGGGACCCCCAGCTTCTGGGGCAGCAGAGGACTGACAGAGCAGCAAATGCTCAAACCCGAAGCCCAAGACACTGGTGGATGCCAGCCAAGACCATGGATGTCTTACCGGAGAGTATCTTACTGTCTCTCTTCTCTCCACAGGGGAGCACACTGTGAACGCCAAATCAAGGCTGAGCACGACACTGCCTCCAGCTCCGAAGGAGACCAGGGCTAGCACTGAGTGTGGGGCAGAGACTACCCCAGCAAAACCTGCTGACATGAGTTTTCCTTAGGGGGAGAGAAGATTTATACTCATTTCTTCCTGCCAGCCTCTCTCCCTCTGTAACAGCTCGAAGTAGCTCTGTGAAACAGCAGCTGGTACTTGGAGATAAACACTAACTCAGGCCCAGCCTGGCAGCCCAGCCCTGCACAGCTTCAGAGGCTGCCAGAAGGACAGAGGACGATGCAGCTGTGGCAGCTGTGCTCCTTGTGAGACCAGGGTCACAGGCTGCTGTGGAGACCACTTCAAAATCCTCAGGTCACACGGTCAGCCTGAGCCCAGAAATACGGATGTGTTCCCTCTTCTCACCCTTACCGGTGCCAGACGCTGCATCCCAAGGCACAGAAAACTTTGGCGCGGTGTCAGCAGAGAGGCACGAGGACTGCCACCGCAGAACTGCCACTGCATTGTCCCCTTTCTGGAATGGGGCTCCTACCACGTGCACCCCCAGCGAGAAGATGCCAGTGTATCCCAGCAGCACTGCTCCCGCTGCCTCCAAGCGTGCCCAGCAGCCCATGGGATTCCCCTGCACCCCCGGCAGCAGAGAGTCCCAGGGCAGCCCCGGAGGAGCCAAAAACTGCCTCCCATGGCAGGGGCAGGGTGTCGGGGGGACGGGGCCATGGCCCAGTGGTGGCAGGGCATGTGCCTGCACATCCTCCAGGTCCGGGGTCACCGGCCGCTGACGAGGTTCGTTAATTAGCTCCTCTTCCAGGCTCTTCAGGCAGCGCTCCTCTTCTTCGAGTCCTGCAACATTCCTGGCGTTTTCCCACAAAAGAGCACTAGAAAAGGGTGTCAGTGTTCCATAGCACGAAATGCACTTTCCCCCCTTGTTAGAGATCCAGGAGACAGGTAACGATGCCGCAATCCCCAAAAGCGCTCCAATTTACTGCCCCCACAGATGACCCAGCCTTTCCTTCTCCTGCCAGGACCATCCCTCCTGGAAGTGCGGTGTTGCCGTCCCTGTCCTCGGACCGGCAGGATGCGGGGAGCTGCGTGTCCCGAGGGTGGGCAGGAGCCCTGACCACGCCGGGGGGAGCGGAGCGGAGCCGCCGCCGCGCTCCCGCCCCGCGCTGCCGCTCCGCGCCCGGGACGGCTCCGCCGGTGCCTCTAGGGCCGGGTCAAACTGCGCGCACCGCACGCACCCGCTCCGGCCCCGGGAAGGGCTGTGAGGTGCCCCGAGGGCCGCGGCCGCTCTCGGTGCCCGGCGCCGCAGGGCAGGCGGAGGCGTGTCCGTGTCCGCGTCCGCGTCCGCGTCCGCGTCCGTGCCCGGGTCCGTGTCCGTGTCCGTGTCCGTGTCCGTGTCCGTGTCCGTGTCCGTGTCCGTGTCCGTGCCCGTGCCCGGGTCCGTGCCCGTGTCCGTGTCCGTGTCCGTGTCCGTGTCCGTGCCGTGCCGTGCCGTGCCGTGCCGTGCCTGTGCCCGTGCCCGTGCCCGTGCCCGGTCCGTGCCGTGTCCGCCGCCGCAGCCCCGAGCCCGGCGCGGCGGGGGCGGCCCGGCTCACGTCTGCGCGGCGGCGGTCGGGCGGCTGCGGCTCAGCCGTGCGTGCGGCGGGGCGGGAGGGCCCGGCTGCTCCAGCCCGCCCCGGCGCGGCGCGGCGCGGCGCGGGGAGGCGGCGGCTGCTCCATGCGGCAGCGAGCGGCGCGGCTGCCCGCGGCCGGGGCCGGGGCCGGGGCCGGGGCCGGGCGGAGGCCGGCGGCGCGGAGGATGGGCGCAGCTGCCGCCGCCGCGGAGGGCCGAGCCGCGGGCGCCGCGCTCCCCGCTCTGCCCCGCCGCAGCGCCCGCCGCCGCGGCTGCTCCGCCTGAGCGCGCCCGGCGCGGAGCGGCGCGGAGCCGCATGGCCCTGCCGCCGGCCGCCCCGCGCTAGCGGCACCCGCACCCGGCAGGCGCCGGCCCGGCGGCGGGGCTGCCCGCGCCTCGGCCGCGTCCGTCTGTCCATCCGTCCGTCCGTCCGTCCGTCCATCGCAGCGCCCGGCGCGCAGGATCCCACAGCGGGGCGCGGAGCGGCAGCGTTCGGCGAGGATTAACCTGGCGCAGGTACACGACAAGGTCAGCGCCGGCGGGAGCGGAACGGGGCGGGCTGCCCGGTGCGGGGCGATGCGGGCGGGCTGCTGCGGGCGGGCTGTCCCGCGCCTCCGCCCCCGCCGCGCGTGTGTGCGTGTGCCGCCGCCCGCCCGAGCCGCCGCGTGGGGCCGTCCCCGGCCGCCCTGCCCGCCCCGGCCGCGGGCAGCTCCGCCGCGGACCCGCGGTAGGATGCGGGTGGAGAGCGCCGGCTCGGGGCGGAGCGGCGGGCAGCCCGCCTGCCGCCAGCGCCCGCAGCCCGCCGGGGCCCGGCCGCGGCCGCACCCGCAGGGGACGCGCTCGGCCGCCGCCCGTCCCCGGAGGCACCAGGTAACGCCGAGGGGGTCGCGCCCGGCACATCTGCATTGCACCGCGGTACCGGCCCAGGGGACCGGGCGGGGGGTGAGGGCGGCCCGGCCGGTGCCGAACGTCCCGGTCAGGACGGCCCCAGGGCGCGGCGGGAGCCGGGACGACGCCCTTCCCGGGAGGGCGGCGGCCGCGGGGAGAGCGGAGCGGCGGGGCGGGTGCCCCGCGGACGGTCCGGGCCGAGCCGAACCGAGCCGAGCCGCGCTGCCGCCGCTGCCCGCGGGACGGCGCCGGCGGCCGCCCGCGCTGCCTGGGCTGGGCTGGGCTGGGCTAGGGCTGGGCTGGGGATGCTGCGGGGCCGGAGATGCTGCCAGGCTGCGATGCTGCGGGGCCGCCCGTGCCGCGGCCGCCGCCCCCTCCGCGCCGCGGTGCCGCCGCCGCCGCCCGGTTACCGGCACCGCTGGCGCTGCGGCGCTGCCCGAGCGGGCGGAGGCGCCGCCGTGCGCGGAGCCATCTCGGGGTGGCTCGGGGTGCTCGCGGGGTGCGGGGCTCTGCCAGAGGGCACAGGAGCCCCGCGGCTCCCCGCGCCATCCTCCCGCCCCGTCCCGCCGCCCCTGGCCCCGCACACACGCCGCTCTGCCCCGGCTCTCTCCCCTGGGCCGCCGCGGTCCCCCGCGTCCCGGGATGCGGCTGCGCCCCCCTCGCCTCCGTCCCCTCCGCGGCGAACGCCGCTGTGTGCGGGAGAAGAAATGTAGGGCAGGATGGACCTTCCCCGCCGGCAGGTTCCCGCTGGGGAGGCGGCGGAGCCTCGCAGCCATGTTGGTGTCGGAGCATCAGCCCCCGCCGCTCCCGGAGCCCAGCTGCGGCCGGCAGCGGCGGAGCGAGCGGGCACGGCCGGGCCAGGTGTGCTGGGGAGCCTCTTCCCCGCTGCTCCTTCCCAGCGCAGCCTGGGGAGAGCCAGCTCTGCGGCTCCTCTGCATCCTGGGACACCAGCTCTTCCCTTCCTGCACTTTCGCCTCCTCCCTCCCAGTCTGTTGTGTCTCCGGGCACTCATCATGTTGTGTGTGTGGAGCAGAGAGACGTGTTGGGTCATGAGCCCGGCCTCACCCATCCTGGGGACCAGGGGTGGGACAGCGGGTGCCCCCAGCCGAGCCCGCCTGTGGCCTTTGGCTGAGTGCCGTGGGACTGGGCAGGCTGGGATTCCTGCCCTTGGCCGTCGCGCTGCTGTGCTGGTGATGCTCCCCACCCACGCTTCCATTTCGCATGTTCCTGTGTGACACGTGGTGCCAGCTTGTTCCTTCTGAGCATCCTCGGGCGAGTGCTGCGTGGCCAGGGCTGCTCGGGCCAGCACAGCCAGGCAGCACACCGGCGAGGCAAAGGGAATCCAAACTGGAACTGAGGCCTCTTTGGCTCCAGCTGTGCATCTGCAGCTGGAGAGGTGTGGGCTGGCTCTGGCAGAGTGATCCTGGCCGTGGCTGTGTCCTGGAGCATGGGGCAGTACTGCCCAAATGGAATGCCTGTGCTGGGACTGGTCTGTCCTGGTGGCACAGGTCTGCATCCCAGCCTGGACTCCTGGGTGCCACAAGGACTCTGAGTGGGCACCTGGTGCTGTGAACAGGCCACAGCTCAGAGCTGGCCTGTGAACTCTGGTATTGCCAGAGTCGGTCCTGGCAGGTAGAGATGTGCCAGGCCTGGCAATTCTGCTGCTGGTCTGGGTGTCAGGTTTGATTTTGCTCAAGCAGCTGTACCAGAGACTGAGTGTTTTCAGTGCCCAACACCTTCCCAATCCACGTTGCTAAATATATACTGTACTCAAGGGATTATGCATTTGTTTAAATGCATAATAAATGTGTTTAAATGCGTAAGACTGGATCATAATGCACACCACAGCTTGCCAGTTTGGCCTCCAGTTACAAGCCTTTCTAAGATACATCTCCTGGCATATTACTTCATCTTTCTGCTTTCAGAAACAGCAGTTCCTGGTTTTATCATGGCAGGGCAGTCAGTGGAAGCAAATCCTGGATATCTCAGGTACCCAGCACAAGTTAAAGCTGAACTAGTTTGCCTGTTCACCAAACACTTCCAGCCACAGGAGGGGACTTGAGATTGGCCCATTCCACCAAACACATACAGATGTGGGAGCAGGCTCCAGATTGTCCTGTCCCAGTGGGAGCTGTTGGGCTGAGTGCTTGTGTCATCCTCACAACCAAGAGAAGCTGCACTCGACCAGCACTGCTCAGGATGGTGTCTCAGGGGCTTGGTTTGAATTTTTCATGCAGGTCTGTTGTCTGGAGAGGCTCCTGTTGGCTATTAAGGGTGTGAGTGGGGCTGGGGGCAGGCTGAGAGGTGGCTGCCCAGCCCAGGATCTGGGCTGGCTGGGAATGTGGGGAACCCACCAAGAGATGTGGCTGAGCAGCATGGCAGGAAGAAAACAGATCTTTCCCAAATTTTTGTGAAACATTAGAGGGGATGTGAAAGCAGGGGCATGGGGAAGGATGGCCCGGGCATACAGGGTGCCTGTCTTGGGGAGATGGAGCATCCCGAGGTGCCTGGAGGGCTTGTCCCTCCACTGGGGCACGTGGAGATAGTTCAGAGGGGAGCTAATGGCTTTGCACTGCTGATCGATCTGCCTGTGCTTTCAGATGTGGTAACAGGCTGGGTTTTACAGAGCAATCTCTGCATATTCCCTGCACAAGCAGCTGGGCCCGAGCGCCGCTCTAATGGCCTCGCTATTAGCGGGCTCAGAACCTGAGCCAGCCTGAAAAGGCTGTGTAAGTGCTGCTCAAGCGTTTTGGGCCAGGCATATTCCATGCATTAGGGAAGATTTGTACTCCTTGGACCAGACATCACTGAGTGTTATCTATTTATACACATCTAAATATATCCTCTGCAGTCTTCAGACTTTTCTAGCTAGTAGTAAAATTACTTTTCAATATCATGCTATTAAAACATGCTTGCTGAGAACTATCCGATGAAGTTTGTGCTAGGAGAGGCTTATGTGTGTGTGTTTATTTTAAATAAAAACTGTTCTTGAGGTACTTACCTAGAATGCTTTGGAAACAAAAGCTTCTTGTCTGTGTGGCTGGGTAGCAGGGAGAAATGTGGTTGAACAGAAGCAGCACTGGAGATGTGCTCAAGCCTGGAAAACCAAATCCAAACCCTATCCAAAGTATAAGGTTTTGTTGCTGAAGAGTGAACCATTCTTTCTAGAAATTTTTTATCAAATAATCATGCACTTTGTAGCAAAATAGAAACGTTTGCTTCAAATTAGTCAGGTATACCTTCTGGTACTCTGGAATTTGAGATGTCATTCTGAAAACAGAATGACAAATCTTGAAGTAATGTCGGTTATGGAGTTCCACTGCAGTGCCCAGATCCAGGCTGCTGAGGGTGTCCCACAGGGCCCTGCTGGGGGTGGCTGTGTGTCTGTGTGCCATTCTCTGCAGCTGGAGTCAGCCTTAGGGGCTCCCCAGGAGCGGGGAGACCTTGGCTCCATCCCCAGGTAGCCCCTGGGCTCGCTGGCTGGGTGCTGGTCACAGTGGTGGCTGGCTGTGTGCCTGCAGCCCGACAGGGAACAGCGCTGGCCATCGTTTTGTTTTCTGTGGCAGCTCTTGCTGTCGGTTCCTGGAGAACTGAGAGGCTGCAGAGGCAGGGAAAGGGTTGATGTTCACAGGGGAGCAGGTGAGATGAGGAGAGGAGAAGACAGGACTCTTGGAGAAGGCCCTGGCCCAGAGCCTCTCGAGCCAAAGGCAGGTGCTGATCCCCTGGGCCACCCCAGGTCCCTTGGCTGGGGCTCTGGGCTCCATGAGCCAGAGGTGCATAGTGTGGTGCCATGGTGTGGTTCCATGGTGTGGTGCCATGGTGTGGTGCCATGGTGTGGTGCCATGGTGTGGTGCCATGGTGTGGTGCCATGCTGGGGTGCCATGGTGTGGTGCCATGGTGTGGTGCCATGGTGTGGTGCCATGGTGTGGTGCCATGGTGTGGTGCCATGGTGTGGTTTCATGGTGTGGTGCCATGGTGTGGTGCCATGGTGTGGTGCCATGGTGTGGTGCCATGGTGTGGTGCCATGGTGTGGTGCCATGGTGTGGTTCCATGGTGTGGTTTCATGGTGTGGTGCCATGGTGTGGTTCCATGGTGTGGTGCCATGGTGTGGTTCCATGGTGTGGTGCCATGGTGTGGTGCCATGGTGTGGTGCCATGGTGTGGTTCCATGGTGTGGTGCCATGGTGTGGTTCCATGGTGTGGTGCCATGGTGTGGTGCCATGGTGTGGTGCCGTGCTGGGGTGCCAGGAGCTGTGTCCTGCCCTCACTCAGGGGCTGTGAGGGTGGCTGTGGTGTCCAGGAGCTCCTGCCCGTGTGCCCGTCCTGCCTGGCTCGCTGGCCACTGAGGCGTGGGCTGGGCAACGCCTGTTGCCTGAGCTGGGCACAGCTGCTGTGCTTCCATGGAAGAAACGGCTCTACAGGTCCTGTTTGTTCTGAGCAGGCTGGATCATGTGGAAGGTGTTTTGTCAGGTGGCTGAGGCAGTAATGGGAGCCTTGGTGGTGCCTCTGATTGTGTAGCCCGTGGCCAGCGGGACCTCGGAGTATCTGAGCCAGTTCCCAACGCTGCAGAGCTCGTGTCCAGTGCTGTGGTTCTGAGTTTGCTCTTGTAGATGAAGCTTCTCCCCAGGAACTGTCTCATGGCAAAACATTTCCATGAAAATATATGATTAGGTAGCTTTGCTTTAAAGAGGAATATCTTTTTTCCCTTGAAGTTTTTATTTAGGCTTCTCTGTCAAGATCATGCTGGAATTCTTTTGGATTGGAGACAGATAAAACTCTTCAGTTTTTGTTGCCTCAGCATTGTTTCAATGCCAGTCAGCTGATATTCCCTGCGTATTTATTCCTAGTTATTTATACTTCCTGGTCTCTGTAGTTGGCCATGGGGAATGCAGAAGCAGGAGCCCACCACAGTGAGCTGTGACAGCTCTGGGACTCCTGCAGCAGGATTCACCAGCTGTGGGACAGCAGGAGTGCAACCCGCAACCTGAAAGCCCAAACTAAGAGTTAAAGTGCGGTGGAGAAAGTCAAGAAAGCCACACTGAGAGGAATCCCCAGGGTGTGTTTCTTTGTCCCCTGGTGCTGCTGGTCCTGGGCTTGGGGTGGGATTGCTTTAGCACCACTGAGGAGTCACAAAGAGACGTTCTGCTGCACACGTGATGCTAGTTCTGTGTGCTTAAACCAGAGTTTAGAGTTTGCTTGGGATGTGATGTGAAGTGTTCTGCCCTGGCACGGGAAGGCAGGTGCCGTGAGCACAGGAAGGCAGGTGCTGTTTGGCACAGGCACAGGATGCCAGGTGCTGTTTGGCACAGGGCACAGGATGCCAGGTGCTGTTTGGCACAGGATGCCAGGTGCCATTGGGCACAGGATGCCAGGTGCCATGGGCACAGGGCACAGGATGCCAGGTGCCATTGGGCACAGGATGCCAGGTGCTGTTTGGCACAGGATGCCAGGTGCCGTGGGCACAGGGCACAGGATGCCAGGTGCTGTTTGGCACAGGATGCCAGGTGCCATGGGCACAGGGCACAGGATGCCAGGTGCCGTGGGCACAGGGCACAGGATGCCAGGTGCTGTTTGGCACAGGGCACAGGATGCCAGGTGCTGTTTGGCACAGGATGCCAGGTGCTGTTTGGCACAGGGCACAGGATGCCAGGTGCTGTTTGGCACAGGGCACAGGATGCCAGGTGCCGTGGCAGCGCCGCCGGGGCTCTGGAGCTGCGTTGCTCCTGTTTCCCCCCAGCTCTCTGCTCGCTGTAGGGCCCGTGGGAGCGGCTCTGAGTAAGGCGAGCGGGATGTGTCGCCCTGTCAGTGAGTCAGTGCTGCTGCTGCCGGGTACGCCGCGTTTCCAGGAGCTGCTGCTGCCGCCTGCCACTGCCTGCGGAGCGGGGCTGCTGCTCTGCTGGCTCTGCGTGCTTGGGCACGCTCGGGGCCACTCTGGGCTGCTTTGGTGTCACTGTGCTGTGGGCAGGTTCGGTGTCACCATGCTGTGGGCAGGTTCGGTGTCACCATGAGCTGGTTTGGTGTCACCATGAGCAGGTTTGGTGTCACCATGGGCTGGTTTGGTGTCACCACGGGCAGGTTTGGTGTCACCATGAGCTGGTTTGGTGTCACCATGAGCAGGTTTGGTGTCACTATGGGCAGGTTCGGTGTCACCATGAGCTGGTTTGGTGTCACCATGGGCAGGTTCGGTGTCACCATGAGCAGGTTTGGTGTCACCATGAGCTGGTTTGGTGTCACCATGAGCAGGTTCGGTGTCACCATGGGCAGGTTCGGTGTCACCATGAGCTGGTTTGGTGTCACCATGAGCAGGTTCGGTGTCACCACGGGCAGGTGTCACCATGGGCAGGTTTGGTGTCACCATGAGCAGGTTCGGTGTCACCATGAGCAGGTTTGGTGTCACCATGAGCAGGTTTGGTGTCACCATGGGCAGGTTCGGTGTCACCATGGGCAGGTTCGGTGTCACCATGAGCAGGTTCGGTGTCACCATGAGCAGGTTCGGTGTCACCATGGGCAGGTTTGGTGTCACCATGTGCAGGCTGGTTTGAGCAGGTGTCACCATGGGCAGGTGTCACCGACCATGGCAGGTTCGGTGTCACCATGAGCAGGTTTGGTGTCACCATGGGCAGGTGTGGTGTCACCATGAGCAGGTTCGGTGTCACCATGGGCTGGTTCGGTGTCACCATGAGCAGGTTGGTGTCACCATGAGCAGGTTTGGCACTGTGCCGTGGGCAGGTCGCTGTGCTCATTGCTGCTCCTGACACGTCAGCCTCGTGTCTCATCTCTGGCAGCCCAGCTGCAGTGACGCTGCTCTTGGCTCCAAGCTGCACTTGCTGAGAAGTCACTGCTGCTTCCCTGCTTCCATCAGCACCGCCAGCTCTGGCCGTGGCTGCTCTGGGGACAGTGTGCTGTGTCACAGGTGTGCAGGGAGGGCTCTGACGCCAGCAGCACCAGGTCAGGAGAGCACCCTGGGCACAGCTGAGCCTGGGCAGGCTGGCACAGAGAGCTGAGCATCCCTCAGCTGCAGTGAAGGGCCAGGATAACAGCACGAGCCACAGCCCAGGATGCAGTGGGGTCTGCCAGCGGTGGGTGTCCCACAGGGACTGTGCCAGGGCCCTGGGCATGGCCTGTGCTGGGTTGGAGGTGTGCTGTGAGTGCTCCAGGTGATGGCCTGTGCTCAGAATGTGTGTCTGGTAACAGTCAGGGCCATGTGCTGTGCTGAGGAGCAGGGATGGGGGTGAACACCATCAGCCACCCTGGTGACATGTGGCCTCAGAGGCTCAGCCAGCAGAGCACCTGCATGGGGACTGCTCTGTGGGCGAGTTGTCACTTGCTGCCCTGGCGTGCTGGGCCACTGCAAACAGTTGTGTCCTTGTCCCCAGGTGCATGGCAAGGATTGCATTCGGAGACTGGAGGGAGCAGCCTCCTTTCTGGTTCTGTGTTCCTGGCACAGAGCCCCCTGCTCATCTGCAGCTGCATCCCACAGTGTCCCCACACCTCCCCTGCCTGCAGTCCTGCTTTGTGAGCAGTGAGGATCCTCCGGGAGGATCCCTGGCGGGGTCTGTTGTTCTGAGGTGATTGAAATGAGAGCTTGCCTCCCCAAGGGCTGGCATTGTGTTCATTACTGCCCACTCCTGCCCTGGGCTGGCCACACCTAACCTGTGCTATTTAAGAAGCATTCTGCAAACATGCAACTTCTGTGGATTGAAGCAATCCCCCATCCTCCCCTGAACTAGAGAGAAAGCATGATAAACACCATGGGAAAGCGTGGCAGGTCAGGGTGGATGGTTGCAGCTGCTGTTAGTGCCAGATGAGGATTGTGTTAATTTCTAAGGGAACAGATGAGGACAGTAGTTTTTAAATGAGCATTGTGCTGTGTGTGCAGATGGGTACCAGCTGAACTGCCCAGGTGAGTGCCCTGTGACTGAGGCACTGCAGCACTACAGTGCTCACACTGCCTCTGCCAGGGCCTCTGTGGTGTCACCAACAGGCACTGAGGGCTGAGCTGAATGAGCTTCATTTCTTCTTAGAAGCATTAAAGAAGCCAATCAATGTACAGAGCATGTGACTGCACTTCAATTCCATCTGGAAAGTTATAATAACAGTAAATAAAGAACAATAATGAGGAGTGAAGATGTGTGGCCAGCAGGATGTGAGGCTTGGAATGCTGAGGAGAGGCTGGACTTGCTCCTTGCCATCTGGAATTTGGGTGTAGGTGTTAATAAGGCATTCAGATGGTTCCCCAATGGTCAGCAATGCTTCCCTGGTTAGTACTGGGGATGTGAGAAGAAGTGAAGGCCAAAGGAGGAGAGTGAAGAACGATGTATTACAGCTACCACACACACATCAGAGGAGTCACCTGTACTCCAGGGGCACAGCACGGTGTTCCTGTGATGCCAGGCACAGAAAATCTAGCCCAGGTCTCTGGGGAGCAGCACACAGGCCTCTGGTGTCCCTGTGTGGCAGGGACAGCACAGAGCACGGGGGTGCCAGCTTCACTCCTGTCCCCATGCTCTGTTCCCTCTGTGCCCTGCAGTGTGGCCAGCAGTGCTGTGAGCTCTGAGCCCTCAGTGTGGCCAGCAGTGCTGTGTGCTCTGAGCCCTCAGTGTGGCCAGCAGTGCTGTGTGCTCTGTGCCCTGCAGTGTGGCCAGCAGTGCTGTGAGCTCTGAGCCCTCAGTGTGGCCAGCAGTGCTGTGAGCTCTGTGCCCTCAGTGTGGCCAGCAGTGCTGTGAGCTCTGTGCCCTCAGTGTGGCCAGCAGTGCTGTGAGCTCTGAGCCCTCAGTGTGGCCAGCAGTGCTGTGAGCTCTGTGCCCTCAGTGTGGCCAGCAGTGCTGTGAGCTCTGTGCCCTCAGTGTGGCCAGCAGTGCTGTGAGCTCTGTGCCCTCAGTGTGGCCAGCAGTGCTGTGTGCTCTGTGCCCTCAGTGTGGCCAGCAGTGCTGTGAGCTCTGTGCCCTCAGTGTGGCCAGCAGTGCTGTGTGCTCTGTGCCCTCAGTGTGGCCAGCAGTGCTGTGAGCTCTGTGCCCTCAGTGTGGCCAGCAGTGCTGTGAGCTCTGTGCCCTCAGTGTGGCCAGCAGTGCTGTGAGCTCTGTGCCTGCAGCCCTGCAGTGTGGCCAGCAGTGCTGTGAGCTCTGTGCCCTCAGTGTGGCCAGCAGTGCTGTGAGCTCTGAGCCCTCAGTGTGGCCAGCAGTGCTGTGAGCTCTGTGCCCTGCAGTGTGGCCAGCAGTGCTGTGAGCTCTGTGCCCTCAGTGTGGCCAGCAGTGCTGTGAGCTCTGTGCCCTGCAGTGTGGCCAGCAGTGCTGTGTGCTCTGTGCCCTCAGTGTGGCCAGCAGTGCTGTGAGCTCTGTGCCCTGCAGTGTGGCCAGCAGTGCTGTGTGCTCTGTGCCCTCAGTGTGGCCAGCAGTGCTGTGAGCTCTGAGCCCTCAGTGTGGCCAGCAGTGCTGTGAGCTCTGTGCCCTCAGTGTGGCCAGCAGTGCTGTGAGCTCTGAGCCCTGCAGTGTGGCCAGCAGTGCTGTGAGCTCTGTGCCCTCAGTGTGGCCAGCAGTGCTGTGAGCTCTGTGCCCTCAGTGCCCTGCAGCCCTGTGTGGCCAGCAGTGCTGTGAGCTCTGTGCCCTCAGTGTGGCCAGCAGTGCTGTGAGCTCTGTGCCCTCAGTGTGGCCAGCAGTGCTGTGAGCTCTGTGCCCTCAGTGTGGCCAGCAGTGCTGTGAGCTCTGTGCCCTCAGTGTGTGCCAGCAGTGCTGTGTGCTCTGTGAGCCCTCAGTGTGGCCAGCAGTGCTGTGCCCTCAGTGTGGCCAGTCTGAGCCCTCAGTGGCCAGCAGTGCTGTGTGCTCTGTGCCCTCAGTGTGGCCAGCAGTGCTGTGAGCTCTGTGCCCTCAGTGTGGCCAGCAGTGCTGTGTGCTCTGTGCCCTCAGTGTGGCCAGCAGTGCTGTGAGCTCTGAGCCCTCAGTGTGGCCAGCAGTGCTGTGAGCTCTGTGCCCTCAGTGTGGCCAGCAGTGCTGTGAGCTCTGTGCCCTGCAGTGTGGCCAGCAGTGCTGTGAGCTCTGTGCCCTCAGTGTGGCCAGCAGTGCTGTGTGCTCTGTGCCCTCAGTGTGGCCAGCAGTGCTGTGAGCTCTGTGCCCTCAGTGTGGCCAGCAGTGCTGTGTGCTCTGTGCCCTCAGTGTGGCCAGCAGTGCTGTGAGCTCTGTGCCCTCAGTGTGGCCAGCAGTGCTGTGAGCTCTGTGCCCTCAGTGTGGCCAGCAGTGCTGTGAGCTCTGTGCCCTCAGTGTGGCCAGCAGTGCTGTGAGCTCTCCCTCAGTGCCCTGCAGTGCTGGCTCTGAGCAGTGCTGCAGTGCTCTCTGTGCCCTCAGTGTGGCCAGCAGTGCTGTGTGCTCTGTGCCCTCAGTGTGGCCAGCAGTGCTGTGAGCTCTGTGCCCTCAGTGTGGCCAGCAGTGCTGTGAGCTCTGTGCCCTGCAGTGTGGCCAGCAGTGCTGTGTGCTCTGTGCCCTCAGTGTGGCCAGCAGTGCTGTGAGCTCTGTGCCCTGCAGTGTGGCCAGCAGTGCTGTGTGCTCTGTGCCCTCAGTGTGGCCAGCAGTGCTGTGAGCTCTGAGCCCTCAGTGTGGCCAGCAGTGCTGTGAGCTCTGTGCCCTGCAGTGTGGCCAGCAGTGCTGTGTGCTCTGAGCCCTGCAGTGTGGCCAGCAGTGCTGTGAGCTCTGTGCCCTCAGTGTGGCCAGCAGTGCTGTGTGCTCTGTGCCCTCAGTGTGGCCAGCAGTGCTGTGAGCTCTGAGCCCTCAGTGTGGCCAGCAGTGCTGTGAGCTCTGAGCCCTCAGTGTGGCCAGCAGTGCTGTGAGCTCTGAGCCCTCAGTGTGGCCAGCAGTGCTGTGAGCTCTGAGCCCTCAGTGTGGCCAGCAGTGCTGTGAGCTCTGAGCCCTCAGTGTGGCCAGCAGTGCTGTGAGCTCTGTGCCCTCAGTGTGGCCAGCAGTGCTGTGTGCTCTGTGCCCTCAGTGTGGCCAGCAGTGCTGTGTGCTCTGTGCCCTCAGTGTGGCCAGCAGTGCTGTGTGCTCTGTGCCCTCAGTGTGGCCAGCAGTGCTGTGAGCTCTGTGCCCTCAGTGTGGCCAGCAGTGCTGTGAGCTCTGTGCCCTCAGTGTGGCCAGCAGTGCTGTGAGCTCTGTGCCCTGCAGTGTGGCCAGCAGTGCTGTGTGCTCTGTGCCCTCAGTGTGGCCAGCAGTGCTGTGAGCTCTGTGCCCTCAGTGTGGCCAGCAGTGCTGTGAGCTCTGTGCCCTCAGTGTGGCCAGCAGTGCTGTGTGCTCTGTGCCCTCAGTGTGGCCAGCAGTGCTGTGAGCTCTGTGCCCTGCAGTGTGGCCAGCAGTGCTGTGTGCTCTGTGCCCTCAGTGTGGCCAGCAGTGCTGTGAGCTCTGTGCCCTCAGTGTGGCCAGCAGTGCTGTGTGCTCTGTGCCCTGCAGTGTGGCCAGCAGTGCTGTGTGCTCTGAGCCCTCAGTGTGGCCAGCAGTGCTGTGAGCTCTGAGCCCTCAGTGTGGCCAGCAGTGCTGTGTGCTCTGAGCCCTCAGTGTGGCCAGCAGTGCTGTGAGCTCTGTGCCCTCAGTGTGGCCAGCAGTGCTGTGTGCTCTGTGCCCTCAGTGTGGCCAGCAGTGCTGTGTGCTCTGTGCCCTCAGTGTGGCCAGCAGTGCTGTGTGCTCTGTGCCCTCAGTGTGGCCAGCAGTGCTGTGTGCTCTGTGCCCTCAGGGTGGCCAGCAGTGCTGTGAGCTCTGAGCCCTGCAGGGTGGCCAGCAGTGCTGTGAGCTCTGAGCCCTCAGTGTGGCCAGCAGTGCTGTGAGCTCTGAGCCCTCAGTGTGGCCAGCAGTGCTGTGAGCTCTGTGCCCTCAGTGTGGCCAGCAGTGCTGTGTGCTCTGTGCCCTCAGTGTGGCCAGCAGTGCTGTGTGGCTCTGTGCCCTCAGTGTGGCCAGCAGTGCTGTGAGCTCTGTGCCCTGCAGTGTGGCCAGCAGTGCTGTGTGCTCTGTGCCCTCAGTGTGGCCAGCAGTGCTGTGTGCTCTGAGCCCTCAGTGTGGCCAGCAGTGCTGTGAGCTCTGAGCCCTCAGTGTGGCCAGCAGTGCTGTGTGCTCTGTGCCCTGCAGTGTGGCCAGCAGTGCTGTGAGCTCTGTGCCCTCAGTGTGGCCAGCAGTGCTGTGAGCTCTGTGCCCTCAGTGTGGCCAGCAGTGCTGTGTGCTCTGTGCCCTCAGTGTGGCCAGCAGTGCTGTGTGCTCTGTGCCCTCAGTGTGGCCAGCAGTGCTGTGAGCTCTGAGCCCTCAGTGTGGCCAGCAGTGCTGTGAGCTCTGTGCCCTGCAGTGTGGCCAGCAGTGCTGTGTGCTCTGTGCCCTCAGTGTGGCCAGCAGTGCTGTGTGCTCTGTGCCCTCAGTGTGGCCAGCAGTGCTGTGTGCTCTGTGCCCTCAGTGTGGCCAGCAGTGCTGTGTGCTCTGAGCCCTGCAGTGTGGCCAGCAGTGCTGTGTGCTCTGAGCCCTCAGTGTGGCCAGCAGTGCTGTGCTCTCTGAGCCCTCAGTGTGGCCAGCAGTGCTGTGTGCTCTGTGCCCTCAGTGTGGCCAGCAGTGCTGTGTGCTCTGTGCCCTCAGTGTGGCCAGCAGTGCTGTGAGCTCTGTGCCCTCAGTGTGGCCAGCAGTGCTGTGAGCTCTGTGCCCTCAGTGTGGCCAGCAGTGCTGTGAGCTCTGAGCCCTCAGTGTGGCCAGCAGTGCTGTGTGCTCTGTGCCCTCAGTGTGGCCAGCAGTGCTGTGTGCTCTGTGCCCTCAGTGTGGCCAGCAGTGCTGTGTGCTCTGAGCCCTGCAGGGTGGTCAGTCTGTGTCTGTGCCCTGTTCTGCCCTTGCCCTCAGCATGGCCAGCAGTGCCAGCTGCAGCAGCAGTGCTGCTGTTGGAGGCTGGGGTGGGTTTGTGCAGCACAGCTGCTCCTGATCCTGCAGGTGTGCCATGGAGCAGGGTACCTGCCTCCTGCACAGCCTGCTTTCCCTCTGCCAAGGCTTTTGAAGTTGCTGAGTTTCATTGATAGGGTTTTGTTACCATGTGCAGTAGCAGTTGTGTGAGGCAGCAGAAGGGGGTTTCTGGGCTGAGGGGATGGGTGAGGACCCCTGTCCTGTCCCTGTGTGCCTGGGGGGTCAGGTGGGTCTGTGTTGGCTCGGCTGGGTGCATCGAGTGTGGGTGGGGGCTGGAGGCACTGTGGGGCTGCAGTGCTCACCTGCTGCAGTGCTCACCTGCTGCAGTGCTCACCTGCTGCAGTGCTCACCTGCTGCAGTGCTCACCTGCTGCAGTGCTCACCTGCTGCAGTGCTGGAGCTGCAGGGGCACTGGCTGCCCTCTGGGCAGCACACTGGGAGCGGGGACACAGGGGCACAGGGGCACAGAGAGCACAGGGGCACAGGGGAACAGGGGGCACAGAGAGCACAGGGACACAGGCGCACAGGGGAACAGGGGCACAGGGGCACAGGGGCACAGGGGCACAGAGAGCACAGGGGCACAGGGCTGGCAGGCCTGGAAGGATGGGTGCAGCTCCTGCTGCTGGTGGTGGCAGCTGCCCAGCCCTCAGGAGCAGTGCTGGGGGTGCTGGCTGTGCTGGTGGTGTGGAGCAGAGCAGAGTGCTGGCTCAGCTCCCTTTCCCAGCCCAGAGCTGGCTGCTGGCATATGACACTCGTTATCTCTCCTGCTCAAACGCACTGCTCAGGGCATCCTGATGGATTTGTGACACCTCCCATGGGACTCTGTGCTCAAAAACCAATTAAAGGATTACATCCTTGTAATGTGGAGAGTATTCTTTGTTTATTAAGTAATGCAGGTATAATTCAATTAGCGACAGGCTGACCTGCTGATGTCAAATGTGAATGCCAGTCAGGTTGGTCTCAAGCTCTGCCCCCCCAGGTGGGAGCAGCAGGAGCTGAGGGGAGCAGCTGCCTCTCCTGTAGCTCCCCGTGCCTGACATGGCACTGTGAGGGTTTTTTATGGCTTTTACAGACACCTTTCCTTTACAGAGTCACAGAATCCCAGAACTGGAAAGGACCTTATAGCTCATCCCACCCCTGCCATGGCAGGGACACCTCCCACTGTCCCAGGCTGCTCCAGCCCCATTGTCCAGCCTGGCCTTGGGCACTGCCAGAGACACAGGGGCAGCCACAGCAAAGCTGGGCACCTGTGCCAGGGCCTGCCCACTGTCATAGGGAAGAAGTTCTTCCATGGAAATGGTTTGTTGTTATGAGGCGGTTTCAGGCTGGGCAAAGCACAGCCTGCCCTGCCCGTGGGGGTGGCTGTGGGTGCTGCAGTCCCTGCTGTCCCCAACTCAGGCTGTCCCCAGCTCAGGCTCCCCCCAGCCCAGGCTGTCCCCAGCTCAGGCTGTCCCAGCTCAGGCTATCCCAGCTCAGGCTGTCCCAGCTCAGGCTGTCCCAGCTCAGACTGTCCCAGCTCAGGCTGTCCCCAGCTCAGGCTGTCCCAGCTCAGGCTGTCCCCAGCTCAGGCTGTCCCAGCTCAGGCTATCCCAGCTCAGGCTGTCCCAGCTCAGGCTGTCCCCAGCTCAGGCTGTCCCAGCTCAGGCTGTCCCCAGCTCAGGCTGTCCCAGCTCAGGCTGTCCCAGTCCCCAGCCCAGGCTGTCCCAGCTCAGGCTCCCCAGCTCAGGCTGTCCCAGCTCAGGCTGTCCCAGCTCAGGCTGTCCCAGCCCAGGCTGTCCCAGCTCAGCTGCCCATGTGCTGCCCC
>JAREIS010000523.1:0-234057 GCA_030060385.1 Muscicapa striata striata | reverse complement strand
CCCCACGTGTCCCTGAAATCTCTTTGTGCTCTGCCCCCGCCGCCCCCGTCCGCCCAGGGAGCAGAGCCCTCTGCAGCCGGGGCAGGGATTGCAGCTCCTCCTGCCAGCCCCGCTGCCAGCGCGCTGCCCTCACTCACCCTCAATGAGCAGCTGGAGGTGCTCCTGCCAGCGGCGCTGCCCTCACCCTTGAGACAGGTCTCTTCTTGCTGCCTCCTCAAGTTCCGCCGTGCGATCTCTGGGAATACAGAGCTAGTCATGGACCGTGGCCGAGATCCTACTGCTGTAGGATAGGGAGGGAGCCCGGGCTCACCCATGAACCTGGCGGCCGCCTCTCGCAGGGGCTCCCGTGGGCTCTCCAGGTAGGGCAGGGCCTGGCGCAGGAGCTCGGCCGCTCGGCTCCTGTCCTCGGCCAGCTGCAGAGAGCGGCGGGAGGGAAGGGTCGGGCCGGGCTCTGCCCCCTTGCCCGGCCCCGGCCTCCCCTGCCCGCACAGCCCTGAGGCGCGGCCTGCAGCCGCTGGGCCGGGCTCTGCAGGGGCACAGGCCCGGCTGCTGCCCGGGGAGCCGCGCTGCCGGCCCGCCCCGCAGCCCCGCTGGCCCGGGGCTCCGTGGGCAGCCGGCTCGGGCCCGCAGGAGCCTGGAGAAGAGCCCGTGCGGCCCCTGCGTGCAGCACTGGGCAGGGCCACAGCTGCCAAGCGCACACAGTGAGCGCCGCGCTCAGGGGGCTGCTGCAGCCTGAGCCTGGGGCTCCCACGCCGTCCTTACCAGGCACTCGGCGAACTCCAACAGCTGCTCTTTCTTCAGCAGCTTCTCGAGATTCCTCTTGTTCAGGAACTTGGCCACTCGAAGCAGTGTTTCCCGAGAGGCCTGGGGAGCAGCAGAGATGTGGAGATGGTGCCGCAGTTCAGGGCACAGGAACAGCGTCCCTGTGCCACGGCCTGCAGGACGCTGCAGCCCGGGAGGGGCGAGAACCGAGGCAGCTGCACCCCCTCACAGACATTCACCAGCATCACACAAAACCTCACCTTCGCCAGCTGCTTGTTCTCATCATGGCAATAGATTAAAAGTGGGTACAGGCTCTTGTTCACAATTATTTTCAGGGACTTTTTTCCCTCATCCACTACCAATTCCATCACCTTACAAAAGAGGTGAATGGAGAGGAGCTGCACATGTCCATTGTCCTGAAGGAAAAGACCTAAGCACCAACTGCTCAAGGCCCACCAAGGCAAAGTCCTGAAAATGCAGAGGGCACGAAGTTTCTGGGAAGCACCCAATGCCTGTGGCTTGGGACGCAGAACCTTACGTTGTCAAAGAGCTCCAGGAGTGCCTTGGCCAGCTTTGGGGCAGTGCTGCTGGATACCAGGATGTCTTTGTTCTGGAGCAAGTTGGTGAACACACGGAGGGTCATGCCAACCACCTCTCCATCTGCATCACGCAGCAGCTCCAGGAGGCTTTGAGACAGGCTACACATTCTTCTGGCCTGTGTGGAAGACAAGGCTGTGCTGTGAATCCATGAAGGGCTGCAGTGCCACCACCACCCAGGCACTGCAACCCACCCTGCTGCGGCAGGGCCCAGCGGCCAAAGGCCTGTCCCAAAGAGCTCAGGGAGGTGAGGCAGGAGAGCTGGGAGCATCTGCCTGAGCTCCTGAGGCGCAGCCAGCCCGAGGGGCTGCTTTCCCCAGCGCATCTTCAGCCGCTGCCCCCTTCTCACCAGCGAGGGATCCTTGCTGAGCACCACAAGGCCCCTGAGTGTCAGGCGAAGCCTGTCCCTGCAGGTGCACCTGCTCTGCAGGTAGCTTTTCAGGATCTTCAGGACACTTTTACCATATTTTGTTAAATCCAAGCACTCCAGGACCTGAAAGGCACAGGGCAGTGACAGGGGACACACAGGAGCCCAGAACCGCACAGGGCTGGGCCCAGACAGCAGCACAGGGCACGGGCACCGGCCCAGGCAGCTGTGGCTACGAGAGGCCGGAGAGCTGGGAGGCAGCTCAGGGAGACAGTGCTGGCCATCAGGCTCACCTCCACTAGGAATGCCCGGAAGGGGAGATCCCAGTCTGGCTCCTGTGGGCTGAGCAGCCTGAGCAGGTGGACAGCAATGAGCGAACACAAAGGGATCAAGACTTGGCGCATCTCCCTGGCGCGAGGAAAAAAGGCAGCAAGACCCTGAGGTAGGGGATGGTAATACTCTCCCAGGACTGGCTCACAGAGATCCAGTCTTTCCCCAGCATCCCTGGAGGCAATGGTGGCACCTGGGGAGGCTGCCCCTTTTGGGCACCTCCTCTCCCAGCCTTTTCCAGTCTGCTTGGCCGTCCCTCGGTGACAAAGCCCTCTGGCCCATGAGCACGGGCACTGTGTGGGGCACCCCGGGCACAGAGCACAAATGTCGGGGACAGAGGGGCCATGGGGGTCTCACCTGGCCAGCAGACCCACAGCATAGTGCTGGGTGTCAGCACAGAGCAGCGTGTCCCAGCCACGCTTGCGCTCCATGGCTATCACCACATTTTCACTCTGTATTTGGCAGAGCAGAGACTTCAGGGTCTGCACTGCAAACCTGTGTGCAGAACAAAGTCCAGGTCACACTGGGAGCCCTGGTGCTGGCCACAAGGGCATGGGAAGGGCTGGAGGACTGGGACCTGTTGGGCTTGCTGGGAAGGCGGTGTTCCTCCCGGCACGCTCTCCAGAAGTTATCAACTTCCTCTGGTGGCATCTGCTGTGTGGTGATGACAACATGGAAGAGCAGAGCCACAAACAGGCGGGAGGAATAAAGCACCATGGCCTCCTGGCACTGAGGCACCTGGACCATCACCCAGATGGCCAGAGTTGCCTGCGAAAGAAGCAGCCCGAGACAGCGCTCAGTGCCGAGGTGTCCATGGGCAGGGCCCGAGGGGAGAGGCAGGGGGAGCAGCGGGCCTGGTGCCCCCTCAGCCTGTCCCTAGCCCAGGTTTCAGCCCAGCGCCTGAGGCACAGAGAGGATGGAGAGCTGCTGGAGAGGTGACCTGGGGCTGAGCAAAGGCCAGTTCCAGAAACTCACAGCCAGGGCAAAAACATCTGTGTCATCCCCATCCGAGGTGAACATGCTGTGCAGAGGCCAGTTCTCCATCACACAGAGCAGAGTTGGCAGCACCTTCTCCACTGTTGGTCCCGACGAGCCTATGGTTCTCCACATCATTGCAGCAGCTCTGTGGGATCAGAGCTCTGTGTCAGGGGGGTCTCAGTCACAGTACCATGCCCTGTACAGCTGTGACAGAGCCCCAGTGGCCTGAGGGGCAGGGAGGGAGCCTGGCAGTGGCAGCAGGCTCAGGAAACAGAGGGGCCTGAGGGTGCTGCACCTCTCCACCTGTCTGGCAGACCCCATTGGACAGGCTGTACAGGGCGATGGGCCCGAAAGGCTGCTGAGCCCTGAGCTCTCCAGGCCTGTGGGCCCCGTACCTGTCACACGTTGGGGCACAGCGCAGGAGGGTCAGCACCACATCAGCAGGGTATTCTCCAGCCAGCCTCAGAATAGCAATTTGCAGCCTGGCATCCACAGTGACATGGGACATCAGTCTCTGATGAAAGTTTTTTACCATGGCTGGCACCTGCATTGAGTGTGGAAGACTTGGAACACTGTCCAAGGGAGCAAGTTCCCAGATTCCCTTCCCACTGTACTGTAATGCCTTCAAAGTCTGAAGGGGGAACAGCGGCTGAGGCTTCAGGGGCCACGTCATTCTGGAGCCCTCCAGCCATGGCCCCAGGCTGCTTACCTGCTGCTGAAAAGAAAACCCTCTGTCCTCGAAAAAATCTGTACTGGGAGCATGAATCACGATGGGAGTGGGAGTGGTGTCAGTATTTGTGATGCCCTGAGTCTCTCCAGTGTCAGCAATTGTCATGCCCACGTCCTCTGTCACTGCCATGTCATCCTCTGTCCTGTCATCACTCCTTGCAGCGTCAGATTCTTCTGAGCGCTCAGGCGAATCTGGGCTGGCATCAGGCTCTGGGCTGGCATCAGACTCTGGCATCAGACTCTGGGCTGGCATCAGACTCTGGGCTGGCATAAGACTCAGCTGTGTCCTCTGTTGTTATGCTGGTCTTTCTACGTCGAACAGGCAAAAACTTCCGGAACATCTGCTGGGGAAAAAAGGACAGGGAAGAGAGGCAAGTCCCATGGAGTGCTCCAATTGCTGTGCTGAGCAGTGACAGCAGGCCCAGCCCAGGTGGGGATGGCTGCAGGTACCTGCGCTGTTCTGCGGAAGCGGCCACGGGCGGGTTCCTGCCCTTGTGTGCGGTCCATGGCTGCACCTGGCAAAGAGCGAGCGCAGCCAGAGCTGAGGGGCTGCGGGAGAGGCCGGAGAGCACAGCCCAGCCCTGCGCTCCCCAGGCAGGGACAGCCCCGGGATGGCCCAGGGGATGGAGCACGGGACATGTCCGTCCTTTGCCTGGGCATGTCCCCAGGGGATGGGATGGGATGGGATGGGATGGGATGGGATGGGATGGGATGGGATGGGATTAGGCCAAGCTGGCAGCAGACAATAACCCAGTACCCTGCCTCTGCCACTCACCACCCTGCATTGGCTGGAATGGCTCCGGCTCTTCAAGCTCTTCTGCTGGGGCAGCTTCCGACCCTTTCTTTTTTTTCCTTCTGAAGATTTTTAAAAGGAGATGGAATCTGCCTGCCATGCCACAGTCTGGCCTCGAGGGCCCCTTCAGACAGATGCTCCAGCAAAGCTCCGAGTCAACAAGTCCTCAAGGGCACCTGCAAAAGAGAAGCCTCGGGTAGGCCACAGGTCACCAAGTCCTATGGTCTGGCCTCAAGGTCACCTGCAGGAGTAACACTCAGGAAAGCTCCGGGTCAGACAGGATCGAGTGCGCTGTGCGGGGGCTCCTCACGGCACCGCTCTGTCCCGTCCTGTCCCGTCGCGTGCTCCGAGCACTGTGGCGTGGCCGTGTCACCGCCCGCTCTTATATCACCACACGTCACAAAGGGTCCTTTGACACCCTGTCCTGTTCCAGGCCATGGTGACCGTGCTGCACCGTGTCACAAAGGGCCCTTGCACACACTGCCAGCAGCCCTGGGGCTGCCCCCAGCCCCCAAAAGTGGCCCAGGCTGGAAGGAATCCCTCACCCCAAGTGTCTAAGACAGCCTGACAGGATCTTTAGGAACGGCTGAAACCATCAGCAAACGCTGCCCTGCTCTGCGGGCTCAGGGCAGAGTTTCCCAGGACAATTAGATTGTGTACAGATACTGTCATGCTTCCTTTTGCTTTTCTGACTCTCTTGAGTTCTCAAACAAAGACTCTTCCCAGCCTGACAATCTGTGCTTCAGTTGCTGTGTGTCTGGTGTGGCAGCTTATGTCCAAACACAGCTGGGTGCCTGTTGAGCACGGCAATGGATGGCCACAAACAGGGAATTTCCCCAGTGAACATCAAGGCAGACACATGAGGAAGTGCAGAGAATAGAGATAACTGGGAGGAAAAGCTGTTCTGTGACTTTGATTATGGTGCAGCACTGTGAAGGGGCAGCCAAGACAAGTGCTGGAAGCAGCCAGGTCCTGCTGCTGTCAGATGGACATGGGACAGACTTGTTGCCACAGATCCATCCGATTTGATCTAGGAACAATGGAGGGCCGTGCACTGGTAGGGAGTGGCCTCCAACAAGAGCAAAGCAGGATCTTCTAGCAGCAAAGCCTGAGCTTGTGAACTGACCATCTCCTCACATAATTCCTCAAGGAGCTTCCCTCCACCACAGAACCTCAGCCACAGGAGTCCCTACTTTAACTCAGCATCTGCTACTTCTTCAGCACTGCTGACCTATCAGATCAAGACTGAGCCCATTTTGTGGGCTTGAAGGCTACCATTCTATGGTAGTGATTTACCACAGAAGCAGCATTAAGCATTAAATGCCTGGAAGCAATTAATACTTATGCAGCCAAGTAATTTTTAAAAGTATAAATACTAAAGGCATTAGTTGTTTCCAATTGTTAACTCTTTTAAGGGCAAGGCAGACTGAGTACTTCATTTACCTTGTATCAGCCCCAGTGCCAGGCTCAAAGTGCATCACACACAAGTTGGAATCCAGTAAAATGTTTGAACTAAATACAGATCCCTTTGTTTTGCTGCAGGTGTGACTTACGGAGTGAGACTTTCCTTGTGTGTGGTGCTTAAGTCCCAGATGTTAATTCATAAACTCAGTCTAAACACAGATGCCAGCTAGCATAGAAAAACTATGTTGTCATCATGATCCTCACTTTGTAAAGCTCAGGATAGCTCTCAGAGCTGGTATGTGCTACCTGACACAGGCTCAATGCCACTTGAAAAGAAAGCAATAAAGCACATTTCATACCTCAAATATCCATCAGATCTCAAACAGCTGAGACACAAGTGTGTCCTTCCTTGGGGATCAGAGGCCAAATCCGGGTCTTGGTGCAGTCACTGATCTACCTTCTTGCCACATCATGTGGATTCTCATTGCATACTTTTACACCAACCTCAGCTTTGAGGGGCTGTTACAACACAAAGATGCTGGTCACAATTCAGCACTGTTTGTTTCTGTCATTTATCCTTTCCAGGCATCAGTTCTGTAACAAAAGGCTCACATGGCAAAACCAAATTGGATTCCTACTGCTAAAAACCTCCCTTTCTTCCCAGTCTTGTACTTTGATTAGATGAGAACATATTGAAGAGAGGTATCCACATTTCCTGCCTTGGAATTAATTCGGAGCATCTTGATTCTTAAAGCTTAACCTGTTCTCTGAATTTATTTACACCCAGCTGTATCATACTGCCTAGGCAACCCAAACCTGAGGTTCTTTGCTGTGAAGGTGCAGAAGAATCTGGCATTTAATATCCCTAAATTCAGGAAACCCGGAATGCACATTACTTCCCTTTGCTCAACACAAGTAGTTAAAGTTATAAACTTCCCAAGCCAATTGGCATGACCCAAGGACATAAAATATTTGGAAATCTGCTTCCGATCTCAAAACAGCAACTCATTTGCCTTCACATGGTCCGTTGAGAGTCAATTACAAAAACTGACACTAAACAGAAAAGCTTGTCTTTTGGGTTTGTTTGGGATCGTTTGCTTTTCTGCCAAGCCAGCCAGCCCAGTCCTTCCTAGAACACAGCAACATGCTGTCTGGGTGATGCAGCCCACTCCTGCAGGGTAGGACACAGGGAGAGCCAACTGCTCACCCAAGAACTTCTTCCAGATGTCCCCTAGTGTCTTGCATATACCCCAGGCTGAAACAGAGCAACATCCAAACTGCTCTCCTGCAATGGCTGCTGACACTTTTTTTGTGCACGTGCATTCTGCTTTCGTTTTCTTCACTGCATTACTGGAAGCTCTGGTGACATATGGAAAATCTGTCAGGATTTGTTATTAAAGCCCACAGGTTTCCATGTGGATCTTCAGCAGGAAGGGATACTCAGCTCTTCTGCTTCCCCACCCCATTTCTCCTGTGTTAACCACCTTGGAGGTCAAGTAGCTTTTCCTACAGAGACTGGAACTGTGGGTAAATGAGCACTGCTGACCCATATGGGAGAAGTAATAAAATGCCAAGAAACGTTCCATTACATGTGGGGTGCAGATGAAATGGAAAACTGAAACTAGAATTGACTTTCTTTTTTCCAAACCCTTCATGAACCTCTGTTCCCAACTAAATTCCTAATGTTTTTTTAACTCAAAGGTCCTCCCACTCAGCACTGTACTTGGATAAACTCCAAAACCCACACCAATTGCTTCAATTAAAACAGCAAAAAATACTTCCTCTTTGTTGAGGCAAAAGCACAGGTTTAGTGCAAGCCAGGTAAGGATTCAAATGCCTGAAGATGCCACTTTAGGAAATATTGCACACAATGTTTCCCAAGGTAGGGCTCTGGATAGCGAAGCACAAAGCTGCTCATCTGAAGACAGGGATTAGTGAACCAAAAACCAGGATAAGGGCAATGAGGATGAAATCCGTGTGAAATAGCTTGGATTCCAAAGTAGCACAAGGCAAAAAGTGTGGCTGGGAACACAGTACTAGAGGCAAATCATGAGTTAATGCCTCAGCTTAAATTTTACAGCAGACCACAAATTACAGTTATCAACTTACTAAGACAGGATCAAACTTACTGTATTTGACATAGATTTGATGCTAGATTTGAGACAGACACAGACTGCCAGTGTCCACATTGCTCCTCTCCTATTACCATTCATTGAGTACATAATAATCCTTTAATTATGTCTAGGTTTCGTTCCTCCAAGCAGGGTTGTGTGCTACCAACAAGTGCAGACATGAACAATACAAACACAGGAGGGGAATCTTCACTCAGGTGTTCAAGCATCTTACACCAAAGAATATTTTAAGACATCTGAGAGGTACCAGTGTTTTTTTAATACAACACCATACAATTGCTGCACACAAAGCTGTTGAGGCATAAAATATTGCAGTAATCCTTAACTAGCCCTATCCAAATGAGGCCAGCAAGAATTAATTAAAAAGCTAATCAAACTAGACCTTTATTCTGCAAATAATTTAAAAAGTCAAGCACACAAGGTCAGTGTAAACATGTTCTTTAATATCACTGAAGATAAATTTAGCAATCCAAGTCTTAGGTGGGTATCAAATAAATAATAATTTTGAAAAAGTGTTTACATATCAAGGGAGCTCTCAAGGCAGCAGAGCACAGTTTGTAATTCCTCCCTGCTAACACCCCCTCACCAAGAGAAGGTACAGTAGGCAGTGCACACTGGAAAAACAATCACAACACAAGGGCACACTCGCCAGCTTCCATGGAACCTCTGGGTAGGATTTCAGAAAGGGGGGAGAAGAAATGGAAAAATGCACTGCGCTTTAAAGCACCAATCTTTCTCTACAGCCTTTTCATCAATGTAACACAAATGGCAAAAGAATTCATGTTTGCTTCCAAAATCCACTCTCAGCTCAAAAATTAACAGAGCACTGCTTTGAGAGAGAATTATTCTTCAAACTGACACTCCAGCACAATGCATCACCCCCCTCCCAGCCGGGCTCTGCTCCTACTCTAACCTTGAAATTCCTCTCCAATCATGGCAAAAGTAACCCAGAAATCTTAAAGACAGGTAAGAATTGTTATTTCTTGCAGATCCTGGCCCAGTGTACTGAAATGGAGCAAGATGTGACAGGTCTCAAGGTGAAGGGTTACCCAGGAAAACATCTGGCGTCCTATGTCACTCAATTAAAACCTTCCAAAAGTCAAAATACTTCCTCAAATCGTAGATTTGTCTTTGTTAAACAATTATTCTCCTGTAAAAATATGCCTGATGTGAAATTTCTCACATCAGAACAAGAAGATTAAACAATCCAGAAAGAACAAGAAAAAAAGAAATCAATTATAAATATGCCACAAAAATATTTGTTGAGAGTTACTGCAAAATTGTTTTCTTTCACTTTCATCAAAATATTTTCTCTGTACATACAGCCTGGGCAGTCTTCCACTCTCTGTCCTCTAGTTCAACATGCAATAGATCTGTGCTAAGCACTGCAGTACTCGCCAGAGAATTGTTTCTTCTCTGTTTCTAACACACCTGGAAAAGGTTCTGCTTTGAGTCAATTAAAAAAAAAAAACTGCACTACGTAATACTGCTGTGTATGCTTGTGTACCTACTGAATAAATATTGCAGGAGTTAAAGGATTTTTTCACTGCTAGCTGGGCTTTGGCAAAACAGGAGTGGGCTGACATAATCTGGATGCTTCACACTTCTGAGTGGGGGATGCTGCAACATTTAACAGATATGGAATAAAATAAATCTTAGATCTAAAACTGTCAGTACACAGGATTCCCAAGTTGTTCTGAACACAGGAGCAGGGTAATCAGTTTTCCAGGAAAGCCACATAGTCAGTCAATCTGGCCAACTGCTGTTCATTGGGAATTGGTGGGACTGGAGCAGGTTCTATAAAGATAAAACAAATGGATCATTAATGAAATTTAGAGAGCAAATCCATCAGCAGTACCATCCATCACAACACAGTAAGGGGAAAAAAATTAAATGCATCTGCCTTCTGGGGACAGATCTTAACTGTATCTCCTCCCTATACAGCTCCAGCTGACATAACTCCTGTTATCTGCACCATTCCAAGAGTTACTAACCACAAAAACTACTGCCACAAGTTCCACTTGTCAGCAGCCTCCAGGATTTCTTTGCACACACTGGAGTCTGAGTAATGAGGGCTGACAGTATTCTGCCTTGAGAAAAAAAGCTCCTGGAGCTCTCTGGCTGCTGTTGTGAAGAATGGCAAACAAACAAACAGATCTAGTGGGTGATCAGACCAACAGAACACACAGGAGCTCTGCTATGGAAGTGGAACCAGGAATCTCAGGCACTGCTTCAAACATGAGGGAGTGAGAAGACAGGGAGAAGCACATTCACACAGCACCTGACTGAGGTGGGCTGCTGTTTTTTATTTTGGAGGGGCCAGTGAGAACATTCACTTCTCTAGGACTCAATTCCCACCCAGTGGTGCTGGTGACACTGTTTATGCAAGTTTAGCTAAACCCATTATATAGAAAGAAAAATACCTGATGAAGGAATAAATCTGTTAAAGGAAGCTTCCAGCACACCTGGAAAAAACATACAAAATTAGCCCAGTGGAACAGCTTTAAACAGTTCTATGCAACAAAACATGGATCAAAAGCGAATTAAAATTAAATCTGTTTATTCATCACACTTGACTTTATAACCAAAAAACAGAATATCCAAGGCTTAGCTGCTTCAAAGGAGCCTCTTACTTTTGCCTGACTAGCAGTTCTTGCACTCACTTTTGGAAAAAAAACAAACAAAAACAAGCAAACATATAAGTAATTCCCATTTTTTTTAAGCTCTGCATATTGCAATCAGTTCATAAAAACCCCACCTGATCACATATAAAATCTAAGGGCTCTGGTCAGCTTTGTGCCTCGTGGGGTAAATTTCAACACCTGGCACCTGTTTATTATGGGCTCTGAACTCCTAAAAACTCTGCCCATACAAACATTTCTTAGTCTAACAAATCTTGGCCTTTTGGATATGCTGTTATTTGGCTCCTTCTGCCAGAGCAGCACAGAGCAGTTTAAGAGCAGTTGTTTCATCCTGCTTTTATAGCTTAATATTTATTTTTGCCTCAGCCAGCCAGATACAGCTTTTTAAAAAAGAAAAAAGCCAAGTATTTCTGCAGACCAAGCTTTGCAGGAACAGACATTCTGTTATCAACACTATGGAAGTGAAGAAAAGATGATTTTAATTTTAATGCAAAGGAAATTATGCCAACAACTGGAGCTCCTCAGAACACAAAGATTCACTAAATCCCTGCCTAAAGAAGTTCTAATTCTCCTGAGGGAAAAAAAAATTCTCAGATTCAAGATGGTCTATTTACATTAATCTTTATTAGGTTAAGACATGTCATTTGAGGTCATCCAGTTTATGTTCCACAGAGGCAGAGCCAGCAGCAGAGGAGGAGAGGGAGCAATCACAGCACATCCTGTCTGCTTTTGTTTAAACAAGTCCATGTGAGTATATATCTTAATCCAAACTACTTGTAAAGTCCAAACCAAACCCACCTCTTTGTACTTCCTCATGTTTTAGATGAGCAGCGTGAGCATCCAAAAAGTATCTAACAGAATTCTGTGCAAAGCTGTAATTAAAAACTTAGCCCCTAATTCCTAGAAAATGCTGAATGGTTCGTGAAGGAACAGCTCCACCTACCCGGCTTTTTTGGCATCACCATGCGAGTTGCAAAGTCTGCTTGCCAGCCCTGTTCTAGCACACCTGGAAAGGCATTTGGACATTTGTAAGACACACAAGGGGACAATAAACAGTGATAATTAACAGCAAAAAAAAAAAAATTAAAAATAAAATCATTATCCAGAAGCAGGATTTTTTCTTCTCTAATCACTGCCCAATCACTTAACAGCCTCAGAATTTGTAGATGTATTTTTATTAATCATCACTTGGAGCTCTCTGCGCTCCTCATCAGTATAAAAATTACTCAGGGAAAAATGCCAAGTACCTTTCACAGCTTCTTCTACAGGAAGGCCAACAAAGGCTGCAAAATCATCTGCAACTATTGATGTGTAAGCCTGGGAAACCAGTCCAAAGGCTCGTCTCCTGGTTGCATCTAGGGAGAGAGGAACACGGGACATAAGAGACTCATCTCCAGAGCTGGGAAATCTGACATTTCCACAATTCCATCACCTTTGGAAAAGCACTTCAGGAGTTCGCCCTCCCTTCCCACAGTTCAGTCAGCAGCAAGAGACAACACATTGTTCTCTCTCAGGACAAATCCCCTCAGAGCCCATATTGAACCTCCAAATGCAGCCTGCAGCATCCTAGGCTCTGCCACCAGCACATGAAACACTTCAGGGAACTCTGCATCTGACGGCATTCTCTGTTTGCAATATGCCACTAATCAGTTAACAATTAATGGCATCTAAAAAGCAGTTGTTTCTCAAGCTATGGAGAATTTGTTATTGCAAAACACCTCTTTTTTGCAGTCTGCACTGCCCTCTAGGAGCAAAAATTAGAATGTTACCACTACACAGGATAGAAAACATTTCACAAAAAACCTTCCTCTAAGTCCTACGAGGTTCTAAAATGCCAAGCCAAGTTCCCTGAATCACTGGTTGGAAGTCTGATAAAACTGGGTCTGTTTTGCTCTTACAGAACAAACCACATGGTTTATGAAATTCCAGCATCAAAGAATATACAGAAACTAAAAGCCTTTTAGTAAAACCTACAAAAGCTTTGCAACAGTTTTCCTGACCACTTCTGATTTTCTGCAAGTAACAATTTGTCTGTTTGTGTTGGAGCAGACAAAAACAATTCCAGGCAATTCCCTGCTCCCCACACAAGCTCAGCTTGTACCTCTGAGTGCTTCCATAATTGGCTGGATAGTCTCAGACCACTGATGGGCACCAATGGCTGTGTAGATTCCTGGGAAGTCCCTCTGCCAGATCCTTTGTCCCACTGACCAAACTGCACCAAGTTCAGCATTTGCCTGTTGTGGCCAAAAAAACCCCCCAGTGTTAATCCAGAAGAAAATTCTCTGCACTGACCAGATGTATAAACCCATTTCCACCCCTAGATTTTCAGAGAACATTGCTGTGCAACAAAAACAGCACGTTTCTGAGGTACTTACAGATTTGATAGCAGGAGGGATTCTTTTCCAGAGGTAACGTGCATTATTCCTTAAAAAAAACCAAAAAAGTTAAAAATCCTTCCTAGTCACCAAATGCTGCAAAGAGACACCAAAAGGTTGTTCAGATGCTGTACTGAACACTCCCAGTGCTTTAAAAATGTTCTTTCTAGGAAGAAATATTGGATACTGATGTGGGAAAACAGAGCTGCCCTCCAGCAGACAACACTGGACTGTCCTAACAACAAACAGTTCATTAATTGCCTCATTAGGAAAGCAACTCCTCCCTAAAACCCCAAGTTCAGTGCATCAAACCCACACAGGGACATGGAATAACCCCCCAGACCAAATTCCTGGGATCTCTGCTTCCTGTAGATTTAGCTCCTTCAAGCCAACAGTATCTCTCATTTTTAACATGGGCAGTGCTGAGTTATCCTGCTGGAATTTAAACACAAGGAACAGCCCCAAATCCAACCCAAAACAAATGCAGCCCTGAACAGCTACAAAACAAAACACTGAATGTTTCACACTCCCCAGAGGAGCCAATTTCACCACTTAAGGGACTTTATTCCCGAATTTTCCCACAGTTCAAAAGGGTGGGGAAGAGCAAGGAAAGGAGAATAGTTTTCCTGTCAGATCAAGGGATGAAAGAGACACAATCCCCAGAAAAATTATTATCATTTCTTTGAAAACACAGCATTTTTATTAATCACACAGCCCATTCCCAACGTGCTGGTGACAAACCCAGTGTCACAGGCTGGGACGAGCCACTTACATGTCATTGTGCAACAGGTACAGAGCCAGCAGCTGGCCATAAACGAGGGGTGTGGCAATTCCTCCAGGGGCCTGAAAACAAACACAGATTCTTGGGTTACAGATTTTAAAGAGGGGTGTGATACAAAACGCAGCAGGAAGCCAAGCTTTATGTAAAGTGAATGCTCCAAGACTGATTTTTTTTTTTTTTCCCACATCACATAATAGGCCTGTGCAACTTTTGGGGGGGAATAAAGTAAGGCTACATCTTTCATTATTCTTTTCTTATGCTCATGAGAGTGGCATCTGCTGAAAGTGAAATTAAATCACCCCTGACTTCATTTACCTTCAGCTGAACTTCAGCTCAGGCCACTCCACCACAGCAAAGTTTCTCTGCCCCTCCCAGAAACCCCAAGCTCAGCTTCAGCCCCTGCCACGCTTGAGCAGGGCCCCAAAATCGCACAAGGAGGAAACAAACGAGTGATTAAAAAAAAAAAAAAAAAAATGTAAAATTTTGAAAGCCTGCAATAACTTGAAAGCTACAAATATTTCCAATGAGGCTTCAGGCCTTTTATCAAGGGACAACAGAACGTAAAACAGAACGGAGGGAGATTCCATTGAAAGCTGCCACAATAAAGCTCGATCTAAGGGTAATTCCCCAAGTTTGGCTCAGGCTCCACTTCCCCGACCAATATTTTGATTTTCTCGCCCACGAGAAAGACGGAAGCACACAAACTACTCCCCTCACACTCCCTCTGAAACGACGCGAATAATTATACGGAAATACGCATTTATCTGTAGCCTGCGAGTTTCTGAAGGGCTCTGCGGCGAGCCCAAGGGGCAAGTTAAACACTGACCCCTCCCCGCTCACACCCACGCCCACGCACCCTCCCCACCTCACACGCGCACACGCAGACCCCTCCCGCCCCGCGGCACCTCCAGCTCCTGCGTCTCGCACTGCTCCAGGAGCCGCCTGAAGCTCACGGAACTCTCGGCCATCACCGCCACCGGCATCTTCCCCTCACGGCGCCGCCCGCCCGCATCAGGCGCCCGCGCTCTGACGTCACTTCCGGTGCCAGCCGGTTCCCCCCCCGGCACCTTCCGCCCGCCTCTCTCTGCTCCTGGAGGACCGCGAGGGGCGTGGCCAGGGCCGCCTCTCTATGATCCTGGAGGACCGCGAGGGGCGTGGCCAAGGCCGGGGCGTGGCCACGGCCCGTGAGGGGCTGAGGGCGCCGCGCGCTTTTTTTGAGGGTGGCGGTCATTAAAGCCCTTTTAAATTCCTCTATTTTCTGCGTAATAAGCAAAGTTTCCGCGTCATAAAAAGGACTGAGTGTGCTTGGCGTGCAGTGCGGAGATGCACGCTCGGTTTTCTCTCCGTGTTTGTCGCGTGGTGCGGGATGCGTGAGACGGGCGCCCTCCATCCCTTATTGCACATTACATGCCCATAAGGGATATTCTTAGGGGATAGAAAGTGCTTTTCCAGCTCTGTTCCTGTTTCTGGTGGGCTGTAGAAGGAGTTTTACCCAGTTTAGCTGGGTTTTTTATCTTTGTTCTCTGCGAAATCCCCTGCTTGCAGAGAAAGCAGCGCTGCTGGAGACACGTCATAAATTCATGGAATATCCTGGGCTGACCCACAAGGATCAGGTCCAAACCCTGGACCTTCTCAGGAACCCCAACAATCCCACTCTTTGCATCCCTGAGAACGTTGTCCAAATGTGACCATTCCCCAGGGAGCCTGTTCAGAGCTCGCCCTTTTCCCAACATCCAGCCTAAACCTCCCGTAGCACAGCTCCGATATACACCCGATAAATAAATATTCAATATATATACAGCACCTGTATCTGTGCTTCTATCCTGTAAGAGAGCCCACAATATGCCAAACTCGTATTTAACAGCACAGGCGCTATTTTAGAGGTGGAACCACCCCTCGCCCGTGTCCTTCCCGTGGCTCCCCATTCCCAGCGAGGTCTCATCCAGCACCAGGACTGCCCAGAATTTTCCCAGAATTAGGCTCAGGAGCACTGTTTATGGCCTGGAGTGGGGTTGGACATGTTTACAGCCCAGTTTGACGTGTAGGAAGTTATGGGAAAGAGCAAGATTGTCTCCAAATCTATGTAATTACTGGGGCGGCAGATACAAATTCTTATTTTTAGGGTAAAATCAACCCGAGGGGCTCATTTTCTGCAAAACTTTGCTTTGTGATGTAACGGATTTGCTTTCCCCCATCCTCCTCTGCTCCGTATTCTTTGAACAAAGTCTGACCCCAGCATTTCCCACCATCTTCCACCTCCAGCACTGCCCTAAAAATCATCCCCCAAACCATTTTTGGAGTTTTCCCAGGAGTTTTCCCAAGCCGTGCTCAAGAGCTGCACGACCTCAGTGCAAAATTCGTGTATACTCCCCACTTTCGGGGCGAAAAAAAAAAAGAGTGGTGTAAATCCTGATGCCTTTGCCATAGACTCCCCGTGCTCCGGGGGAGTTTTTGGCCGTGGAAAAACAAAACTAACGTGTGTCCGTGCTGGCTTTGGGATTCTCCCGAGGCACAGCATCTTGGAGCAGGGCTCCAGGCGGTGGCACTGCTGCTCCGCCGGCTCGGGCATCACTTTTCCGAGGAAAAGTCCCCGCCAGCCGCATCGATCCCCACCGCCCTTTGTTGCCGCCAGCTCTGCGACAGCGTCGCTTTGACATTCGGACATCTGAGAGGAGCACTGTCCTCACCTTTTGCCCCCATTCCCAATTATCTCGCGTTTTCGGGAGGCGAGGAGGGGAGCAAAGCGGGCGGTAGCTTGTGATGATGCCGGTGGGGGAACCTTGGCTCAGAGCATCCCGGATTGCCACCGGTTTGGGAAGGATTCTTTTCCCGGGGGGTGTCACGGTGCCGCAATCCCACATCCCGATGCCATCCTCCTTCCTGGTGGGTCCAGGGGGAAAGGCGTGAGCTGGTCCCTGGCACCCCTGGCTGTGTTGGGGCTGGGCAGAATCGCAGCTCCTGATTATGCTCCTGATCCCTGTAGGGAGATAATTTCGTTTTTTTTGGGGGGGGAAATCCCGTAAAAATGGAATAGAGGAGAGGTTTCCTCAAGAGGGCACTAGCTGCAAGAGAAACTGCCTAAAAATCCAAGGAAACTGGGCATCCAAACATCCCACTATCCTTCTCACCTGAGAGATTCTTTTTATTTGGGGGAAATTCGGCTTTTAAAATATAATTTACTTTTTTTTTTTTTTTTTTTTTTTTACAACAGAGGAAGTTTTGCTCCCAAATCCACCAGCCCCTCTGGAAGCAATTCCTCGGCATGGAATTAGCCAGAGCCTATCCTTTTGCAAGCATGTGCTGCATCCTCCCTTGTCTTTTTTCCCCACTTTTCCAAAGCTGTTTAAGGCTGTGGTAACATTTCCAGGGAGGAAACAGAAGGGAATACACTTCTTTTCGAGTCACCCAGATAAAATGCATCAAATTTGTTGCATTTTCAGGGTTGTTGTAAATCTGGGAGGTTCAGAAGTTGTTCCTGGTGTTTTTTGGAGCCTGGCCTCAGTATGGTGGCATCATCCAGGACCTCTGGACAGTGATGGAGACTGCCTGAGCCAGCATCCCAGAAAACCACAGGGTCATTTATTTCACTCAGGAGTTTCTCCTCAATTCAGACACCGAAAGAAGAGGCCAGACTCATAAAACAGCTGAACACGTTGGAAAATCTATCCCACTGGCAAAGCTAACCACGTTAAATTAACAGGAGGGCTCCTTGACTTGACAGCATCCTGATTTTTCTTTGGCCCACAGGCTCGAAAAGCACTTAAAGACATGGCCGCCAGCTGCTGCAGAAGTGTAAAGTAAATTTAATGTGATTTTTATTCAGCTCCTGGTGATGATGGCAGGAAAATCGCAACAGCCCAGTTGTGCCTTGCATGAATTTTAAAGCAGGAAGGGAAATGGATCCCAGTTCTGCCATCCTGGACAGTCCAAGTAGCTTTCAAAGCAATACCAAGGCATTTCCGAGAAAAATTAGCAGAGATTTCGTGACAGGGGTTCATTTTCCCAGTCGTTTCCATGTGCTGCTGCCTGTGATCTGGAGGTACCCTCTGGAAAGATGATTGCAAGTGGTTTCCCTTTCTCATCTGCTTCCAAAGCTTTGTAAGGGAACAAAAGACTCATGATGGGGAAATTAAGATGCAACAGAGCGATATGGAACAATAGGACAGTAATTTGATGTGAAAGTTAAAGAAAATGGTGCTAAAGGGTCACGCTGAACCTCTCCACACCCTTCCCATTCCCTCAACAGCCTGATTGGCACTAGCTGGGCTGATCTGAGAAAAAGCTGGATCCAAACACATTATTTCCTTCCATGACATCAAAGGGAAAACGCCTCGTTTTTAGGAGCTGCGCCCATGAAAGGAAACGGTCAGATGATAAATTATCATTGCTTTTGCCCCAAACAACCTTTGTAATCTCTTACATTTTCATAGGGGCGTTTGTTTAAACTCCAATAAACAAGAAGCTATTTGGGATAGTACGTTTTCCCTTTTTTTTTTTTTTTTTTTTTTTTTTCTCCTTTTCTGTCCTCATCCTTGATTTTTCAGCTCAAACCCAAGGTCTCACTTCTACAGGTTTATACTCCAGCGGGGTGGTATAAATACCTGGCACAGGGTGCCCAGAGAAGCTCTGGCTGCCCCTGGATTCCTGGAAGTGTCCAAGGCCAGATTTGGATGGGGCTTGGGGCAATCTGGGGTATGGAAGGTGTCCCTGCCCATGGCAGAGGGTGGGACTGGATGGGCTTTAAGGTTCCTTCCAAACCATCCTATAATTCTGTGATTCTACAAAATAAAGGTAAAAACACCCCTAAATCAGAGAGGCTGAGGAGCTTGGAGGAAGTGTAGAAGACCAAAAAGCGACCAGAGTAGCAGGAAGTGATGAGGGTTTTCCACCCTGCTGCTCTGGAGCAAATCTTCCCCGGAGCTGAGATTTGGGGGTGGCTGAGCTCCTTTCTGTCCACCCTGGACACCTCCATCCCCCTCCTCTTGTCTTCCCTGTGAGTAATCAGGAGCAATGGCTTCTGCCAGAGGCTGTGGAGGCAAAGGTTGCCCTTTCTTAACCTGCCAAGGGGATAAGAGACCCTCTGTGTATTTAACCTAAACTTTGTTTTTATGACTTTCCAGGCTTGTCTGTGCATTTTCCTGTTTTTGCTTTGTTCTCCGGGATCCTCAGCCAAGTTTCTGTCCCCTCCCTGGCTCCTGGGCCAGCAGTTCTCGCTCTCCACATATTTTAATCCTCTATGACAAAGAGCTTTGGTACCTTTGAGCAATGTAACAGCTCTTCTCTTGATTGTTCCCCCACCACACAGTTCCCTCGCTTGGAAATCTCTGAAAGCCCCCAAATCCCGGGGGATAAAGAGGGCGTGGGGATTCCTGGTCCACTGTAGGGTGTTTGGGGGGGATCAAGAATCCAGAGTGGGATATTTTTGGATATGGAGTGGGACAATCCCAGGTCAAGCACGGGCTGATTGCGGGATGGAGGGTTCCTGCTCCAGCTGAGGCATTTGAGGAATGGAGCAGGTGGGTCCCATGTCCAACAGGGATGTCAGAGGGTATGAATTGGGGAGGGTCTCTAGTGCAGTAAGGGAGCATTTGAGGGATGGAGTGAGTGATCCCTGGTCCAGCTGGGGCA
Source organism: Muscicapa striata striata (assembly GCA_030060385.1). NCBI lineage: Eukaryota > Metazoa > Chordata > Aves > Passeriformes > Muscicapidae > Muscicapa > Muscicapa striata. The sequence goes on along the minus strand of JAREIS010000523.1, from coordinate 214,539 downwards.
TTTGCAGGACGGAGCATCCCTGAGCAGGAGCTCCTCTCCAGCCAGTGCCCTTCTCAGCAGGATGGGGAGCACAGGGCTCACATTGTCACCCAGGGGCTTCCTCCTTTGGCCTCCCAGGTTGTGCTGGGCTGGCGGGAGAGCGCCTTTCCCGTGCCAGGGAGGCAGAGGCTCCTGCAGAAACCTCCCTGCGCGGCTCAGCATCCCTCCTTTCAGCAGGAGCGCGGCGCATCGCCGTGTCTCCCGGGGCACGCTTTTAAATCCGCTAATCTCCCGTGATGGCACGCGTGTTAAAAAACACCTGTCCCTCGCCAAAGCCACCGGGACAGCGGGCGAGTGTTCGGGCGAGCGCAATAAAAGCCGCAATTAGAAAGGCGGGCTTTGATCTCCGGGAGGGAAGGAGTTCAGGCAGCTGCGCCGAGACCTCTCCCGCAGCCCCTCTTCTACTTCAGTAACATCCGAACAAAGAGCATCTTGTGTCCGCGGCTCCTCGTTCCGCTCCTTGTTCCCAGCCCGCGGCCACCTGTCCCTCCCCGCCGCCCCAGCGCGCTCCCGTCCTGTCCCGTCCCTGCCGCCGGGGTCCCTTCCCGGTGCCTTCCCCGGCGCTGGGGCACGAATCGCATTTCACGGCCCCGACGGGCTTTTGCTCTCCGTCACTGCAAGTGCCCGTCGCAATGGCCCCTTTGTCCCGCCAGCCCTGCCTGCCAACAGCTGGGCTCTCCATCCAGCTGTGCCGGGATGCAGGCGAGGGAGCCGGGATGCAGCACGGGACCCTCTGTGTCCCCCCTCCGAAGAGGGGACACTTCAGTTCTGTGTGAGGAATCCCTGTGCATCCTCGCTGCATCCCACTCAAGGATCCTGGCCAAGGGGAGGCTGAGGATTGTAGCCAAGCGGGGTTGGGCTCTTCTCCAGGTAACTAGTGACAATAGGGAATGGCCTCAAGCTGTTCCAGAGGAGGTTCAGGTTGGACATCAGGGGGAATATCTTCGTGGAAAGGGTGGTCAGGCAGTGGAAGGGACTGCCCATGGAGGTGCTGGAGTGCCCATCTGTGTTGGGTTGGTGTGGCCAGCAATGTGTATTCTGTCACCATCTGTTAAAACCGGGTGGGGCAGTGACCCTTATCTCCATGGCACACATTATCTGCTAATGGGCCAGCTTTAAACCAGCTGGGGCAATCATCTTTATCTTTTCCACAGCCCATCCTCCCTCCAGGAAGATACCATCTGCTGCTGGCCCATTCAGTCCCAGTGCATGACTGATAAAATTCCATCATCCCACTGGGAGATGCTCCAGCCAGGGGAGGAGCCAAGCCTTTCCTACCTAGATAAAAACTGAGATTTTGGACAGCAAGTTACCCTTCTTCCCACTGGATTCCAGAGGAAAGCCAGACCTTTCCACATCATCCCTGGACCTTCAGAGGAAAACTGCACCTTCTACAGGAGCACTGCTCCAGCTGAACCACATCTGCCACTGCAGGAGGATGCAGCCACCATTGAATGGGACTGTGCCAACACCCTGACTGACTGACAGGGTGTCAGGTTGTATTCTGACTCTGTCAGTGTTTTGGGATTGTTCTTTGTAATACTGCATTTCTATTTTAATTTTTCTAGTAAAGAACTGTTATTCCTAATTGCCATATCTTTGCCTGAGAGCCCCTTAATTTCAAAATTATAATAATTTGGAGGGAGGGGGTTTACATTCTCCATTTCAAAGAGAAGCCTCTGCCTTTATTGGCAGACACCTGTCCTTCAAACCAGGACACCATCCCTGGAGGTGTCCAAGGAAGGCCTGGATGTGGCACTCAGTGCTCTGGGCTGGGTGACAAAGTGGGGATTGGTCACAGGACAGACTTTTCCAGCCTTGATGACTCTATGAACCTCCTTCTGAGGAGATACTTTGGTGAGACTAGAAGAGGAAATGTGTTGCTTGTTCCTCTTTGATTTTCAAGAATTGGCTCAAATCTGCATGGTATAAACCAGAAAATTCCAGAATAACTTCCCATGGCTTGGTGGCTTCCTAAGCTGGGAGAGGATGTTCCCAGTGCCTCACTCCCCAAGGAATTTCAACGAGCCACACCCCTTGATAATTTTGCAGGGTCTTCTCTTCCAGCCTGGTTGTGCCTGGTGGGAGGTCCTGTTATTCCTGATATTCCAGACTGTGCTGGTCATGAGAGAGTCCTACTCTGTTCCCTTGCTGGTGGGAGTCTGTCACCTCCAGGGGGAAGTTGGGATGAGGATCAAACAAGTGGCAGGGGAAGGGTTATGGCCACCAGGATCTGGAAGCTCCCCTCCACCCTCTCTCAGTTTGGTCTCCAAAATTTGCTCCAGATCTCATTTCCCAGGTAAAACCCTCAAATCCATTTTCTCCTCCCCCCCCCCCCTCACTTTTTATTTCCCAGAAGAAAGGAAATCCAAGAAAGAAAGGCACAGACATCTTCCACCAATGGGAAAAAACATGTTGTTCACCATGACCCAACAGGATTTTCACTGAGCTCCTGGGTGCAGAAGGGTGGGGTCTCTTCCTCACACATCCCAGCCATCCTCCCTTGCCTGGGGCAATGGTCCTCGCTGGCTGTGAGAGGAGAGCAAAAGTTTTTCATTAGAGAAGGTTCAGATTCATAACAAACTTCATACATTTTTATAAGTATTTTGTATCTCAGGGAGTGAAAACTCACTCTAAAAGAAGTTTTTGTTTAGCTGAAAAGCGACTTTTCCATTAACCACAGCAGATCTTTGCCTGTTAAGAGGAATGGGATGTGAGACAAAACTCCTCCTGACCCGCTCAGCTCTTTGGGGCTGTGTTTTGTGTGCTGAGCTAGGAATTTTTCCTTGTTTTCTGCAATATCTTTTACAATATCTTAGGCAAGCGCGAATGTGCCCCTCGAAACTAAAAATATTTGATGGACCTTTATCTCTGGCACAATCAAGTTTCATTCCTTAGTTATTTCTCCTGGGAAGGATGGGATGACCAGTTGGCCCTGGGTGAGACCATGATTTTATGAAAAATGATGTTTTCTCAGGAAAGAAAAGATGAAGGAGATAAAAAGGAAAAGGTGGAGTCCATGAGCTGGGCAAACCCTCTGGCAGAACCAGGATGTGGTTCCACAAGCGTGGAGTGCCAGGGCAAGGGGGAACGACTTCCCATTGCCTGAAAGCAGGGTTAGGTGGGATATTGGGAAGGAATTGTTCCCTGGGAGAGTGGGCAAGCTCTGGAATGGAATTACCAGAGAAGCTGTGGCTGCCCCTGGGTCCCTGGAACTGTCCAAGGCCAGGTTGGACAGGGCTGGGAGCAACCTGGGACAGTGGAAGGTGTCATTTTAAGGTCCCTTCCAATCTAAACCAGTCTGGGATTCTGTGAAGTTGCTGGGAGTGTGGGAACACCCCTTGATGCAGGAGCATCCTTGGTGCTGACAATGCACAGCCATGCCTCCACTTCCTTCTGACATTTTCTCCAGAGCTTAGTTTTTTGCAGGATTTTGTGGCATTGTATGTGACATAATTTTAATAATTGATAATCAATTTAATAATCTCCATTCTGCACAGTTCCTACATGGACTGGGCATCATCAGATGCATTGATGGAGTAAGGTGAGGATGAGGAACAAAGGGATTTAGAAGGAGATTAATAAAGGTCCAAGGGTGTGTTCCTCATCATTAGACAGATGTGACAGATGTGAACCCGCTGTGGCTGCAGGAGCTGTTTGCAGACAGCTGGGCAGGGGGCACTGTGAGTAATTCCCCTTGCACATCTGCCTGTGGCTCAGAAAAGACAACACTGGCAGAGCCAGCTGGAAAAGACTCCCTGGAACACTGAGTAAAAGCTTGCCAGGCAATTAGGACCGCTCGTACACACTGTCCACATTTAAAGATGAATCCCCATCCCACTCTCCTCCCTCTCCACACCCTTTCCTTCACAGTTCTCAGCACTTCAATGCTCTGAATGGGGATTTTTTTTCATCAAAAGCTGAGCTGAAACTGCCTTGCAAGTGCTTCCATCCTTCCCAGAGGGCTGGGGGAGGGGGACACAGCAGCCCCACTGCTTAGAGGGTCCCCTCTGGGAGCTCCTCTCCAGGGGGATATTTTGGTGCACCCAGCACCTCCATATTTCACATCCCTATTTAATTTAAGCAGCAGAGCTGTTTATTCTGTAAGAACACTGTGCTTTTATTAGCCAGTTATTTACAGTACGAGGCATTCCCCACCTCAGGAATGCTGGAGACCATAGGACAAAGCAATTTCTTTTGGAGCCTGGTCCAATTTATACTCACCATGGAGGAGGGATCCCTAAAAAGGCTGGGGAGCAGAGCAGGGCTCTGGCAATGCAGCCTTTGTAAGGTCCTGTTCTTCCCTCCCTATAAACATGGGCTGGGAGCAAATCTGATTTAAGGAGGGTCTTTTTTTAAGGAACATCCCATGGGTGGGAGCCAGCTGGGAGGCACAGAGCCAACCACTGGTCCCCCTCACCTTCCTCCCACCGGGTGTGCAGAGCTGGGGGCAAAGAGGGGCAGGTATCTCTCAGTAATGGGCATCCCTCAGGAGGGATCTGGGTGAAGGCACATGGAAAACATTGGCTTGGGGCTGGGAAAAAAGGGCTGATCTCATGTTTGGGTTGGTTTGGCACTGCAGGACACCAGGTGTGCTGTGCCTCATTTTCCCCCTCTGCAAATGCTCCTGGTTTGCACTGCAGACAAAACTCCTCACCAACACCATCAGCTCCATCAGAATCTTCCCACTGCTTCATCCCATCCACAAAGACTCGTAATTTGCTTTTATGAGGACAAAGCAAGATTTAGGAATTGCTTTACGAGATGCATTTCCCTCTGTGGCACCCCAAAGGTCTCCTAGGGAACCCTGGAACACCAAACATATGGATGCAGCAGCAAACAATATGAAACAACAGTACTTTCATTGTTTTGTAGCCTTTTATAATCCATCCAACGATTTTTAAATAAACTGGATGGAAAATAATGGAAATTCCAGGCCCTGGAACCCATTATTCCCACATGCCAAGCCCAATGCCTCTAAGTGCAACAAGGACCCCAAAGTTAATGAAATTCCTGCCTGAACAAACTTTTGTCCTGCTGTTTAGGAAAATGACTTGTGCATCATAAAAGCAACATCACTCAAGCTGTTAAAACGTCGTCTGTGGGAAGGAAGGCAGAGGAGCAGGAGGAATATATTTGTTAAATTACATAGAACCAGCAATATATATTTAAAATATATCCAATATATGTCTAAAATTTCTCTTGATTAGGTTACTGGAGGTTGTGGGCTTGAAAGCACGAGGGTGAATTGATCAACTGCTGTGCCAGCACTTGAGGTCTCCAATTTAAATTTATCTCCAAATTTTCAGTGATTTTCATACAAAACATCCATCCATCACCCCAACATGCCTGGAAAAGCTCCATTCCTAGAGCAGTTTTCTGGAAAAAAAGTGTTCTGTTGACATCCAAATGAGTAAATGACTGCATCACTTCAAAGCCCCCAAAGGAGCTTTTTTTTTAAAAAATTTTTTTTGAAGAACACGTTTCAGATGACAGCATCCCCCTCGTTTCTAAAATTCCTGATGATCTTCCCATTCTGATGAAAGATCTGTTTTGCATGAGAGGAGCTTTGGCAGAGAAAAAAAAGTTCTTCCAGCCAGCCCTAATTAAGTTTTGCTTTGTCCAGATGAAGCACATTTCTAGAGCTGGGTTTTCACAGCCCTTGTGTCTGCTCCAGCTTCCTCCAAAGGGCTGGAAAACACCCTTGGAAAGCTGGAGTGCACTGATGGCTTTTGGAAGCCTTGGTAGGGAATATATATTGATTATTGCCATTTCATCCTGCTCTTTTCACCACCTCTGGAAGTGTTCCAGGCCAGGTTTGACAGGGCTTGGAGCAGCCTGGCCTAGTACAAAGTGTCTCTGCCCATGGAACGAGAGGAGCTTTGAGGTCCCTTCCACCCCAAACCATTCTGGGATTCTATTACACAATCCCAACAGGTTTTCCAAAGGATTCATTGGCACAATGAGCCTTCACTTGCAGGGAAAGGGCACAGCAAGAGATGGAAATCACCTGGATTCAAGCACATGCCCAACTCTTAATGAAGCACAATGGGATGTTTGCCCCTTTATAAACACCCCCAAAACCTGGCTGTCACCTGCCCATCTGCCTCCCGTGGGAAACCTCTGTGGGTTTTGGGAGGAAAACCATTTTCCCTGGAGAATGCCAATCTGCATTTGAGAAAAAAGGCACAGAAAGCATTTTGGACTGAAGGTTTCTTGGAAGAAATCACTGTTTCTCCTGCTGCTCCACTGACATTAGCCTGGAGGGTTTGCTGTGTATTTCCCCCTGAATTTCATTGGAGTTGTCACTTCCAAGCCCATACCTTGGAAGATTCCAGCACTGCCCAGTCCCAGTGCTGGGTTTTTGAGGTCCCTGGGTGCCCCAGCAATGCCCCATTACTCTTCACACCCATCCTGCAGCTCGAAAAATATGAGCTGCTAAACACAGGCAGATGGAAAAACACCAGGAGGAGGGTGGGCAGTTGATGTCTTTAACACCTGCAGAGGCTTCAGCCTGGAGGCCAGGTCAGGGCATGGACACTTTGTGCCATTCCCAGGTGGAGAGAGGATGGAGTGTGCCTGAGATTCCTGCACAGCCATCTCCCAACAAGTCCTGCTCCCTGTGCAGGTGTCTCTCCAGCACATCATAATTTCAGCCACGGGCTTAAGGCACGGGCAGGTCTTTTTACCATCTGCTCCCTGTCAGCCTCTGAAACTACCTGAGGCTGACATGCAGCAGAGCTCTTTGGAGAATAGTCTTAAAAGGCACAGGAAGGTCTCTCAGATGATGGGAGATCACAGAATGGTTTGAGCTGGAGGGGCCTTAAAGCCCATCCAGTCTCACCCTCTTCTACTGTCCCAGGCTGCTCCAGGCTCTGTCCAGCCTGGCCTGGGACACTTCCAGGGATCCAGGGGCAGCCACAGCTTCTCTGTGCACCCTGTGCCAGGGCCTGCCCACCCTCACAGGGAAGAATTTCTTTCCAGTATTAAATCTAAACTTTTCCTTTTCATTATCATCTCCCTCGCCTCCTCTATGGGTGTAAACTGGCACAAACTCATTGATTTTGAGGGAGCCCTCAACTCTGGATTCAACTTCCATAATCTGTTCTATAGTTTAAAAAAAAGAAAAAAAAATTATAAATGACACCCAAAGTTTTCCAGCCATCCAGGGTGGATTACTCACAGGCACTGTGACCTTGAAAATAATTTCCAGATAAATTCTTTAAACAAAATTGTAAGGGGAGGTGAGGAGGTGGAATACTGTGAGCTGAATATTAACATTTCCAAACTTTCACTTTTCTTTCCAGCAGGAAAGGAGAGATCAGTCCCACATGTCTCCTGAAATAACATAGAATCCTGGAACAGTCTGGTTTGGAAGAGGACCTTAAAGCTCATCCAGTTCCAACCCCCTGCCATGTGCAGGGACAGCCAGGTGATGACAATGGGGCTGCTCCAGTGGGACCAGCAACAGCCCTGGTACAAATCTGAGAGACAGCTCACCCAGCTGGGGTTCCTCACACTCCAAAACCTCAAACAAGGACCTTGGTTTTGCAGGGGACCAGCAGTGCCTCAGCTGATGTTGCCCATTCCTCTGCATTTACCACCAAAGCTTATCCAGGTTCATTAAGCCCTCAGGAGCTCAGCCTGCAGACAAGGGCTGGGTTAGGCTCAGTCCAAGCCCAAGGCTGATTTAGACAGGGTCAGAAGTCCCCAGGAGGGAAAGGGAGAAGATGGGGATTTGTTTAGGTATCAATGAAAAATCCCTGATGGTGCTGCCTCTCCTTGACTCCAGGCTGCGTCAGGCTCTGAGCATTGCAGGAATGTCCTGGATTGCACCAACCACGGGATGTTTTGACCCTGATGTCAGTCCCTGATGTAAAGGCAGGGCTGACACTGATGCCTCTGACCAGCTGCCCCCAGGAAAGCTGCCAAGAGCTCGGCAGAAGAAAATGTTCCAGTTTGAGAAATCAAGGGATTTAGACTCGATGTTCACAGGAGCAACGAGCCCTCACCTCACCCCTAAACCCAACACCTTCTCCACCAGGGGAGAGGGAGAAAATACAGTCCAGTGGTGAGTTCTTAACAGGGCTGGCACACCAGCTCCTTTGGAAGATGGAGGGACAGACCCCAATCCTCCTGCTATGGTGTTGGATCTCCATGCAAACTCTGTATCCACACAGTGCTTGAGTCCTGGTGAAGAATGCCCTTTGGGGTGACCTGTCCCCACCATCCTCTTTGCACCAGGGAGTGGTCCTGCTGTCCCCAAATCTGTCCTGCTCCAATGCTCCCCCTGCTCTACTTCATTGGTGCACCTTAAACTCTGACCTCTGGCAAAGCAAACTGCTGAAACAGTTGGAAAGAATCTCCACAACCATAAGCAAATAAAACCCAAAAACCTTCCTCCACCCCAAGGTGCCTCCTAAGGTTCCTCTGAGTCTTCCCTCCTTGTCCCTGAGCACTGCCTACCTGAACTGACCCCATCCCTGGGTTTCTTTTCCCTGCTTCTCCTTGGCACTTAATGAGCATAAATAAAGCCTGGAGTCCTCTCCTGCTGTTTCCCTGCTCATCCTGTACTGGAAAGGCAATCAGAGCCCCTTTTTGCCTGCCCAGCTCTCCTTTCCCATGCAGAGCTGACCTGCAGCCCCAACCAGACAGGCAGAAGAGAAGGATCTGACTCCACTGCACTTTGCAAGCCGCTGCCTCACAAGGGGTTGTTTTTCCTTTTCCAAACAGGGAACACACGTGGCATTCCATGAAACAGATGGCTGACCCTGAGCTTGGACCACTCTGTCACCCCAGCACGTGGGCTTGTGGTTCATGACCTCACAGATGGTCTGGGTAAACATGGTCTGGGGAAAACAGGAGGGGAGGAGAGATGGATATATAGAGGAATGGATGGATGGATGGATGGATGGATGGATGGATGGATGGATGGATGGATGGATGGATGGATATATAGAGGAATGGATGGATATATACAGGGATGGATGGATGGATATGTAGAGGGATGGATGGGTATATAGAGGGATGGATGCAGTAAAGGTCTCACATGTGGTAGCTGAGCACTTGTAAATCTGCAAATCTGAAGGGGAAAAAGTGTTTCATGTTACCAGGTGAAGCATCCAGCCACCACCTTGCTGCAGCTTTATGTGACAGCAAAAGCTTCAGGCAAGGTGTTTTTCCCTGCACTAAAAGTCATCAGTGTCCAAGCACTGGAAGTGTCTCCAGAAATGGCAGAGGAGGTGAAGGTATTGTGGTGGTGCAGAAGGCATCAGGTTCATGGGTGAGGAACCCCTCTGGTTTTCTCCTCTGTTCTCCCTTCACCATTGAGCTTGTCCTGCAGCAATCCCACTGCAGCCAGGCACAGATCCATGCTCAGGCCAGATGTCCAGGGCTCCCCAGCCTGACCCTCTCCGGGCTGGCTCCGGGGCAGGTGTGCTGGGACAAAGCCTGACCTCTGCTGTCCCCGTGGCTCTCCCCCAGGCCCTGGGAGTGACATTCCCTGAACAGCATGTTCCCTGGGCCAGGGCCATCCCCAGTTTGTCCCAGATTCCCGAGGCAGGCTCAGGAAGCAGCTGAGCAGGATTGTTTCCAGACCGATGCAGCTGGGGAAGATTTCCTTTGCTAAGCTGCTGCTGTCCCAAGGTTAAGGAAGGCACAATTGGTACATTGCACAATTGGTACTTTAGCCCCTCTTTAAGCCCTGCTGCTAGAACTTGGGATGGGTCAAGAATCCCAGCAAATCAGGGAGGAAATGCAGGATTTTTTGGTTAGTGATGCTCAAAAAAGATGCGCTGCCCTATTGCCCCGAGGGATGCTGCATCACCCACATCCCAGCACAATCCCAGCACAATCCCAGCACAATCCCAGCACAGCCACCCATGGATTCACCCCAGCTCCCTGGGAAAGGGAAACTCGTGCCAGGAGGGATTTCAGCCCCTAGCTCAAACCAGTGGGTTAAAATCATGCCTCAGGATTTAACTGGTGTAATTGTGTTGTGACCCCTCTTGCATGGTGCAAGAAATAGCAATTTATTGAAGAAAGCCATGGCTTTAAATAAAAGATAAAAACAAAACAAAACAGAAAAGACTCATTGGCCCAAGAGGGCAACACCTCTCTCAAAGCATTCTTTTACAAAACATCACTGTCCCACCCTGGGACAGCCTTTGGGCAGCTGCAGCATCACCCAGAGCTCACAGATGACCCTGGGGCACTGAGGCCTTGCAGGGTCACTGCACTCACTCCTGGCACTGGCAAGGACATGGATTTGTTTGCTTGGGGTTTCCTTATCAGCTGCAGGCAGCAGGAAGCTCCTGGTGCCAGGGCTGCCATCCTGTAATAAATGCATGACGTGGTGTTGGCTCTTTGCAAGTATTGGGATAAATGCTATATGTATAATGTTAAAATGGATATATGGATATATATGGATATAGTCATTGTCAATAGTAAAAGTTAGACATAAGTTTTTTAGAGATAGTATGCTTAAACTACCTGTTTAGCCAGGATAACAGCCCGTGAACAGGTGATGGGGACCCTGCAGCTGACACAACAATTATCAACACTCACCAGCTGCAAAAGGCCGGGACCACCACACAAATTAAAAAGGATAAAGAGAAAAATAAAACCACAAAAAAAAAAAAAAAAAAAAACAAACAAACAAAAAAAACCCAAAGAAACACACGCTCTAAAAAGGTGGACCCAAGGAGTGGCCATGCTAAACAGTTCAAACAGTTAATTATGCATAAAAGTCTATGAATATGTAACAAATGGATAAATAATAAAATGTATTTAAAGGGGTGTTCCCAGAGCAGGGTGTGCTCCTGGCAGCATGCCAAGCACCCGGCCCTTTTAATCCTTTGCTTTATGTTCTGTCTCCTATTGTCTTTTTATTAAACCTTTTAATTCACCCATGACAGTGACCGTGTTTTTCACAATCCCAACCCTTCCAGGTCGTTTGGAATGTGCTTTGGGGAATGCGGGACTGGCTCGCCCTTAACCCTCTCTTCGAGATTTTATCGTATTTCACAGAATCCCAGAATGGGATTAAAGACTATGTCATTCCTGTCCTCCCCAGGGACACTTTCCATTATCCCAGGTTGCTCCAAGCCCTGTCCAACCTGTTTTTTCATTCCCTCTTTTTCCTCTCACTCCTGCTGCCTCATGTGATGAGGCTCCAGTACTGCCTGTGCCAACACAATAATTAGGAAGCCTTTTCTTTGATAAGAATTTAGAAATATTAAGCATTTTGCCACTGCTGTTTCAGTACATGATATTCCTTTTTGGATGATATTCCTATATTACTGACTATATTATATTTTATATTTTAAAAAAAAGTAAGAATCCAGCACTGAGGATGGATGGGAGACAACATCTGTCCCAGCCCTTGATCCAGCTGTGGCAGCTGACAGAACATCCCAGTCCTGGGGGAAAAGTGGTTACAGGAACTGGCCAGGGCCAGTAACTTCAGAAACAACTTGAGAAACTCCTGTAAATGAAATCCTGGGAAGAAGGCTGCCACTGAGTCAGCCCTGGCAGAAAGGAATCTACCTCTGAATGGGGCTTTTCCCCCTGTGTTTTCCATCTGCCATCCTCCTCCTAATATGACAGCAATTAAAAGCCCTGAAAAATGGATGGAAACGATTTGGAAAAGGTCTCTGCTGTTAGACTTGCTCTCATTAGCACTGCAGGCTGTTTTTTCAGCTGCTAATTGACAGCTGCCTTCCACATGCAGTGTCAAAAACTAAAAGGCCCTGAGGCTTTAAAGCAGGGGGATTTTAGCTGGGGTTGGCAGCACAAGGAAGGGGACACGAGCCCACCATGGCCACCCTGATGTCAGGCAGCTCCAGTTTTGGGGATGCCACGCCTGGCAAAGCAGAGAGATGGGGTGTACATGAGGACCTTGGGTTATGCCAGGTCCTCCCACCTTGGCTCCAGGTATTTCCCTGGATGTCCTGGGGCTGTCAGGGCAGCTTTTATCATCATTTTATCACTCTCCAAACTTGTCCTGCTTTGAGGAAGCCCCTGTGCCACAGGTTTCCACCTACAAAATGTGAATCATAAAGGTTGGAAAAGACCTTCAAGATTTCAAATCCAGCCTTTGGGTGACCACCACCATTCCCACTAAACCATCCCACTAAATCCTTGGACATTTCCAGGAATGGTGACTTCACCACTTCCCTGGGCCATTCCAGTGCTCAGCCACAGTGAAGGAATTTTTCCTGATATCCAACCTGAACCTCCTTGGTGCAGTTTGAAACCATTTCCCCTTGACCTGATGTCTTTAATCCACTGGTGTGTGCTGCCTGCAGGTGTCACAGATGTGCTTCCCTCTTCCAAGAAAAGCATTGGACTACACTGAGTAGACCCAGGAGGTGAACTGCCATAAATTTTTGGACCTGATGGGGAGATGGAGGCACCTGGATGGATGTCCAGACACAGGGACACCATGCAGTGAGCAAGTGGGTGGCCATGGTGAGATGTTTGCCCTGTGGATTTACACAGGAACAGCCTTGGAAGCCAGGAAGGGGGGAAATGACTGCATGCCAAGGTGGGCATTCCACTAATTGGCTGTTTAAATTGGTGATTGATGAGGTGTTGGCTTTCCTTCCCTGGCACCCAGCTCAGATTTACTGCAGAACATTTTCACAGAAAGGGCTGAAGATGTTCCCAAATTTGACTGAGTGTCTTGAATCTCCTGGGCAGCTGAACTTGGATTTCCTTCATTGGAGACAACTATTGGACATTTGGAATTTGTGCTCTTGCTTTTCTCCTACCCAGAGTGCAGAAGTTCACATTTTGGGCAGCCAACACATTTTGGGCAGATTTCCTCGTGGAAACGTCAGGTTTTCAGGTGCAAGGAGAACATCAATTTTCTTCACCAGAAACTATGGTGCCACCACATAGAAAAACAGGTACTCAACAATTGGACACCTAAAACAGACTTTTTTTTTCACCCAATTGGAGTGATACAGGTTATTTTTCAGCACTCCCTTCTCTGGGGCTGTCAGCACCAATATCCACCAGCTCTGCCAGTGGGTGGGAAGAGCCCATCAGCCCAGCAAACAGAGCTGGCTGTGATTTATGGAGAGCCCATGGAATGTAGATGTCCCATCATTTCAAGCAAGATTTTTTTTTTTCCTGTTGCTCCACACTGTAAATTTGCCTCTGCATGACATAATTAACAGCATCGCCTCACAAGGCTGGCCAGGGTGATTTACAGGAGTGGAAATAACTGCAGGAATGTCATGGCAGGGGAATTTGGGGAGAGGTGGGGGCAGGGGAATAGCCTGGACCACACTGGTGAGTACCCAGGTGGTGCCCCCTGTGCCCCAACAGTGAGGAGAGGGCTTGTGAGGCATGGATAAGGCTCCTGCTGGCTGAACATGAGCCAGGTGAGCCCAGGTGGCCAAGAAGGCACCTGGCTTATATCAGCAACAGCCTGGCTACAGGACCATGCCCAGGCAGTGGTGGAATCCCATCCTGGAGGTGTCCAAGGAATGCCTGGACGTGGCACTCAGTGCTCTGGGCTGGGTGACAAGGTGGGCATCAGGCACAGCTTGGACTCAATGGCCTGGGAGTCCTTTTCTAAGGTAGAAGATTCTATGATTCTGTGTGATTCTGTCACCTCCATTTGTTATTTCATGGTAGACTGAGTGACTTCTAAAGAAATCATTCCCTGGGCATGCAGGAGCAATGATGGTGTCCACAAAACAAGAGCAGGGAGTGGCCCAAAACATAAATAACCACTGAGTCTGTTCATGGCTCTGTTTCTGCTAAAGATAAATATTCAAGAGATCAAATCCTGCAGTTAACTGAGCTGAGCTGCATCCTTAGCATCTCTGCATAGGCTCATCCCTAAATAAATCAGCTTCAGAACTGGATGGGGGGTCCTCCCCAAAAATATCTCCTCTGGTGAGGTAAATGCAATCCCTGAACACTCCAAGTTTTTCTGCAGGCAACCATTTTAGAGACTCCATTTTCCCTTGGGGCCAAACAACAAAAAGCCCCTCAAAAGCCAAGCAATAATTTCAGTTCAGTTTCTTTGGGACGAAAACCCTGCAGTTTGGGAAGTGGAGCTGAGATCCATTCAGCATGCACCAGGATCTCTGAAAATGTTGCTGTGGTGGCATTCATGAGCTGGGTTCATTTCCTGTGATAAACTCCTCAGCCTTGTTTACCTGGGGTCCTTGTGAATCAGGAGAAACATAGCATATCCCAGGAATTTGAGGAATAGGGGATATTTAGTCAGATTTGCATGCCCTTGTCTGCTACAACAACCTTAGGCATCCAATTCCCAAATGATATGGAAGGATATAAAGAAGCTGTGGTTGCCCCATCCCTGGAAGAGTTCAAGGCCAGGTTGGAAGGGGCTTGGAGCAAACTGGGATAGCAGAAGGTGTCCTCCAAGTTCCACCCCACTCCCATCCCTGTCTACATGGATGAGGTCAAGGAATGTAGGACATGAATTCCTGGTCATCTGCATGTACTGGTGTAACTTCCCACAAGGACAATTTTATCCTGGTTTACAAACCCCTATTTTCATGTAGATGATCTCAGTTTGTAGGAGCTGAAAATAAATCACTATTTCCATCCTGGAATGAGCAAACCCCTCTGGGACTCCACTCATAGGAGTGAGAGAGCAGTGAAGAGATGTCTACTTTTGGGGAGGAAAGCCTGTTTCATAGCCCAGGGAGCACCCCTGGGTGCCCAGCACCAAAATAAGGGAATATTCCACCTCAGGGTATTGTAACCCTTGCTGGTTTCCCTATCACACCCAGGTCTAACTCTCTAAAACACAGGGAAAATGCTCTCCCTCCCAGTTTATAGCCCAAATGCAGGACACAGAACACTGCACACTCTTGTTTCTAAATCCCTCTCCAGCTCTCCTGGAGCCCTTTTACCCTCTGGAAGGGGCTCTGAGCTCCCTCTGGAGCCTTCTGTTCTCCAGGTAAACACCCCCAGCTCTCCCAGCCTGGCTCCAGAGCAGAGGAGCTCTGCAATGGTGCTGCTTGCACCACTTAATTAGTGGCTTGTCTTCATTTTATTCTGTCTTCACTCAGAGCCAGCATTAAAAACACAAAGGAGATGAATTTTCTCGTGTTTGGTTGTTTATTAAATCTTATCTAAAGTACAGAGAGTTCAGCAGCACTTCCAGCTACCAACTAGAAGTGAGCAAAATGGAGATGAACCCAGCTGGTTACAAGGTCTGTTCAAGCTAAACAGTCCAATAGAGAATTAACACCTATATTATTGATACTTTTGACCCAATAACCAAACTCCTGTGACCCTCAGTGCAGCACTGACTGTGCCAGAAACTACTGCCTGAAACCATGGAGAAGGAGGAAGAAGAGCACAGAAAGAGACAACACCTAAAATCCTCCATCTTGTCCCATACCTATCACTATATTCTAAAAACCCCAAATTTAAAATCCTTCACCATGTGCAATCACACACTTCTGTTTAACTACACACCCATGACTTTAACTCCATCACTCAAATTTGGAAGCCTTCTCCAAGTCAAAATCAGTGTTCTCCAGGGGGTCAGAGCCAGAAAGCACAGAAAACTCAAACCCCCAGGTTTCTGGGATCCAGCAGAGCTCCAGCCCTCAGAGCATCTCCATGGTCTCCTTTGGACTTGTGTCTTTTTGGTGCTTTTTGGTGTTCTTGGAAAGAACAAAGTCTTTCCATGGCCACCAAGAGACTGGTGTGAGGATAAATGTCAGCTCCTGTATTTTCAGGAATCAAACCACTGCAGCTGCATGGTTCTCCAAATGGGAAATGTATGGGAAGAACTGGAAGGGAAGGCAAAAAAGCAATTCCCCTCTTCCCAGCATTCTGGATGTTCCTTGCAGAAAAGCAGAATTTCCTCAAGACAGACATTTCTGACCAGGAAAATGAGCGTTTCCCATGGAAATTTCCATGAAGACATCCCAAGTTTTCTGGTGTGCACTGCTGGAAGAGCTGCTGTGTAAGAGGGTGATGCATTTTCTCTGGTTCAAGTAGGTCAATGGGCAGCAGGAGAGGCCTGGGCTCCAAAGTTGGGTGACCTTGGAGAGCCACATTTCCATCTGTGAGCTGAGGATAAGAAAGTGTGATACAAGAACTCACTGGGTTATTAATAGAGGCCTCTGGCTGAGATTCCAACACAGCCCAAGGGCTTGAGAAGCCCATTTATTCTTTACAATTCAAAGCAGACAAGTGACTCAGATTTCCTTGACACTTTTGTGCACAAAAGTCAGGGAAAAGCATTCTCCAAAGCATTTGTCTGGAGGGAAGGGAGCGTATGAATATGTGATTTTCTATTTTTTTTCCCAAATACAAATGGAAGCAAATTACCAATGAAGCTGAAATGTTTGGGTTGGTTTGACTTTTTGTGCTAAAATAAGTCGAGATAGAAATCTGAACATCAACTGCTCTGCGTGTTGTAGTCATGGTAGAAAAAACAGGTGAGGCAGGGAAAAACTGGGCTCTATGGGATGGGAATGTTTCCATAATTTCCTGTTGAAACTGCAAGTGAAATTGATACATTCTCCCAAAATGTTTGGATTCATTAAATGGATCCAGTAGCAGCAGCAGCAGTGTGCATTTGGTTTAAGGATCTTGTAGATACAAAGGAGTTTCTCCAGCACTGGTGTTGAATGAATTCCTAGGAAAATTGGCAAAACCCTGGATAGAAGAGAGGTGACAAAGATGGCAGGATTTCATGGGGGATGAGGAGCAGAGCAGGGCAGGGAACAGGGGAACACCACCCGTGCATCCCATGCAAGGGGCTGCTCTGGGATGGGATACTCTAAAGAAGATTTCTGATTGGGCATTCCTAATTTAGGTCAGCCTCAATCCAGAGGGAGAAGGGAGCCTTCAAGGTGTGGTAGCAAAGCCATGGGAAAAGGGAGGTTGTGTTTTAGGGAAGGGGATGAAAGCAAAGCCAAAGTACCATCAACAATTCCTGGCCTTTTTTCTGTATCCTGAAAATACTCAATCCTGTTTTAGGGCAGGGGAATTGTCTAATCTCCCTTTCCAGCCCTGTTTTTATACATCTTGTTTTCATTCTGGCTTTGACAAAATCTGATGCAACTCCTCGACTTCATTAAAATGACATTTGGAAACAAACAAACAAAAGGCTCGACCAGAATCTTTCCGAGCAGATTTTTTAATGTGGTTTTTTTTTTTTTCTTCTTTCTTCCTAGAAAGTTTTGATTTGGAAAAAGGGGAGTTTACCACATGGGTTAAAAACAAAACAAAACAAAACAAAACAAAACAAAGCAATAATCATTCCCTTGGAAAACAATAATGATCCCTCAGGGAGCATTCGAGCACTTTTTGTTTTCCTCGGATTTGTGTTTACTGCAACCTCAGAGGCAGCAGGAACACAATGTTCTAATTCCAAGGATTATCATTCCAAATCATAGGTGTGGTGACCCCTTATCTCACCCCTTATCTCTCATGGCCATGAGGAGGATCAGCAACACATCCCCCACCTTTCCCTCTGTGCTCTTTCCTCATCCAAACCCCACAACTTCCAGGTGAACGTTTCCTCCCAGTCATAACAGGCAGTGGTGATAACTGGCCCTCACCTGAGATGATTTTTCTTCTTCAGGCCATTGGACTGATGTCCTGGAAACCCTAAAAAAGGACACAGGAGAGGAGGAGCAGAGTGAGCTCTCCATTTCCCAGCACTGGAGAAGCCAAACTGGGATGGATTCCTTGCAATTAAAAGGAATTTGTGATGGAGAGATACACAGGGAAATTCCTGCCAATGTGAAAGGGAGGAAGGGATGGCTCATAAAGGAGTGATTCCCTCTGTTTTTGCTGGCAGCCCAGCCAAGCTCTGTCAGTGCAAGGCTGGAAGAGGACTCCACGCTGAGCAGAGGACAATAACAAGCAGGTGGTGTGGGAAATGACCCTTCCCTGAGCAAACAGATTTGATATTCCTGCATTCTTCCCCTGCTCCTTAAATCTCCTCTCCATGAGCAGGTGTGTCCTCAACCTCTGAGCAGACCCCAGGCTCAGCTGCTGGGTTTGTGCAGCAATTTGTGTCATGGCTTGGCCAAGGTGCCCAAAGCCTGGGACATCCTTCATTTTGCTCCAGGCAAGGGAAACTTTGCACCTGAGTCTGCACCAAAATCAGTGATTTGTACCCAAAAATAAGATGGGTTGAGCACCACGAGTTCCCCAGCTCTCATAAACACCTCAAAGCTTATGGGAAATGTTTTAATTCTGCTTAGTGGGGGCAGTGTCAGCACCAAAAATCAGAAATAGAGAATCACAGGATGGTTTGGGATGGAAGGGAGCTTAAAGGTCACCTCCTTCCACCCCTGCCATGGGCAGGGACACCTTCCATAATCCCAGGCTGCTCCAAGCCCCAATGTCCAGCCTGGTCTGGGACACTGCCAGGGATCCAGGGGCAGCCACAGCTGCTCTGGGCACCCTGTGCCAGGGCCTGCCCACCCTCCCAGGGAGGAATTCCTTCCCAAAATCCCATCCAACCCTGCCCTCTGGCAGTGGGAAATCTTTCCCCCTTGTGCCACCCTTCCATGCCCCTGTCCAAAATCCCTCTCCATCACCCTGGAGCCCCTTTAGGCACTGGAAGACTGCAAAATGTGCAACTACTCTTAGGCTCAATTTGACTTGAATGTGGAGGTATCTTAGGCTCAGATTAAATTTTTAGAATTATCACCAGGAAATATGTTTTACAGTCAGCAAAACAAGGGGCAGGGGGATTCAGAGTTAGGCAAAGCTGACTTCTACTGAGTCAGAGAAGTGAATGGAAGTCCTCTAAATAGAATTTATTTTTCTCTTATTTCCTTGATTTAAAGTAAAAATACCAGAAATCCAACAGCAGTTGGAATATAGAAAAGGAACAACCAGCCAAAACCAGCAAGTCTGGCTCGGGTTCCTGACACTGCTCTCTTTTCCAACACTTTCTCCTGAAAACCACAAATTAGCACAACAAGACTTAAACACAGGCTCCACAGATGGCTCCTGGTGGCAGTGACATTCCTGCAGCCTGGGGAGGAGCTTTGCAGCAGGATCTGGAGCAGAGAAACCCAGCACACCCAGGGATTTCTCCACTCCCAGAGCTTGGGGACTTCTGATCCCAGCTTTTTTCTGCCCAAGGAAATCACCAAAACCAGAGGGAGAAATCTTCCCTCCTCCTTCACTGGGCTTTGCTGAATAGGCAGGGGAAAAAAATAAAAACTAGTATTTCCCTTATTTTTATTGAATCTGAGCTTGTCTTTTGGATGTCCTTGCCTGCTACAGAGCTCTTGGGAAATGAATACAAAGCCTTTGGATTGAAGGAGAAGCCCTTGGTTGAAGGCATTGGCACAGCTATTTAAAATAGGAGTTTTGTGAGATATGAGTGGAAATTTCCTGGGGAAAAGAAAAAGAGTTAATGGGGGAAAAAACGGGAATGAGCTTGAATAAACCCTGCATTGCTCTAGGACCAGGTTTCTCCAAAGCCCCCAGCATTAGCCTAAGCCTGCTGCAGTCAGTGACAGCACAGCTCTCAGCATCTCTGGGCACAGAGTCAAGCCAAGGCTGGATCCTTCACTTCTCATTTTCCTGGGTTGGGTTTCCATCCACTTCCTCCTCAGCCTGGGCTGTTTATTGCTTTCCTGCAGTCCATGGAGGATTCCTTGTGCATGTGCAACATCCCACAGTGGAAATAACAAGGATTAAAAAACCCCCTACAGCTAGTGAACCCAACAGCAAAACACTTTTAATTTTTTTTTTTTTTTACTTTTTTTTTTTTTAAATACTGCCCCTCGAATTTGATTCTGGTTTGGGTTTTGCTGCCAACCTGATCCTCTGAAAGTTCAGCTTTCATTTAAGGGGGAAAACCCCAGTGGTTCAGTCTATATTTGATTTGAGTCACTGCAGCAATTTCAGTTTTATGTGGACAGGAAATCAGAGAGAAGCAGAGCTGGGTATTTCCCACCAAGACTGTGCCAGCCTCACAACCCCTCCTACCTCAGGCACTTTAGTAGGAAACAGCCCCAGTCCTGCCTAAATTTATTTGACACAGGCTTAGATCATGATGAACTCAGGTTTAAGCATGGGCTTAAGTGCATTTGCAACCAAAAAAATGACATTTGAGTTAAAACACCAACCAAAAAGACACTGTGTGAGGACTCCACACTCCAAGTTCTATCAGTCCTGGGAGTTTATGTGCTGACAAAGGTTAAATAGATGGAAAACAAACCATCAGGCCCTTGAAGATGGAACAAAACAATGAAAACACCCAGAAACAAGAGCAGGAAAAAAATTGGACAGGAACAACAAAGTTAATTGCAACCAGCTTGGCTAAAGCACCAAGATGAAGTGAATTAATTCATTTTTTTTTTCCTTGTAAAAATCAACAAATGTTCTGAATTTGCTTTTAGCTGAAATGGGGAAGAATCATTTGCAGATTTAAAGCAATGAGATGGTTTCACTCTGACTAATCATTTTAAAAAATAACATGACAAATATTGCTCAAATCAGCTAAAATGCTATGGCAGACAAAGCTGAAATGAATCTGTCAGGAATGGTCTCTGGCTCCAAGAACTCACAGAAAAGAGGAAATTTGGAACAAAAGTTGAATTATTAGCCCAAGGTAAGTGGTTAATGAGTGCTAAATATACATGTCAGTGAAAGATATACAAACCCAAAGTGGCACTTCTCTTCTCAGAGATGATGTAGGGCAGCAACAGCCATAAATGAAATCCATGAAGTGGCCCTTTGGGACAGATTTGCCACTTCAAGAACAGCAAAGTGGAGTTGGGATCCCAGTGTTTTCCCTACTGAGACCCACTTCTGACAGCTTCTCTGCCCCTCTCCTGACTTTCATGGGGGCTGAGGGTTGGAAACACACCATCCCATGGTCAAACACCCCCTCTGCCCCAGCCCCAGTTGCTTTGAACTGTGATTTATTTGCAGAGGAGGGTGGGATGCTCAGCCCCAGTGTTCAAAGCTGAGCTGCCAATTGTTTGAGCTGGCTTTGCCCATCAGACTAAACAGGTTAGGGCTTGGCTGACAGCCATCCCCCCTCCAGGTGATCCATCATCCTCTGGGACCCCTGGGAATACAGGTTCTCCACATCAGGGGAAGGGGGGGAGGTCCTCAGGCATTATTTACTTTGGGTGTCATGTCCTGGCCATAAATAAAACCCAGGAGCTGCACGTGGCAGCAAAACACAGGATCTCAGAGCTGGGGGTGGCTCTGCTGGTCCCCCAAAACCTCCAGGGACATAAAACCCACGGTCACAAGAGCCTGGCTGGCAGCAGATCAAACACAGGCTGGATTTTAGGACAGGGATTTCTGGCTGAAGGAAAGTGATATCCAAGCTCAGGGAAGGGGTTTTAATCCCTTGGGATGTTCACCTCAAGGATGGCAGGTGTAGAAACAGAGAGGGAATGGGACCCCAAAGAGGGCAAAACAACATTTACAGGCAGAAAAGGATGGCAGTGAAATTATTCCACTGAAATGACTCTCATTTCAAAGAGAAGTGCAGCTTCCATTTCCATTTTGGGTTCATGCTGGAATACAGCATCTCAAATTGCCTGAGATTTTTAGAAATATGTCATTAACTGTAGTAAACAAACCAGGAACCAGATCTGCCCAAAATGGGATTTTCCAGCTCAGTTTTGTATTTTTTTTTCTCTCCAGGTAATTTTCACTCATATGTCATAAAAACTGCTTTTTGAGCTGTTTCAAAACTTGTGTGTTCCAATGAAAAAAAAAAAAAATTAAAATTGAAAATGTATCCAAACAGGAATGTTTTCAAATAAAATATGAGCATCAGGCCACCAAACAAGAGAAGGTGGGAGAGGGTCCCACTGAGCACATGTTTACCCACCAGTGTGAGTGCACAGCGTTTTGGGATTCACCAGCTCATCACAAAACCCTAATCTGGCTAGAAGAGAAAATCTCCAAACAAAACCTTCCTTTCCCAAATGGAAGGAAGAAAATGGCAAAAGAACTTTTAATTCTAGGGAAGATTTTCACCAATTCAATGAGTCCATACTTTCCAGGCTGTTTTCAGGCTCTGCTTTGGAAGTGGGGAGGGAGTCAGGAAGCGTCCTGAGTGGGAAGGCAAGGAAAAAGGAAGAGAAGGGAAGTGTTATCCCAGAGCACACAGGTAGCCAACAGCCTTTCCTTTAAGGGGTGTCTGTGGTCCCATGCCCTCCCAAGGGATCCCAGAACCTCCTGGGGTGCCAGAGCAGCACCACAGGGAGCTGTGCCAGGGCAGGGTTTGGGTTGGATTTTAGGAAAAGGTTCTTCCTTTCCCAGAGGTGCTGGCACTGCCCAGGCTCCCCAGGGAATGGGCACAGCCCCAGGGCTGCCAGAGCTCCAGGAGTGTTTGTTCAGCACTGCCAGGGATGCACAGGAGGAGATTGTTGGGGTGTCTGTGCAGGGCCAAGGGTTGGATCAATGATCCTTGTGGGTCTCTTCCAGCTCAGGACATTCTGTAATTCCATGATTCTCATTCTTCATCCATCAAGCAGAGGGAGGCATGCATGGGAACCAGCAGAGGCAAGGGAAGAAATCAAGCAGACTTTTCATCTTTGGGGAGGATGAATTTCCTCCTCAGCCTTAATTTGGCCCCTGAGCCGTTTTGGTGGAGGCTGCCATCACAAACAGACTGCTCTGTTTTCCTGACCAGGATCCAAGGGAGAGCTGAAATCCCCTTCCTAGCAGGCTGGGCTTTTCCCTTCCTGAAAAAGAGGAGGAGAAAAGAAAAGGAGCCCAAGGGCAGCCCATGACACTGAGTCTCCTCCAAATCCTCCGGAGATGTTATTTCACTCTCGTTGGGATGTAGAAATAATATTTACCCCAGCTGCAGCCAATATCCAGCATCTGCAGCGTGGTGCAATGGATCTGTCACATCTGGATGCTCAGGATGATGGGAGGGGAGTTCAAACACAGCCCTGGAACACGAGTCCAGCAGGAACTGCTGGCCAGCATCCAAGGAAAATGGCCAGGACAGGAGGGAAGGTGCTGGTCAGTGGCTCATCCCACCACGCTCAGCCCACACGTGCCAAAGCAAACCAGGAGCTTTGACCCTGGCTGAGATTCCCAGCACAACCCTCCCCAAATTATCCCAGTAAAGTCCAGGAGGTGGGAAAGCCCCAGGAAAGGATGCTCCATGCTGAGTGTTAGACAGTCACAGCCTGGTTTGTAACCCCTCCTTCCTGAGTGTACTCTCATTTTCTGCAGCAGATTTGGAAAGAATAAAACCCTTAAGATGAGAAATGCTACACAACTGTGAAAATGTGTTTTCTTCTCTTTTTTTTTTTTTTTTTTTTTTTTTTTTTTTTTTCCAGGAAATGAGAGGCATTTTTGAGGTTGGGGGGGAAAAGTCACATATTTAGGCTACTGCTTTTAGTCACAACTGGTCTCATCAGGAAGTTTTCTACTTGGAAATTATGTTCTGTGGAGTTACCTTAATTTTTGAGAGTGTTGGGTCAGACCAGCCTGATTTTATCAGAGTTTACAGGCTTGATTTTATCCAACTAGTCTGTCTTTTTCATTTAAGTTTTGCACTAGCTTAGGTAATTCAAATTAACATAAAAATGTCAATTCAGACAATTTTTATTAGTGAATTTGATTTTTAAATCCCTTTTTGGTCAAATTTCACTTTGACATGAATGGGAAACAAATTTTCCTCTAAATTCCTTTTTGAATGATGAAAATTTTCACAGATGACAACATCTGGTTCCCACATGGATGGGATTCTTCTTGGGATGAAGCCTCCAGTTTGGTGCCTCCTCAGATCACACAGGATGAATTCATATTGGCCTGGATGGAAATGGTCCATGAAGGATAAGAACTGGGTGGGAGGAAAAGCAAAAAGGCAACCAACAGAGTTGGCAGAGCTGGTGGATTACATTGGGAGGTCACTGCTAGGCCTGGTATTTTTGTCCATCTTTATTAATGGCATGAAAATGCAGTGAAATATGCCAATAAAACAAGGAGGAAAAAAGAGAAAAGCAAACAAATCAGTAAAGCTGACAGAAAAAAAAAAAAGTATTTCCATGGGGTTGCTGCTTAAACAACACCTGAAACAGCACTGAGGATTCTGGGCACCCAACATTTTAATTTGGAGGGAGTTCATAGAAGAGTGACAGAGATAGTGGGGAGGGAAGTGTTGAACTTGGCTCCAGGAAAAGCTGGACAGAGCAACAGGCTGGGAGTGCTTAAAGAAAATAAACACCCAGGAAGAAATCCTGACCTTGCTGGAGCTGATGTCAAGGCTTGCATTGACTTCAGCAGGATTTCACTCTGAAAAAAGGGGATTTAGTGGTGGAGAAGGAACCAGAGGAAGCAAGTTCAAGATCAAGGGGAGACAAGGCAAGAAATCTGAGTTTTGTCTAAAAGCAGGGAAATGCAGAGTGCCAGCTACTGCACTTTTGTAACCCTGTAATTAAAGCAAGGTTAAATAAAACAAGTGTTAGAGATTCAGCTCTGATGAGAGAAGAAAATTGCATGTAACAAATCCACCCCCTGCAGCCAAACTCCCAACTGGAGCATCTCCCCTGTTCCAGCACAGATGGTTTTATAGGGGAAATGTAAATAAGAAGTTACCATCTGGTTAATAAAAAAGCATCTCTGCTGTATTTGACTACATGTCCCCATATGTAAACATTTAAAAATATAGATTTCCCCCCAGTTTTTAAAGGTTTTCCTTCAGAAGATCCATGGAGAAGGAATTCCCATTGACATCAAATGTGATAAACCACAAAAATGTCCCTTTTTTGTCCTATACATTTTAAATTTACATTGAATTACACTGCTCTCTGTATGGAAATATAACCAGATTCTACTGCTCAATATCTGATGAAACTGAGAATTGGAGAAGCCAGTTCTGAAATCCATGGCATTCATTAATTAAAAAAAAAAAAAAAAAAAAAAAAAAGCATAGGGCAGCCTATTTCCATAAAAATGGTTGGAAAATTCTGCTTGGGAGATGGAATCTCTTTGTGCATTTGAGTTGAAATTGTCAATCAGTTGTTTGTTACAAAGGCAAAGACATTCCTGAGGGAGTGGAGACATTGGGATTGGGTTGGGACTTTTTTTCCCAAATGGATGTTTTTTTCCCAAACTGATGCATTATCAAAATAAAGCTGCAGAGGACTAAATGATGCCAATATCAGGAGGGAGTTGTGTATTCCAAAAAAAATTAGAAAAAATAAATTTAAAATTTAGAAATTAAATTTAGAAAATTCAATCACTTATTTCAAGGAAAGGTTTTTGTCTTTCTCCTCCTCCTGCAAATACACCAAGGAAATTCCAGTCAGGCCTGGCCACCTACCCAGGTATCCCACCCCATCCATCCCTCCAGTGAGCAGCACCTCTGCCAACACCTCCTACACTTTTCCCCATCAAGAGAGGGTGTTGCTCATAATTAATAATAACCTAAATGATTGTTATAAAAACCCCATTTAAATCAAGTAACAC
Source organism: Muscicapa striata striata (assembly GCA_030060385.1). Lineage (NCBI taxonomy): Eukaryota > Metazoa > Chordata > Aves > Passeriformes > Muscicapidae > Muscicapa > Muscicapa striata. The sequence continues at coordinate 189,060 of JAREIS010000523.1, read as the reverse complement.
AGGCACAGCCCATTACCCTCTCAGCTCAGAGGGGAGTTAAAGTGATTACAGACTAAACTTTGAGGCAGAGATAAGAGAACACATCCCCTGACCCCACCATGGGACAAGCTGCCAAATTTTCTCTTTCTAGAGGGGCTGATTTAGCACCAGCACTGCCAGGGCTCCAAAGAAGGGACAAAACCATCTCTCAGAGCTCCAGTGTCCCAGCTGCTGTTTTAATCCTCTCCTTTCCATAAAAAAAAAAAAAAAAATCATGGAATGCCAGAATGGTTTGGGTTGAAAGGGACCTCAAAGGGACACCTTCCATTCCACCAGGTTTTTCAGAGCTCCATCCAACCCAGCCTTGAGCATTTCCAGGTCCACGTGCATTTATCCTCCATTTTCACACCAGAGCTTGAAGAGGAGATCCCTAAGGAATCCAACACCACCATCCTTCCATCTGGGCACACATTTGGCTGAGAACAGTGGGAAGGAATCCAAGAATTCAGCTTTTGCCTGGAAGCATGGCCAGTGTCCAGCTCAAGCCCAGCAAACCTGATTTTTTTTGGCTGGACCTCAAAGGATCACTGCAATGTCACTGGACCAGGTGAAACACTCCTGGGTTCTTGCTGCTTTTAATCACTAATTTAATGCTGAGCCACAAGGAGAAAACAAAAAACAAACCCCAAAACTCACCTGGATGGGGTTTATTTTCTCTTAGAAGGGGTGAAAAATTTTCTAGACCAAACTGCTCACTGTACATTTACAGAAAGATTTTGTTGTTTGGTTTAAATTTATTGTTTATTACATTTTTATTGAAAGGAAGCTGGAAATTTTTGCTGTTGTTAACCATGCCTGCTTTATGTTTTTTTTAAGTGCCAGAAATGTTGCATTGCAGGCACGCTCTGAAATGTTTTCCTTTTTCCTGCACACTCTTGAGTTTATGTCAAGTCTCCTCATTAAACCAAGAAGTGATTCCTTATCAGCTGCCTGGCCCACTGCAATGTTTGCATTACAGAGCAAGATGGATATTCCACTTTATTTAATCCTCAGAACTGGGGGAGCTGAGAGGAAGGGCTGGTGCCAAGGGACTGGCATTGCCAGAGCCTGGTCACAGCCAAGGGCACACACACACAGGGTCCCCCAAAACATGAAAAACACATTTTTCAGCAGCTCAGCCATACATGGATACCTATCTAGGCTGCTCCTTCGTGAGTCATACAAAGAAATCAGCCCTTATTGTGAGGGGAATTGCATCCCTCCCCCTTCAACAGTTCCCAAATTTTGCCATATGCCCCCAGAGCTGCACCAAAGGTGACGCCAGTGCTCCAATCCCTCTCCTCTCCAAGCTCCACCAGGATCTTCCTGTTCCTCCCCATCCTCTAAAGCTGGAAATTGGGTGGGGTTGGAAACAACCTGGAGCATTTTCTGGTTTCTTTCCCATTCCTCCAGCAAATGGTGGGCAGGTTCCCTCTGGCAGGACACAGACAGAAATTCCTCACAGGAGCATAGATGGAAAGCAAGCCTGGAGCTGTGGGCAGATGAAGAGAAGCCCAGAATATATCAGCAAGAAGAGGAAAACTGGGAAGGGAGAGGAAGAATCCCTCCCCTCCTGAAGTTTTTAAGTGAAGATTTCAGCACCTGTACCCAGAAGGAGAGGACATGGACACCACTCCAGCTGTGGAGGGAAGGGAGGGTTTGTGGAGCTTTACCCAGTGAAGGGGGACAAAAAGAGACCTGTCCCTTTGGCCTGGTGGCCAGTGATGGCATTCCTGGTCCCCAAAGTGCCCATGGAGTGAAATGACAATCATCAGTGGGATGGGTTGGGTTTGAAAAGGCTTTGGTGGGGTTGAGAGTCAAGACTATGGGAGCCTTCTGCACCACCCCAATTTCCTGGAGGAGTTCAAACCAGCCCTCAAGTGTTATTTTAGCACAGTTCTTTGTCTATAAATATTTATAAAATGCTTGCTTGAATACCCTTAAAAAAAAAAAAAAAAAGTAAAATGAAATAACTTTCCAAACCCCACTACTGCTTATTGCATCTTGAGCAAAATATTTTCTTAACCTTTCCTATCTTCAGCCCTCAGGGCTCTCACTGGCTGAGCAAACCTCTCTCCTCCTGCAGGGCAGCAGACTGGTTCAGAAAGTTACAGAGGGCCTTAGGAATGACAAGGTTTGGGAGCAAGTGAAGGTGGAGGGAAGAATAGAAGCTTTTCAAATTTGTAGTCTTACCACCAGCACTTGGGTTTCACCCACGAGGGGTCAGTGGGAGAAGAAAGAAATTCAGAGATGTGAATCATATTTGATGTGCAAGGCTTGGGACCTGGGCAGAGCTAAAGGTGTCCAGGGTCACTCCATCCCAGAAGCACCCAAAATTCAGCCCTGAAGGCAACAGGGAAAGCACCAGAAAGGAAAAGCTCAGGGGTGGAAGCACCACCTCCATCTGAGAGTGCTGCAGTGAGGAGGACCTCAGGATGCAGGAATAGGGATCCCTGTGGTGCTCAGGGTGGGCAAGGCTTCCAGGGGGATTAGGGAAGGATCTCCTCCCTTCTCCTCCTGGGTGGTCACTGTCCCTGGCCTGAGACTGGCTCTTCCAACACCACCCTCCTCACAAACCATGGGCAGTGGCACCCAACACCTGAACCTGAACCCGTTTTTAAGGCTTTTTTTTTATTACTTGAGATAATCTAACCCATTTCATGCCTGCTCCTAAAATCATGTGGTTTAGCAAATCCCAGGCTGGAGCTGCCTGCCTGCCCCCGGCCATCTCTGCTGCTGCACATGAATGGGGACAGACTGAAGTGTTCCTGGGGTGGGGGTGACCTACTTCCATGGCTGCACTACAGTTCATTACCAGTTCCTAATGATCTCATTGTTCCATTAAATGAAGGTTGCCACCTGTCCCGGAGACTTTAGATCAAGCTGGGATTAGCAGATCCGCTGACCCATTTCCCCCTTTTGTAGGACACAGCCCCATGATCAGTAGGGTTGCTTCTTTTCCTTTTTTTTTTTTTTTTTTTTTTTTTTCCCAAACCATCCAAAGTTGAACCTTAGCAGGAATGTGGTGCAGAGGATGCTGAGCCATGTGGCTCCTGCTGTAAATCCTGCTCCAGTTGGATTTGGCATCAGATTCCACCTGCCTGGATCCCACCAGGAAAAAAGGTCCAACCCTACATCATGTGAGGGAAAAAAAAAAAAAAAAGGCTGCATTTAGGGCAAATGAAATTCTTCCAGTTTAAAAGACAGGTTGTAAGGGACTCTATTAAGGATCTGGAGGTTGTCTGCAGTGTCATCCCCAGGGCAATAATCTGGATTAGCACCCAGCAGCCATCCCAACGCTGCCAACACCCCCAAGAACACAGCCCAGAGGGCTGGGGAGGGCAGGTTGGGAAGCAGAAGGAATAAAACAAATAAAGCACGAGGGAGAGAGGAATAAATTCCCATGGACAGGCTCAGGCAGCAGCCAAATGACCTCAAGTGCACCACTGGCTTCCCTCGCCCGTGGAAGGCAGTGCTGCAGCTGCATTCTTCATAAATAGGAACACCCCAGCTTGATGTTTTTTAAAGCTGTCTAGACAGTGGAGCAAGACCTTATTTCAAGTCACATAATCACTTTCCCATTTTTCTTCGCTGCAGAGGACGTTTTCCAAGATTAGATAGAAGCTGGTGGAGCAACATGTTATTAACCTTGGGTGTGCCTCCCTGCTCGAGCTGGAGGTGCCTTTCTGTCTGATCACGTCCCCCCTCCATTCCTGCCTTCCCCTTTGACAGGAAAGCTCCCAGGCTGGGTAGGATTACACAGGGATTGGGAGCACAGAGGGTGCTGCAGCAAAATGCCAGCTCGCCTTGGCAGAAGGCAGAAATAGGCTTGTGCTTCCTGATATAAAACAGTGCTGGAGGGAAAAATTAAAATTAAAAAGCTTGGTGCTGACCTCCTTCAGGCCAGAGTGCCCCAGGTTATCAAACAGCAATGATTCATTCCCACAGCCTGGGGTAAGAGCCCTGTGGAGATCACAGAACCCCAGAGGGGTTTGGGTTGGAATGTCCTTAAAGCTCATCCCATTCCAACCCTTGCCGTGGGCAGGGACACCTTCCACTCTCCCAGGTTGCTGCCCAAAATTTCCTTTGTTGCCCCAGGCACTTTTACTGCTTGTCCAAGGCCAAGGACGAGGCTCTCTGACCAGGAACAGTCCTCATCCTGTACCTGACGTGGATCATTTTTCCCATGGGATGTGCAGGGATCTGCACTCAGGTTATCCAGTGGAAGCAAAGTCCAGCAGGGCTTGGTGCATTAAATTAAGTCAGCAAAAGCTGGTGGCAAACAGACCATCACAAATGGGATTATTTCAGTGTGGAGAGGTTTGCTGCCCTGACAGAGAAGCATAAGGATAGAATTCCACGGATTTGGGGAGGTGGGTGGGTGTTTACAGCCAAAGCTCAGGAGACATTCCTTGCCTGGTGTTCCAAGACCCTCTCCCTGAGCACTGCCTACACAGAGTTACCCACCAGGAGTGAAATACCTGGGCTGAGAGCCAGGAGCTGCCCTCCCTGCCAGCTCCCTGCAGGATTGCTGTGACAGTGATTATCCACCCATGGCAGGAAGGCCAGCCAGGGATCTCTTTTTGCTTCCTTAGCATTTTCCTTTGGAGGATGCAGAACTTGACTTTGGGAATCATTTCAGCCTGAAAGTATCCAGTATTTCCCTGCTCCCTCAAGTGAGCAGTTAAAATCATCCAGAGCTGCCTTTCCTTAAACAAATTTCCTACTGCTATGGAGAATACATGAGCTGCCTGAGATTAATGCCAGGCTTCATAATTTACATATCAAGTGCTTTAATGAATTGTTTTCAGTATCATTGTCCTTACCATGAATAAACTTAAAAGTAATGGATTTGTAATTAATTAAAATTTAATTACAATAGTTTGTCATTTTATTATTTGCAATTATTGCCATAAAGGTAATGAAAATGGCAGGATGTCACAACTGAATACAAATCCCTAATCAGGAGCAATCAACTCATGCTGTAACCTTGAACAAGGGTGATTTTGTGCATGTTCCAAGTCTGGAGCCCAAGGTGGCATCCTTGGTCCTGGCTGGGGCCAAGTGCTGCTTGGGGAGGGGTCACAGAATCCCAGAATCATTTGGGTTGGAAAAGACCCCCAAGGTCATTGAGTCCAACCTGTGCCAAATGCCCACCTTGTCACCCAGCCCAGAGCTCTGAGTGCCACATCCAGGCCTCCTTTGGACACCTCCAGGGGTGGAGAAGAGGCAAAGAAGCTCCCACACCCCTCCCCTGACCACACTGATTTCCTGGAGCAGTTATCCACCTAAATCTTTATCAGCTATCATTTCTTCCAGGTTCTTTGGATGAGTTTTTAATTCCTATCAGCTTTAAAACCCTGCTTTAAACCCAAGTCTCTGCATCATCTTCTTGTATTTAATCTCCAGACAACTGGGTTTTAATATTATAAAGGTCATTCTTTACCCACCCCCAGTATTACCTCTCTGCCCACTACAGCAGAAGTCTTTTTTTTTTGTAAAGTTTGAAGGATATAAAGGATTAATTCTCTCTGTGTTTGCTACTGCTGCTGCTGTCCCAGGACTATTTCCAAGATTCCCAATCCCCAAGTCTTCCCATTTGAGGGAAAAAGATATGACTCTTCTCATCCCTGCTCCAACCACGCCCACAACTCCCTGACATATTTCCTTCAGGCTTGATACCTTAAAAGAGCAAGTTTGGGAGCAGTTTTCCACCAGCCAGTCTCCAAGCCATCTTCCAAAGGCATGAGAACTGCTCCCAGAGCAGCAATTAGGCTGGAATTAAGCAGAGACTTTCCCAGTGAATGCCCTCAAGGGACTGTGTTTGTGATGTGGGAGAGGGTATCCAGGTTGCCTTGTCCCATCCTGCTAAATTTATCCCTTCTCATTATCCTTTGCCAATCTTTTCCACAGCCCTTGCTCTGTTTTCCTTCTTTGAAGTCCATTAATTGGTTGGGAAGACGAAATTCCACTTTTAGCCTCTTTTCCTAAAGAAAGAATATGGGGATTTGCCTGTCCTCCCTTCACCCCTGAATGGATTTGCCAGCTCCTTGGAAAGCCCAAACAGAAGGAGAGAGGCCAATTTAGGTGAAAAACCCCAAACTTTGGGGTGACTTTCACCAGGCTGGAGGAACCCAGCGCTCACGGGGACTCCCAGCAGATCCCACATTTCCGAGGATGTTTTCACATGGAAAACCCCTCTGCTGCTCCTGGTTGGGAACTCAGCCACCATCCCATAAATCTGCAGCCCTGCTATCACCTCTGCTCTGCCAGCAGATGGTTTAGGGTGAAAAAAACCCAGCCCTGGAGGCGTCAACTTCCATGGGTTATCTTGGGGCAGGGGGAACACCAGGGACTCTCTTTATGGGATGCTGTTTCCAGGCTCTGAAATTCCCTTCCAGGATACCTGGAGAAGCCTAAACAGCTTCAACTGTGCCCCAACAGCTTAAAACAGCAGCTTAAAAACAACCAGCTCAAAACAGCAGCTTAAAAACAACCAGCTCAAGCTCTGTCATGTCTTAGCCCCTCCAACTCAGTGAGGTTTGCAGACACACTCAGCTCCAGACATGCAAACTTTGGAGTGCTGTAGCATGAGACTCCAATGTATACACAAAACCCACAGGATCTGGGGCTAAATTGAGGTGAAAAACAAGCCCACCACAGTCCTGGAGTATTTGCATTTCTCATAAACACGCTTGCAAAAGCACTTAGCAAATGAATGTTAATTGTTCTGCAGAAATCCCACCCTGTTCAAAGGAGAAGGGGGAAATAAAACCAAAATAAGCCCTAGGTGGATGTTGCCAATTTTCCCTTTGACCCCCCCCTCCAAGTAAAATTCAGGTGATCTCATCCTGCACTGATCAGCAGAGACCAAGCAAGAAAATAAAAAGGAAATTACTTCATCTTAAGTGCTTATTAACTGATGTTAAGTGATTAAAAAAAGCTTAATTTGAGAGTAAAAATTCATGTGACAAGCCCACAGATGCCAGAACAAGCTGGTTGTGGCTGGATCTGTCAAAAGCATGGAACTGCAAGGCTTGAAACCAATTTAAATGCCTTCAGTCAGATTTGGGAGACAATTTGCCCCAACCAAACATTTACATAAAAATGGACCTTTGCTTTTGCTGCTTTTCCAGTCCAAGGCTGGCAGAGCATTTTATATGTGACACAGGGAGGATTTTACACACAGTGCAGCTGCCAGGGGTAGCAGAAATAGATAAAACTCGACAAATTAACAGCACCCAGCAAAAGGAGAGAACTTTGAACTGCCCTGTTTGCCGTGAGGATGCTGAGTGGTGTGAATAAAAAACAAACTGAAACCATCCTCATCAGCCAATGTGTGCTCCAGAAAAGGGAGCTGCTCTGGGGAGAGCTCAGGCTTTAACTGCTGAACTTGCTTTGACCTGCTGGCTGCATGGATCTGTGACTCCCAAAGCAGCTGAGGATCCTCCAGCTCTTCTTTGTTCTCCTTAATTTTTTTAAGCTTTCCTTGGCAGAGGTGATTTCTGCCTTTCTCTTGCCCAGCAGCCCCACATCACATATTCCAAAGGTGGGAGGGAAACCTCTTCCTCCTTCCTTTTTCCAGGGCTTTCTGTAACACGTTAGATAATGCATTGTTCAAGCCCTAACCTTGGGGCTCTTGTGATATAAACAGGAACTGGGGTGGCTTGACAGCTCTGCTGCTTTCTCCTCCTTGGATTCAGGCTCTCATAACTGGCCCTGCCAAAGCTCTGCCCCACGATGACACAGTTGGATTGATCATGGTGTGGATTGATGGCACCACTTGGCAGGGATGAGCTTTGTGTCAGGTGAACACCTGCATTCATGCCTGGCCACCACAGAATCCCAGTTTGGGGTGGAAAGGACCTTAAAATTCATCTCATTCCACCTTCCCCCATGGGCAGGGACACCTTCCACTACCCCAGGTTGCTCCAAGCCCCATCCACAAGCCAGGTATCATCTCAGGGCATCCTGGAAAATGGAAACCCTTCTCCTTCCTGAGATAAACCCTCTCCTTCAGATCTTTTTTCTTTATAAGGAGATACTCATCAAGTTCCCTAAAATACCAGCAAACAGGAAATTCTTTATACACCACTAAAATAGAGTTAAAATCCTTGCTAGACAGACACAAGGTAAATAAAGATGGTCTCTGTGAAAACAACCAAAATTACTGCAGATCTCACGAAATAACTCATTCTTTTAAAGTAAAATTGATTTTCCTAACTTGCCCCCCATTTTTCCAAGGAAAGCCTTGCCAAACTTTGGGGCAGCTCACATTTCCTGAGAAAAGGACTCATAGACCATATCTTTTTTTTTTTTTTTTTTTTTTTTTTTTTTTTAAGCAAGTTTTCGTGACCGCTCCCTTTCCACAACATTTTTGGTTCATCCCCTGTGTCCTTCAGTTTCCAGACAGCAGCAGCAGAAAAAGGCCCTGGCACAGGTTTACAGAGAAGCTGTGGCTGTCCCATCCCTGGAAGTGTCCAAGGCCAGATTGGACAGGGCTTGGAGCAACCTGGGATAGTGAAAAGTGTCCCTGCCATGGAACTGGATGGGCTTTAAGGTCCTGCCAACCTCACATCACCACAATCCCACAAAGACTCTTATCTTTCTTTATTTCTTTTAGGTCTCCTCTGCCAAAACTAGGTGAGATTTCCCCCTTCCTTTCAGCAGGGAAATTGGGAGACATGCAGAGATTCCCTGGAGAGGAGAGCGACTATGAATCCATCCAGGTTTATTCCACCAGGAGCCCCAAAGGAGGCACCAAAATCCTGGGAGAAGGTGAATTACAGAAGCTCAGCTTGCACACAGGGGTCCCACCAGGCAGCACAAGTTAAGCAGCTCTGGGAGCATAAATTATGGTAGATGATAAGGCAGAATTTCCCCTCCAGGAGCTACATGTGTTCCCAGGATTGGCTCCAGAGACGCCTGTCATCGGGTGTCAAACAGGGAGCTGCAGAAATCACAGGGAATTAATTCCCCCCTCTGTTTCTTGCAGCCACGTGGCACTTTCTCCTTTGTTTGGATGGAGTGAGTGGTTTCAGAGCCTAGCATGATGTGGTTGGGTGGCAGGAGCTGGGGTCACCTCTGCTCAGCCACTGCAGGCAGCAGGAGCTCCTCTGCTCCAGCAGAAACTGGTTTGAGCAGCAGAAATCAGATAAATCACCCAGTGCTCCAGCTCTTGTTGTGGCTCTCCCTTCTGGATAAACAGGAAACCACATGGCAGGGAGCTGCCTCCAAAATGGCAAATCCTGATAGCAATCAGGGCATATTGACATCCTCTGTTTGTTCACTGCTTTGCTAACACTGTGTGTCCTTGCCCATGGAACAATTCTGCCACCCTCCCACCACTCCTTGTGCCCCCTCCAGATGTGCCACTGCTGCTCCTGTGCCTCTAACCATCACCAGCAGCTCTTGCTGACTCAGAACCTCAGGGATGAGCACTTTTGGGGAGCTAACAGGCTTCCTCCTCTCTTCCACAAGGATTTCCACCCAGGATCTTGCTGTCAGTTTTGGCCTGCAGGCAGGAATTCCTCTCCTGCAAAGGAGCCAGATCTATTTTATTCCCCTGACCTGCTGAAACCTGGGACCAATTTCCAGCCTAACTGGGCATGGCACTGCCAAGACCAGCCTACATTTGGCTGTTGGTTCTTTATCTCTGCCTGGAGGTTTGAGCCAAGCCTGAATTCATCCCAAGGCTTTTTCCAGGGGGATTAATATTTCCAGCCTGTCCTGGAAGGGCTCTGTCCCTTCCATGCTTCCAACCACGCTTCCTCCCATTATCCTGAAAATTCCTCCCAACTGTTCTGCCTCCCATTACACTCAGATAAAATATCCTAAATTAAAATATCCTAAAAATTAAGGAAAAACCCACCCCATTACAACTCCAAGCTGACACAGTTTGGGGCAGGGTCCCTCCAGCTCCCATGGAGAACCACACACAGTTAAAAACCTTGCAGCTGCTCAGAGCATCCAGATGTTGTTGCTGCCAATTTCCCCAGCCCCATGCTCCTTCTGCACTGGGAAAACTCAGCCACAAAAAAGGGGCTGCTGAAGTTGTAGGGTGGGGTTGGGTTTGTGCTCCTTCCAGGCTCTCCTGCAAGGGCAGCCCTGCAGGTTCTCAGACATTCCCAGTGACAGATATTCCCAGTTACAGATATTCCAGTTACAGATATCCCAGTGACAGATATTCCCAGTTACAGATATTCCAGTTAAAGATATTCCCAGTAAAAATATCCCCAGTAACAGATATTCCCATTTACAGATATCCCAGTGACAGATATTCCAGTTAAAGATATTCCCAGTAACAAATATCCCCAGTTACAGATATCCCCAGTTAAAGATATTCCAGTTAAAGATATTCCACGTTACAGATATTCCCAGATACAGATATTCCCAGATACAGATATTCCAGTTACAGATATTCCCAGTAACAAATATCCCCAGTAACAAATATCCCCAGTTACAGATATTCCAGTTACAGATATCCCCAATTACAGATATTCCAGTTACAGATATTCCAGTTACAGATATCCCCAATTACAGATATCCCCAATTATAGATATTCCCAGTTACAGATATTCCAGTTACAGATATCCCCAATTACAGATATCCCCAATTATAGATATTCCCAGTGACAGATATTCCCAGTTACAGATATCCCCAGTTACAGATATCCCCAGTTACAGATATTCCCAGTGACATCCCAGAAGAACCAGTGTGGACTGGGCTGCTGTCAGGGCAGCAGCCTGAAAGGTCAAGAAGGGCCATGCCCCCACTTTTGGGGCAGGACTCCATCCTGTCCTCAGTTTGCCTGTGGGATCCAAAAGGAATTTTTTCCTATTTCTCTGCCAGGCAGAGGCAAAAAAAAAAAAAAAAAAAAAAAGGCCTTGCATTACTTTGTTGTTGTTTATACTGGATGGGATTAAAGCTTTCAATATTTGTTATATTTAGATGTCTTTCAGCCCCAGAGTCAAGGAAATGTTACACATGATCCTTGCTCTGTTTACCCTTCACTCCATTCCCTGGCTTTAATTGTTCTTCCACAGTTTATTCCTCTTCCAATTTAGGTCATATTTCCCAAGGACCACAGCATAACCCCACATTTCCCAGGGAAATCAGCATCTCTTGGTAGTGGCCACTGGTTCTGTGGCTCCCAACCCACCTCAGCCCTGCCTAAAGCAAAGTGCATCCTCTCAGAAATTTTATTGGCAGGTCTCAGTCAGGCAGAGATGAAGAAAATCCTGAATCACAGCCCAAATGACCCTTTAAAGTGGATAATTCACCCCAAGATAAAGGCATTTATCCTCTTGAGGATGGTGCTTGGTCCAGAATCCCCCACCTGACCTTGCCCTCCCCAAAAAGGGGTTCCCAAGGGGTGATGCAGCAGGGCCAAGGAGTGGCCCACACACCAAGGAATTTTTGTTTCTCTTCCCCCCACCCAGTTTCTTAGGAAGGGAGGGATGCTGGTTCTCCCTGCCATGAAAGATTTGAGAGAAAACCCCAAGCTGTGATGGACTCTCCTAAAACCTTGCTCAAAGATGAGCATGTGATAAATCAATTTACAGCCAGCATAAATGGAAGAGAAGTTTACATCCAGGGCCCATCTCCCAGTAAATCATTCCCTTCCATCTAGCTGAAAACCTTTATTAATTTTTTTAAACTCTGTTCCCACTACAATTCTCCATACACATTTTGGTGTGCTCTACCTTCCCCCTCTGTCTCAGGTGAGGCAGAGTGGAGCCCCTGGCACCCCCATCTCTGCTAATGGAAAAAAATCCCAAAAGCTGCTCCAATTTATCCCACAATAACCTCTCCAACAGGGAATCCTTTCCCTAACACCGAGCCTGGCGCCTGGGGAGGGAAAATCACCAGAGAGTGATTTTCTCCTTGATGTGCCACTTTTTGCACATTTTTTTTCCCCAATACAAATTCAGCAAACATCAGAGGAGGAGTTTATTTATTCATTTTTCCAGGTCTGCTCCAGAACCCATGATTCCCTCAAGCCCCAAGCCCTGCACAGGGACCCTGGCAGGGCTCCTGCACGTGTTTCATTCCAGGAGCAGGGATGATCTGCCTGGCTCAAGGCTGAGCTTGTGCAGAGCTGCCGGATGCAAAAAGGCACTTGGACTCCAGCTAAGCCTGACCTATCCCTTCTGGCCACAAGAAAGCCAGGAACAGATGTTTGGGGCTGGGATTTGTCTCCCAAAATATCTCTGACATTTCATTTGCATCTTGCTGTTGTTCTGAGCCACGGGAAGGAGAGATGTTGGGATGCAGGGAGGGGAAGGAGGAATCCAGCAGCTCTCTGCTTCTTTTTAGAGATGGCTCTGGAGAGTTTTGAGCTTGTAAGGGATGGGTGAGTCCTCAAACACATCCACTGTGATCTCCTTGGCAGCCTTTGCTCCCTTCCACACCCACAGCAGTATTACTTTTAGCTGAGTATTTACATCCTCCTTTTCCCCAAATGATACCACTGGGTAAAAGAGGCAGAGGAGCTTTCAAACACAAAAATCCTTCTGCAAGCCTTGTTTGCTTGGGGTCTCCTTTTTCCCCCTTACACAGAGTGATTCCAACCAGGATTTTTGCTGGTTCTCACACCTGAAGGAGTCTCTGCTACAGAGAATGTGGCAAGTTTTAAGATCTCACTCACTGCACCCCCTGATTTATTTCAGATGTGGGACACCCCCCTCTAAGCTGGCACATAAAAACATTGAAGTACGTGACTGGTTTCACATCTTTCTGCCCCAGAAGAGAAAACTGGCTGCATGCACCAGGCTCCAGAAGGAAGCCAGAGTGTTTAATCAGAAGATAAATGATGTGCAGGAAATCTCTGAGGCAACCAAATATTTGCTGTGCCCACAAAACTCTTCCCTCCAAATATTCCCCCTCCAAAATACTTTAAATTATCAGACTCTTCCCCAGTTTTTCTCTGTGTAGTAGCCCAAAAGTTTCCTTTCAGAGCCACAGTTGTGTTTCCCTTCTGCCAAATGCCCAGGAGCATTTGGGAGACAATAACAGGCACAGAACCCCAAACTTCTGCCCCAAACCTCTCCCCCAAGGACAGGGGAATCTCACAGTCCTGGCTGTCTTTGGCATTTTATTTTTTTTTAATGGAAACAATGCAGTGCCAGAAGGAATTCAGGGTGGGATAGAGCCTGGCTGCACCTTTCCACCAGGGCTGGAGGCAGTGTGGAGTGCCTGGGGAGGTGGTGGGAGCTTGGCTACAGGGGGTTCCTTTCCAGCAGTGCATCCATGAGGGTCGTTTTCCCAAGCACTACAAAAACCTCTTTTTTAGGAGAACAACTCCATCAGAGCAGGGAGTGACCAGCACCCACCTCTGGCTCCAATTTAAGTGGCTGCAAATCACCCAAGATGTGCTTTAACCCTCAGGGGAAGGCACTGGGGGCTCACCACCCACATTTTTGCAGGGCATGAAAACCATTTCCCACCAAACCCCTGGAACCTTCAGTCTCCAGCCCCTCTTGGGGGCTGCAGCTGAGATGTTTCCTGTCCTCCCCAGGCTGGGGGGCTGATTTTTGGGATGGCTGGGCTCCAGCCAGGGCTGATGTGACAGCCTTTCCATGCCATACATCCACATGGAGCCCAGAGCTGCATCCAATGCAGGATGAGATGCTGCCTGCCAGCCTGCTGCTGCTCCCTGGAAAGCTTTTGTCAGCCTGATGTGCAGCAGGAAGGGGGAACTGGCAAGTGCAGGCAGCTGCTGGCACCTTCCTGAGGCTCAGGAACTTGCTAAGTGGGTTTGAATCTCAGCAGCCAAAAGAGAGAAGAAACGAGGCTGCTTTCCATCCCATCTTGGACAGATGTTTATGGCATTCCCCTGCCTCCATCCCTGTGCATGGCCTCAGGCTGCCAGGGTGGCATTTCCTCCATGATCCCAAAGGCACAGGCACCCACAGCCTGGCTTCCCACCCCACCCTGAGCCCTTGGAGCCCCCCAAAATCCCTGGATCTAAAGCAGCTATGCCAGGAATGCTCCAGTGGGCTCCCAGCCAAACATGTGAACTCCTCCAGCAATGCCATCACAGGTAATTCAAACTGGGGGGGGGGTTGCTCCTTTTGCTGCAATTTCTATTTTTCCTGCTGGTTTTGCTTCAGTTCTGCACCTTGGTAGCTCCGAGTGTGCTCGGCCTGTGTTTGCAGCTCCAGCAGGGATGTGATGGCTGGATATTCCCATGATCCAAGGGAGGATAGAAACTTGGATTGTGAAGGGCAGGAGGTGCAAAGCAAGGAAAAGAGCAAAGGAAAGGAAAAGAGCAAAGGAAAAGAAAAGAGCAAGGAAAGCTGAGCCCTCCCCAACTCCCTGCTGTGACCACTGGTGTGTCAGCACCCCAGTGCTGACCCAAGATCTCCCACTGCAAGTTCCCCTCCTCCAGAAAGGCTGGATTTCACAGCAAATCCTGCTGCCAGCATCTCTGTTTATACAATATCGAGTGCTGATGGCATTTAACATCCCCCCTCCCTTTTCCTGAGGTTCTCTTCTGCCAGACTAAGCAAACCTGCTGCCCCCAGTGTGTGTCACTCCTCATCCTCCTCTCCTCTCCTCTCTCCCCAGCCACTGCCACCACCACCCCTCAAAGGCATCAAGGCACAAATAATCCAGCTTCTGCCACTTGGACTGGTTTTAATCAAAGGATTTTGCTGGGGTTTCTACCACGTGGGACAGCTCATTAACAGCTTCACACCTCTGAGAAAGGGAGGGGGAAAAAAAGAGATGTTAGCCATGCTGGGACCAAGTTTTATTTTGGTGGGGAACAAAACAACAACAAGATTATGCATAAAATAAAAAGCTTTGCTGGGATGAAAGGGCTTAGAGATCTGCAGGAGTGTATTTGTGAGAGAGGAGATTAGAGCCTAATGAAATTTGTCTTTGTGCATGTGTCTGTTTCTCTCTTTTTTTTTTTTTTTTGGGGGGGGGGGTGTCTTTGTAAAAGCCAGGCTTATTAAAATGCAGGGAGAACCCCACACAAAAGACACTTCTGAGGGTCCAAAGGCTGGCTTATTATTGCAGAGGGTTTTTTTGTACAGGACATGCCATTTTGGGGAGGTTTTGGGGCATTGTTTGGGGAGAAGAAAGCAAGCCTCACTGATCATTTTCTTCTCCACTTGTAATCAGAGCAGCTGAAGCAAGCAGGTGCTGTGATTCAGAGCCCAGGGAAGAGGGGGGAGGGAGACATCACAGGGGAAAACTCATCTGCATGAGGGATTTTTGGGATTTTGGCTTCTTAAATCACAGCACAGCCTTGTTGGCTCTTCTGGGAGGGTTGGAAGAGGCTGCTGGAGAAGTGATGCTGGAGAAACATCACATGGGCACCCAGCAGAAGTCAAAGCCTGCTTCAGCTGCACCAGGTTGGCCTCAATACCCAGCAATTTTAATCAAAGCATCCATTTTGCACTCATCTCCCAGGGAATGGGCTCAGTCCCGAGGCTGCCAGAGCTCCAGGAGTGTTTGGACAACTCTCTCAGGGATGCACAGGCTGGGATTGTTGGGGTGCAGGGCCAGGAGCTGAACTTTGATTCTTGTTGGGTCCCCTCCAGCCCAGGATATTCCATGATCTGCCTCCTTCTGTGATCCCTGAGGATGCCAAGTGTTGGATCCCAGAAACCTGGGATTTTGAGCTTTCTGTGCTCTCTGGCTCTGACCCCCTGGAGAACACTGATTTTGACCTGAGGCCTTGGAGAAGGTTTCCAGATTTGAGTGATGGAGTTAAAATCACAGGTGTGTAGTTAAATAGAAGGGTGTGATTGCACATGGTGTGAAGGGTTTTATATTTGAGGTTTTATAATATAGTAATAGGTATGGGACAAGATGGAGGATTTTGGGTGTTGTCTCTTTCTGTGTTCTTCCTCCTTCTCCATGGTTTCAGGCAGTAGTTTCTGGCACAGTCAGTGCTGCACTGAGGGTCACAGGAGTTTGGTTATTGGATCAAAAGTATCAATAATATAGGTGTTAATTCTCTATGGGACTGTTTAGCTTGAACAGACCTTGTAACCAGCTGGGTTCATCTCCATTTTGCTCACTTTTAGCTGGTAGCTGGAAGTGCTGCTGAACTCTCTGTACTTTAGATAAGATTTAATAAACAACCAAGCCCAAACATGAGAAAATTAATCTCCTTTGTGTTTTTAATCCTGGCTCTGAGTGAAGGCAGAAGAAAATGAAGACAAGTCACTAATTAAGTGGTGCAGTTAACCCAGTTACAGCCAAGCTGCTGGCAAGGGGCTGTGGCAGAGATCCTGGTGTGCAGCACAGCTCTGGGTTCTCCCTTTAATCCCAAAACACAGCACCCAGACCCAGCACACCCGAATTCCTGCCAAGGGATGGCTGGGAAAACATGGGGCTGGCACCTGATGGGTGTGTGGAGCTTTCACACATCCCTCAGGGACAGAGGGACAGCTCTATCACACTGGGACTGGGGAAAGAGGCAAACACTTGCCCCTGACCTCCTTGGTTCCCCTCCAAGGCAAAGTTTGCACAGCTGGAGAAGCAAACTGAGCAGTGCCAGGGGCTGGACCCACCAGGTCCTCCTGTGCCAGAGGTGTGGAAACCTCCCCAAGGCTCTGCTGGCACTTCCCAGGGCTCTCAGCCCAAAGGGGAAGCCCTGTCTGCCTCCAGGCAGGGAAACCTGCCCAGGGCTGTGCTCACAGGAGTTTTTGGGGTGGGACTGGCTTGCTGCTGGCAGCAGAGCCCTTGGGAGTGTTTGCTCAGGAGCAGCTTTTGACACTGACAGCAGGGCTGGGTGCACCCAGCTGGCTTTTTTCCACACTGCTGGCTTTTTTTTCCATCCTGCTGGCTTTCTTTCCACCCTGCTGGTTTTTTTTTCCTCCTTGCCTGCACGTTTCCACCTGCCACGCTATGAGAAGTATGTGAAAAATGCCATGTGTTTTCTTCTTATGGGATTCTGCCTTCTCAGGAGACGTGGGAACTGGTCCCACAAGTGCCTCAGCCTGGAGAGGAGTGCACAGAGGGAGGAACTGGGAACTGGGGAGAACCCAGGGAAAAACATCCCAGAGAGGCATGGCTGCAAATTCCCTTGGCACTAGTTTTTCTCTTTATGCTCCATCTAAGCTGATTGCACCAAAACTCAACTCTGATGCTGAGGATAAAATACCATGAGCTGCCCCTGCTATTAAATAATTCACATGAATTAGGACTCTATGAAATGTCTGATGGCCATGTAGAAACACAACAAGGAATGACAATAAAATTTCCTGTAAGGATTTTATGGAACAGCTTATTCTGCACAGCCCCAAACAGTCACAGCACACACTCAGCAATGCCAGCCAGTTGAGATATAACAAATTTGGGTTATAATCACTTACATCCCACTTCTCTCTCCAGTCAAACCTCTGCCAAAACCTCCTTTACCTCCTGCAGGTGCACAGCAGAGCACAGCAAAAATCTTGGTGGTCATGGACATAGAAAAACACGTTCCCTAAAAGGTCATGTACAGAAAATGCTTTGATAGATCAAAATTTATATGATATAACAGCATTAAAAAATTCCTGGGATGGTTTATCCCTATTGTGGACTAAAGGAGGGACAGAGCCATGGCCAGCAGCAAACAGGACAGGGGAAGGAGCTCCAGCTCTAAGCAGCATTTTTGACCTGTTTTCCTGCAGATAAAAGGAGAATCAGCTGCCTGGGAAAAGCCAAGTAACATCCTGGGAGGATGTGTCCCACCCCAAAAGCACAGACAGAACTCTGGGCCTGTGCTGAAAGGTCAATGAAAAGATAGGGGGGCTAAAAATGCTGCATCATTTTCATGTGATTCATCTGTTTTTGGAGGTCCCCATCCCCAGGTCCTGTTAGCACAGTCTGTGGGAGGGTTAATGGCATCTCACAGGGCTCTGGATAAATCCACAAGGAACAGGAATAGTGTGGATGATCCAAGGAACACAGGCACTGCTAAATCCCTCTCTCACCTCACAGATGAAGGCTACAGCTGGGAACACTGAATATCAGCCAGTTGAAAATGGATATTTGAGAGAAATATATCTAAATATACACTCACAGATCCATGGAAGCCATGGCCACAATAAAGCTGATTTTATCCATTTCCAAAGAACCACAGAACACCCTGAGCTGGAAGAGCCCCACAAGGACGATGCAGCCAAAGAAGAAAGAGCAGATGGATATTTATGGTAGGAGCTTAGTCAATCCCACTCAGAGGTTTTTCCACACTTCAGGGAGCACATCAGGCTCCATCCATCCATCCAAAAGCAGGAAGAATTCAGGGATTTTTGGGCACCTTTTCCTTGAGTCTGTCAGGAGGTGGCTGTGGGAAGGCAGAGCAGGAGCTCCACAACCTCCAGCTGGCCCCAGGCAGGTGCATTTCTGGGATGCTTCCAGGAGCCCATCCCTGCCTCTGATGGCCACATTCCCCAGCCCCTCAGCCCACCAGATGGTGCTCTCAGTATTAGCTAATTCCAGCTTAATTTGGGCTTTTTCCTCCCTCTGAGAGACTCCAAAACCATTGCCAAACCCTAATGAAATCCTAATTGTGGGACCAGGGGCTCAGCCAGAGCAGTGGGAGAGGTGGGAGAAGCCAAGGCAGAGGGGAACACAAACTCAACACTCAGGACATCATTCCATGTGCCAACCAGCTCTTTGGAAAACCTCTGATGTTTCCTGAAGGCCTCCTCCACAGGGCCACTTTTTGAGTTTTTCTTGAGTGACCACTCACAGCCAGGAGAGCTGGCTGGGCCATTGGTGGGGCTTTGGTGCTTCTGCTTGCTAGAGGCACAAAATGTGCCCTGTTTGATGGACAAATGTTGGGATCTCCATCACCCAGCAAAGCCAGCTGTGAGCTCTGCTGGACTCTGAAGTCCCTCTTGGCCTTTATTTCTCCCCAGTTTTCTCCAAGAGGAATTCCTGTGGTTCCCATGCCCTTTGCAGACTGTGATATCCATAATTACACCAGGCCTGGAGAACTGGGCTAATTGTGGTGTTGATCCTGAGGTTGTTCCTTCAGCCCAGCAGGACAGCCTGTTCCCCTTTCATGTCCCCAGCTTAACAAGGCTCTCTTTAATTTCTCCTTAATAAAACTTGGGGCAAAGGGGAACATTTTAATGCACAGCTAAATAAAAAACAGAGAGTGCACCACACTGGCTGACTTCCTAAAATCCAAGTGCCTGCTCTGCAGCCATCCCCAAATAAAACCTCCAGCACAGGAGCCTGAAGGCTGAGCAAACCAGCAGCTTGCTCTGAGCCTTTTATTTTTATTTTTTCCCCCAATAATGTGTTTTTATCACTGGGAAGCCGGAAAAGGGAGAGCATTAAAGGTTCCCTGCGTGGGCACACGGCAGCCATTCCTGCACATAATGAGTTCTGCTGCCTCTGAGCAGAGCACAGTTAATAACAGCCCATAAAAGCAGCTTTACCACCCCAATTGCCAGTCTCAGCAGCTTACTAAAAGCCTGTTCAAATGAGCAAAGGCAGAGCTGCATGGCTGGCTGGAAATCACCATTTTCTTCAGGGTTGAAATGGGAGAAAAGCAGAGGTGCAGCAAGCAAAGCCAAACTTCCTTTTGGCCAGATTTTGGTTTTGCCAAAATCACTTAAATTTGTGTGATGGTGCCATTTGTTTGCTCCATCCAGAGCTGTCCCACCAGCTCTCTGACTAGTTATACAATTCTTAGGCAGGGTAAACCCAGCTCTGGGATGTGTTTTTCAAGCCTGGAAACGTCATGACTGGAAAACCCTCAGGGGGAAAAAAAGTGCCACCACTGTGTCCCAAGAGCTGATAAATGGGATGAACCCCTGGGAATGGGGCTGGTAAAGAGCCCCCACTCTCCTTGCTCCCCTCCCACTGCCCAGAAGAGCCATGGGTTGATTATATCTAGTGGGATAAAATCCATATTTCTTTGTCTTTTAGGCTGTGGAGCTGTGCAGGAGCGTTTCCAAACAGCCTTTACAAGTGAAACCCTGTGATTATATCATTTTTCCAACCCAAAAGGGCCCAGCAAGGTGGAGAAAAAAAGAGAAAAAAGAGAAAAAAGAGAAAAAAGAAAAAAAAAAAGAAAAAGAGAAAAAGAAAAAAGAGAAAAAAGGGAAAAAAGGGGAAAAAAGGGGAAAAAGGGAAAAAAAGGGGGAAAAGGGGGAAAAGGGAAAAAAGGGGGGGAAAGGGGAAAAAAGGAAAAAAGGAAAAAAAATAGAAAAAAGAGAAAAAAAGAGAAAAAAAGAAAAAAAAAGAAAAAAAGAGAAAAAAAGAGAAAAAAAGAGAAAAAAGAGAAAAAGAGAAAAAGGGAAAAAAAGGGAAAACGGGAAAAAGGGAAAAAAAAAAAAGGGAAAAAAGGAAAAAAAAAAGAGAAAAAAGAGAAAAAAGAGAAAAAAGAGAAAAAAGAGAAAAAAGAGAAAAAAGAGAAAAAAGAGAAAAAAGAGAAAAAAAGTCCCTGGAATATTCAGTGCTCTGCTTTCAGAGCCCTGGTTTGCTGCCCATCCATGGGATATGGAGAGCATCAATTCCCAGCCTGCCTTCCCTCATCCCACCTGAGCTGGCACAAACACCTCCATCAAAAAGCAAAATGTGCTTTTTTTCTGCTTACCCTGGACCAGAATCTCTCCTCTTTCACCCCAGAATGGTCTGGGTTGGAGAGACTTTAAAGTTCAGCCCATTCTACACCTGCCATGGCAGAGACACCTTCCACTGTCCCAGGCTGCTCCAAGCCCCAGTGTCCAGCCTGGCCTGGGACACTCCCAGGGATCCAGGGGCAGCCACAGCTGCTCTGGGCACCCTGTGCCAGGGCCTGCCCACCCTCCCAGGGAACAATTCCTGCCCAATATCCCATCTAAGCCTACCCTGAGAAGTGCCATTTCTCCTTTTGGAGAAGCCAGCTCCATCTCCCACCCACGCTTTTCCATTTACAGCCAAAATAAAAGAGGCAAAAAAAAAAAAAAAAAAAATCTGAATTTCCATTGTTCACTCAGCCCTTTGATTTGTCTCCATTTTCCTTGCCTTTGTCTGTGTGGGAATGTGCATTTGTGATGTATTTTAATGTTTTCTGCAGTGGTTTAGCTGGTCCCTTTCTGAAGCCTTGAGGACCACCATGGGCTGGGAACCAGGGATGGGAGATGCAGAGACACAAACCCAGCATCATCCCTTTGAAGTCCTTGGGGCTTCCACAGCAGCCAGAAGCAATTAGGGAGCAAAAGGGATTGCAAGAGCTGTGCTGGCTCCCTGTCAGCCCTTCCTGCTGCCTTGGGATGAAGCAGGGCTGAGCACTGTTGGAATTACAGCACCAAGCACTGGGAGGCAGCTCTCCCTCCACCTCAGACCACATCAGCACCAAAGTCACTCTGCTGTCCCACCAGGCTGGGTGGCTTCAAGCTCTGATTCCCTTCTCAGACCAAGTGCAGGGCTTGGAACAACCTGTTTTAGTGGCAGTGTCCCTGCCCATGGAATGAGATGGTCTCTAAAGTCCCTTCCAACCCAAACCTCCCTGTTGTTGATGCTCCAAAGACCAGCCAGCAAGAATCACCCAGGGACTTTGTGCAGCTCCAAGATTTCCAGGGAAAATCAGTACTGGATCAGCCAAATGCTTCTTCTCACCTCACCAAACCTCTCCACCTGCTGAGTGCTCCCTCTGCCATGGGGTGCTCTTCCCTCTGGATCCATGCCATGGCTCCTCCATCTGATTTGGGAATTCTGGCTGCCTTTTCCTCCCCTCCCTATGGAGCAAAGTGGGAAAAGTTAATGGCTTTAACTATTTTTATTATTTATTTATTATTTATTATTATATTTTAACTATTATTATTTACTATTTTTTATTAACTACTGCTTTATGAACATAACCTTCCCCATTAATGGGTGCACCCCACAGCCAGAGGTGTCCCTTCCCAAAGACCCCACTCCCAGAAAATCCTTCCAGAAAATCCTTCCTCCACCTCTGAACTCCACAGGGTGGCTGGAGGACATTGTTTGAGGTTGGACTAGATGACTTCAAAGTTCCTTCAAACCCAGCTCATTACTTTGGGGATATTTTGGAAGAAAAGGTAGAATAAATTCTAGATTTGCAGCCTGGAAAGGATTTTGTTCCTTCTAGGCATGGTTTTGACAAATGTGTTCCTCTACCCCTGTTTTAATTCTCTCTTGCTTTTTTCCTCTCTCCTCTTTCCTCCCTCTTCGTGTCTTAGCAAAATTACTCTTTGGTGAACATCACCAAATTCCCAAGGGACCTCAGGAGGTCTCTGATCCTGCTCAAAGCAGGGCAGACTTAGAGCTGGATCCCAAATTTTGGATGTGCTTATGAGCTCTGTGTTGGAGTGGTGGGCACAGATGTGAGAGCAGGCTGTGTTTGGGGCAAACCACAAAAATTCCCAGAGCAGATTTTCAGCACTAAATTCCAATTCATCCAAATTCATTTGACTTTGTGGGAAGATTTTGATTTTGAAGGAGTTGGACAGCAAAACCTTTAAGTTCAGAACCAAAAGCTTAGTTTCTTCTTTTTCCTATTGGTTATTCCACTCTTGCCTTCCATTCTGCATGCTCATAATTTGTATCACTTTTACCTGGTGTTTACACCAAATTTCCCACTTCAATCAGGTCACTCCTGTACTTCTGACTCCATTTCACAAAAAACCACTTCCACTCAGTGAAAAAAATCTTGGACTCTTCTCCCTCATCTGGAACAAAAGCAAATAGAAAGCCATGAGGACATTTTATTCCACGAGACAGGAATTCCACTTTTTGGACAGCTTTAGCTGCTGTCAAGAAGAAGGGGAGGCTGGCTGAGACAGCTCACAAAAACTTTGGAAGTTCATCCAAAGGCTCCAAGCTGGCAGTGCATCCCCAAATCCTTGCATCCCCAAATCCTTGCATCCTCTGCCAGCATCGTGAGGGTGGGATCTTTCTGGGTCCCCTCAAAGAACTGAATATGCAGTTCCCCAAATGCCTGAGGTCTCTAATTCTCCTAGGCTCCTTTTGAAGAATCCCAGCCTTTTTGTTTTTTTTTGTTTTGTTTTTTTTTCCCTTGTTTTTCATTCTGCTTCAGATAACCAGAGCGGGCCCCTTGCTCATTGTTCTCTGTGTCACCTCCCACCAAGAAAAGGGGTGGGAGGGGGGAAAAAGCCACATGAAGATATTAAAACAAGCAACTGGAATGTCTACAAACTGGTGGGAGAGTTTATTCCTAATTCACATATCCCTATTTACTGTTGGAAACAGCTCTTTAGCTATTTATGGCATCCTGAGCAATGGCTCCTGGTTCCTGCCCAGCCTCAGCTGGAGGGTTGGCCCATGTGGCTCGTGCTCTACTTGAGTGGGGTGGGAAAAAATAAAACAAACCAAAAAAAAAAACCTAAAAGAGAGTGCACAGAAGTGAGCAGAACTTTTGGGATGGGCACATCTGGTCCCCACGTGGAAGCCCAGCCTGGGGGAAAGGCTGCTGACGGGAAAGCTGCATGCTGTGGCTCTAGACAAGCTCCTTTCACTGATGTATTAAAGTTATATAGACACATCCATGATATATGTGTGTGTAAATATACACAGGGATTCATCTTGGAGCAAGAAAGAGCTCCCAGTGTTTTCTCTCCTGAAGCTTGCAGACCCCTGGGCAGCAGTGATTTATTGTGGGGCAGGGATGCTCTTCCTTGTGTGCTGCTGCAGAGCAGAGAGGAGCTCCAAAACCCCCTGAGTTTGTCAGGAAAGGTCCTGAAAGCACAGTCAGAAGGGTCTGGATTGGAAAGAACCTCAAAACTCATCCCCATGCCACCCTCTGCCATGGGCAGGGACACCTCCCACTGTCCCAGGCTGCTCCAAGCTCTGTCCAGCCTGACCTTGGGCACTCCCAGGGATCCAGGGGCAGCCTCAGCTGCTCTGGGCACCCTGTGCCGGGGGATCACCACCCTCACAGAGAGGAATTTCTTCCCAGTGTCCCCCCTAAACCTTCTCTGTGCCAGTGGGAAGCCTTTCCCCCTTTTCCTGTCACTCCATCCCTTGTGAATAGTCTCTCTCCATCCTTCTTGTGGTTCCCCTCCAGGCACTGGAAAACCCCAAAGCCTTCTCTTTTCCAGGCTGGAAAAAATGATGGATGTGAAGTGATAGATACATTTAAGTGAACTTTCCTTCCTGATGTCAATTTTCTAACCTTTCACACTGGGCAAGACCAACACCTCACCATCCAGGCACATCCACCAGGCTGCCCAAAAACCAGAGCTGGTGCTGTCCTCTGGCCAGCCAAGCCTGTCCTGCCCTGCTGCCATGGAGAGGAGATGCTTGGAGGAACCTCCCCTTCATTTCAAACTCACCATCAGCCTTCATGCACCTCCTTCCTTAACTCCAGACCTGCCACTGACCCCTTTTCCAGGGACAGGACAAACCAAGCTTTTGGGAGGTTACAGCTGATCAAATGCTGTCTGCAGACACTCTCATGGGAAAGAGGCTGAACTGAGAGTAGAGGAAGGGCTGGCAGCTGGAAAATAGTGGGGAAAAAATATTAAATTGTGGAATTGGTGGAAAAGATTTCAAAATAACACCCAGCTCCTTCCACTGCCTGTGCCCAGCCTCTTGTTTCAATAAAGACACCGAGGGGCTGGAGTGTGTCCAGGGCAGGGAATAGAGATGGGAAGGGGCTGGAGAATTCCTGAGGGAGCTGGGAAGGGGCTCAGCCTGGAGAAAAGGAGACTCGGGGGAATTTCTGGCTCTGCACCACTTCTGACAGGAGGGGACACTGGGAGGAATTGGGATTTTTCCCAGGGAACAGGGACAGGATTGAAGGAAATGGCCCCAGGCTGGGCCAGGGGAGTTTTAGGTTGAAAATTAGGAAAAATTTCTTCATGAAAAGGGTGGTCAGGCAGTGGTGGAATTCCCATTCCCAGAGGGATTTCAGAGCCACATGGGTGAGGAGAGACCTTGGCAGGAATGGTTGGACTTGATGGCCTTTGAGGGCTTTTCCCACCACCCAAACAATTCTATGATTCACATAGATTTAAATTATTTAATTTAGGTTTTAATTATTTAATTGTATAATAATAAATAATTATTTAATAATAATTTAATTATTTAATTTAGGTTTTTTGTGATTTAAACCTTTTCCCCCATTTTTTCAAAGTCCCTGAATAAGGCCATGATAAATACCAAGGAGTCTTAAATATGTGCATTGGAAGCTGCCTTTTGTTTTAGAAACAAGCAGGAAAAAATCCCAATAGAAGCTTAAATCCTCTATTTTCCTCCAGCAAGCCCCAGAATGGTTTTCAACTTTCTCTTAAGGTTTTACAAGCCAAATCATTTTAGTCCAAAGTGCCATATTTCTGCAGCATCTACTGATACTGAACATGCTGTTTAAATAGTGAGGAACACAGAATCATTAAGGCTGGAAAAGACCTCTAGGATGATCAATTCCATGCATGATTTCCTGCTGGCTTTTTCCAGGGGCAAGAGAATGGTTCCATAAGGGCATTAAAGGGAACATTTCCCTTTAATATGGGGAAATTTGGTATATGGGGGGTTTTGTACTACAAAACACCCAGTAAATGACAAAGACAACTTGTTGCTAAGGAGTTCCATAAGAATTACATTTTCTTTTCCTTAGATCAGGCCATAACTCCTGAAATAGAGGGAAATTTATTTGCATGAAAATGAAAATAAAGACCAGGGTTTGACTGAAAGGTTCTTATGCTGAGCTTTCATGGAATCCTTTGGGCTGGGAGAGATCCTAAAGCTCATCCTATTCCATGGGCAGGGACACCTCCCACTATCCCAAGCCCCATCCAGCCTGGCCAGGGATGCAAGGCTCTGTTCATATACAAATTAATTTGTATTTTAAAGAACATGCAACTTTCCCCCTGCCCCCCCTTTTTTTTTTTTTTTTTTTTTTTTTTGCTGGTGGGAAATTTGACCCAGCCAAAAGCAGAAGCAATGGGACTGTGCAGAGAGAACATAAGACTTGAAAAAATATCAGGTTTCCACCTCCCTGCCCTGCCCTATGCACAGACCTGGGAATCAGCAGTTTGCAAGACAGAGAAACTCCTGGGGATCACCCAAACTAAAATCCAGTTTACTGTTTCCCAGTACAAGCAGGTTAAAAATAGAGCTGCAAATCCAACCCTTTTGAAACCTGGACTGGAGCTTGGATGAGACCCCCCAAATCTGGAACTGTGGCTGCCATTCTGATGTGGGAACTCAAACCAGTCCTGTTTCATAACACTGCTTCAGATGGGGCTGGAAAACTGCTGCAAGTGACAGATTTCCCAGTGTTTTCCTGATTCCAGAATGGCTGCAAGGCCTGGTGGGAGCCAAGGATCACCAGTCCTGCTGGCAAAATCTGTCAGCATCAAGTCTAGGACCATTTCTCAACACAGCCACAAGCTTTTCTGAAACCCCATTCCCAACCCAACTACACCATGGCAGTTTTCCATGGTTTTTTTGGAGACTGCTTGAAGCAGAGAGTTTTCCATCCTTTTGGAAAATCTGGTTTTGGGGCAGTTTCCTGCATCTGCTTGGCTCCCCTTCCAGTAACTTCTGTTCATGTCCCAGGCTGGTTTGAAAGATGCCAAATGTTCCCATTTGCAAATGGAGCAAGTTTTAATTATACCCAGCATTTGGCCTGGAAGGGAAGAGCTAAATTGAAGGAGAAGAGATTTAGATAAAATATTGGGAAGAAATTTCTCACTGTGAGGTTGGGGAGGCCCTGGAATGGAATTCCCAGAGAAGCTGTGGCTGCCCCTGGATCCCTGGCAGTGTCCCAGGCCAGGCTGGACAATCCAATTGGGGATTGGAGCAACCTGGGACAGTGGGAGATGTCCCTGCCCATGGCAAGGGGTGGGATGGGCTGAACTTTTGAGGTCCCTTCCAACCCAAACCATTCCAGGATTCATATTAATCAGAGAAGAAAATTAATTGCTTGAGGTACCCAAATGCACAAGTCAAAAAATAAACCTAAAGCATGGAATGTGCTACAAAACACAGGGAAATTTACCTGGGAGCCCTTTCTCCACCTTGGGTCTTTCCTCTCTTCCCTCCATCCCCAGCCTCTCTCTCTCTGCAGGCAGGACCTTTGCCAAAAAACACTTCCAGTTATATCTGAAGGATAAGGCCTGCAAGGCAACGGGGCATTCAAATAAAGATTGGAAATCATTTCCTTACAGGAAGGAGCCATCCCAGTTTGTCTTCCCTTCCTTTTGATTGTACAGCCCAGAGCAGCGAGAGTCAGGAAATTACAACCTAGGAAAAATAATAATAATACCAAAAAATTAAAAAGGAAAGAGAAGAATATCAGGGAAATTTTTTCATTTCCTGCCAAAACCAATACCACAACTTCTCTGAGGTTTCAAAGACTTGGTTACACTTTTTTTTTTTTTTTTTTTTTTTTTTTTTTTTTAAGCCTTCACCATGACAAATTCCACTTTGCACATGCTGATTGTTTTTAAACAAAACTTGGGCCACTATGAGGAGGAGGAGGAATATTTTCATCCAGTTTAGTATTTGACTATTACAGATGGGTGGATAGACACTGACAAACCAAAACCAACACCTGTCCCATGAGAAATCCCAAGCACTGCTGAGAGGAGTAACTTGTGTGTAAAATTATCATGGGATGGTTTGGGTTTGGAAGGGACCTTAAAGCCCATCCAGTCCCACCCCCTGCCATTGACAAGGACACCTTCCACTGTCCCAGACTGCTCCAAGCCCCATCCTTTGCTCTGAGCATCCTCTGAGCCCAAGGAACCTTTTCTGTGTAATAAAGCAGGAAAAATATGAAATACCACAAAACACAGAAGCCATGGTTCTACAGTCATTTTTTGGCCAGCCAGCATGGACAATCCTGTTGTCTCATCTCTGCTCCTGACAAAACTTGGTGGGGAAGGGGGAGAGAGGCAAGTTTTCTGCTGGATGGAGCTGAATTATTTACTCTGTGTTAGGTGAACCATGGAATGAGAGGAGCAGGTGGGTAAAACACCTTCATCAAAATGATTCATGCCTGGCTGCTGTAAGGAGATGTTCTCTGACAGGCTGTACCATGCTCAGCTTAACTCCTCTTGCATGGTCTTGGCACAGCTGATTTCCCACAGTTTACACAGAAATTGTTTTGGTTTTTTTTTTTTTTTCCTGTGGCAAAAGGCAAGGCAGGGTGTGCTGCACCCATTTGTGTTTTAGCAAACACACACAGACCTGACACAGAGCAGGAGGGAGCAGCCCCCCAACCTTCTGACCAACTTTCCTTAACCTTTCACAGCTGTCCTGCACTTGAAAAATAGTCCCACAAACCCTTTCATGCTGCTGCCTTGCACTTTCCCAGGAGGGAATGTGACCTGAGCACCCCAGCCCATGGAAGGGGGATGCCCCGTGTCCCAGCTCCTCCAAACCCCGGGGCAATGCCCCTGGCCGTGGTTTGGGAATGGCCCTTGGGTGTTTCCCTGTAAAAGGAATGCTCCCAGCTGTGGGATTCATGGAATTGAGGGCTGGGCTTGTCTGGATGGCCTGGGGTGAGACAGGCTGGGAGAGCTCACCTGGAGAGGAGAAAGCTCCAGAGAGCTCAGGACCCCTCCCAGTGCCTGCAGGGGCTCCAAGAGAGCTGGAGAGGGGATTTTCACTTTTTTAACTTTTGCACTTTGGTGCTGTGACAGACAGTGAGGGCAGGGCTGGACAAAACCCATCCCTTATCCCTGATCTAAGGAGCATCCTTGGACTGAGGGGGAAGCAAAGCACCAGCTGTTTTCTTTTGCTCTTACTGAAGATTAAAACAAAGCCAGGAGCATGGCAGAGGGTCCCCAGTGTCAGCAGGGAAACAGGAAAGGGTCAAAGCAGCATCATTAGCAGAACAAGGTACCACACAGCAGCTCCCACATCCAAAGCCTGGAAAGCCTCTCTCACTCCCTCCATCAGCTCCAAGAGTTTCAGCTCCATCCTCACCAAAGCAGCATCCAGCACAATGCACCACTCTGCTGCATCCCAGCAAAGCAAATCCCCTTCATCAGGCATCCCAAAGTGACAAATATTCTTGTAAATCAGTGTGACTTCAAGTGACAGTGGAATCACAGGGTTGCTCTGAACTGGTGACACAGCTTGTCCTAACATCATTTGTCTTTGTGTAAAGGGGTGGTATGAGCACTGCTTAATTAGTGGCTTGTTTGCAGTTTATTCTGTCCTCACTCAGAGCCAGGACTAAAAAACACATGCAGGAGATGAATTTTCTCATGTTTGGGCTTGGTTGTTTATTAAATCTTATCTAAAGTACAGAGAGTTCAGCAGCACTTCCAGCCACCAGCTAAAAGTGAGCAAAATGGAGATGAACCCAGCTAGTTACAAGGTCTGTTAAAGCTAAACAGTCCCATAGAGAATTAACACCTATATTATTGATACTTTTAACCCAATAACCAAACTCCTGTGACCCTCAGTGCAGCACTGACTGTGCCAGAAACTACTGCCTGAAACCATGGAGAAGGAGGAAGAAGAACACAGAAAGAGACAACACCTAAAATCCTCCATCTTGTCCCATACCTATCACTATATTATAAAAACCTCAAATTCAAAACCCTTCACACCATGTGCAATCACACACTTCTGTTTAGCTACACACCTGTGATTTTAACTCCATCACTCAAATTTGGAAGCCTTCTCCAAGGCCTCAGGTCAAAATCAGTGTTCTCCAGGGGATCAGAGCCAGAAAGCTCAAAGATCCCAGGTTTCTGGGATCCAACACCTTTGGAACACCAGCCTCACACAACAAATCATGCTACATCTCCTAGAAAGCAAACCACGATTCCTCATCCATGTCCTTTTTCCAATTTCACCACATCCCAACACTGCCAAGCAGGCAAAACTCCTGAACCATCTTTTAAAGATTCAGCCTTAAATCCTTAAAACCTCAGCTGAATTTCCATATCCATTGAGAATTATTTCAGCTGCCTCTTGGGGCAGGCAGAAGATTGTTCTGCAGTCCCTTGTAGACCACAGGGAAATGTTGCTCCCAAAACCTGGACACCATCTGTCCTAACATCATCACTCAAGGACAGCTGGAGCAGTGACATACTTGAAAACCCTCTTTTTTTTTTTTTTTTTTTTTTAATCCTATTTTAAACATTTCATTTAATACTATGCATAGTATAAATATTATTTAATATTCCACCCCTCCTTTCAGGTATCCTATAAAATATAGGGGCTGGCAGACAGCAGTGGTTTCCTTCCTCTGGAAGGGCAACAGCACCAATGCACTTGGCAGCATCCATGAGCTCCTGGCATTCCTGGTACATGGGAACATTCAGGCACTTCAGTTTCAGGAAAAGGATGGGTTTGGCAACCCTTCAGGATTGCCAAATCAAGAGTAATTGGATTAGTCTCAATCAAAAGTATTTTGCCATGCAGCATCCCTACAGCTAGGGAGAATGTTTTCCACTTCTGCACTAATTTTATCAGGTTTTCCTCTCAGAAAACAAACAATTTTTTAAGGAATGAAATGAAACCAAAAGCAAAACCATTCTGCTTTCCTCACAAATCCTCTTTCCCCTTTCTCTGGTGGGGAGATGGAAAATTATACGAGAGTTGGGAGGAAAAAGTAATATTTAGGATAATAATCATTCCTCATGGAAAACTGGAAAAAAATAGCATAACTTAACCCAAAAGAGCTGAATTTCCATGCCCCTCCTGGGGTCACTCATCCTCCAAGCCCTGCAGTGATGTGGATATTTGGGCTTTTCCTGCAGCTCCATGGTTTAAACCCGAAAGGCAGAGGCTGCAGACGGGGAGGAAAGAGGGAATTGGATCCCTGCAAGGAGAATTCCTGCCTTGTGGAAGCTGGGATGGCTGAGAGCCTCTCACAGCTCATTGCTGCACAGCAGAGCTCTGGTGGTCTCCATCCAGGGTGGGCAAACATCCAGCTTGGAGACCCTCCATTCCCCAGGAGCAGCAGCTGCTGGGTGTGCCCTGGGCAGGGAGAACACCCAGGGATGGAACACCAGAGGTGGAACATCCCTGGGGAAGGGCAGGAGGTGGCCAGGGCTGCTGTGGTGCTGCACAGGAGCCCACAGCACGATGGAGATGATCCCTGGATGAGATCCAGATGTTCCTGTAATAAACTGCTTTTGGGCTTGTTTTTTTTTGGTTCTCCCTAAAGCTTCCCAAGAGAAGACCACACAAAAGAAATGAAGGATGGAGTCCAAGCCCAGGCAGGATCTAACCAGTCCAACTTAAATTCTAATGCAGCATCCAACTGGCTCTCATCCCAAGATGGGATGTGCAGCTAAATCCAGCCTAACTCCAGGACATCCATGGGGTGGAGGGGCTGTCCCTCCTCAGACAAGGTGACACCACCAGCAGATGGAATTCTGCTGCCCAAGGCTCTGTGATAACTGCTGTATCCATCCCTGGAAAAACAGAGGGATTTTCCTACCTGTTGCCAATCCCTTTCTCAGGGTTTTCCATAATTTTCTGTGCACGTGGAGATTTTATTTTTCCCTTCTTTTCAATTACATGTCCCATTACCCACCTGCACCTCCTGATTTGCTGAAGACTGGCTGAGATTTCTCAGCTGAAGAGGGAAATAAAGAATGATCTATTGCTGCTTCCAGCTGCCACAGGATGATACAAAACTTCATCAGCTGTTTGCAAAATGCTTTCACTAGCAGGGAAAAAAGACTGGGAGAAGAGCAATCCTCTGCTGAAGATAATTTCCACCCCATCACCCTCTTGATTTGCTTTTAAATAAATGAGGGGGGAAGTGGGAGCCTTCAAAGTGTGTCCAGCTCTGAGCTCCCAAACTCCTTCCAGCAATGCCAGTGCTGCTGGTCATCCCACAGGGTCACTTTGCTGACCAACCCAACTGCAGGGAGAAAGAGCCACCCTTAGGGGCCAGGAGATCTCCTGGTGGTGGGATCTCAGCAAGTTGTGGTTATTTGAATTAGAGACCTGAAGATGATCTCCCCAGGCCTCCCTTGGCTCCAGGTCTGGAAGTCCTAACCTGAGGGTTAGCTCTGCCCACAATAAATGAATTTACTCAACACTCCTCAGGTGGCATTTTTAGAGTTCAGCAGCCCCATTCCTGGGGAGATCATTGCTGTGTTGGGCTGATGTGGCCAGCAATGTGCATTCTGTCACCATCTGTTCAAACCAGGTGGGGCAGTGACCCTTATCTCCATGGCACACATTATCTGCTAATGGGCCAGCTTTAAACAAGATGGGGCAATCACCTTTATCTTTTCCACAGCCCATCCTCCCTCCAGGAAGATACCATCTGCTGCTGGCCCATTCAGTCCCAGTGCATGACTGATAAAATTCCATCATCCCACTGGGAGATGCTCCAGCCAGGGGAGGAGCCAAGCCTTTCCTACCCAGATAAAAACTGAGATTTTGGGCACCAAGGTACCTTCTTTCCACTGGATTCCAGAGGAAAGCCAGTCCTTTCCACATCATCCCTGGACCTTCAGAGGAAAACTGCACCTTCTACAGGAGCACTGCTCCAGCTGAACCACATCTGCCACTGCAGGAGGATGTAGCCACCATTGAATGGGACTGTGCCAACACCCTGACTGACTGACAGGGTGTCAGCTTGGATTCTGACTCTGTCAGTGTTTTGGGATTGTTCTTTGTAATACTGTATTTCTATTTTAATCTTCCTAGTAAAGAACTGTTATTCCTAATTCCCATATCTTTGTCTGAGAGCTGCTTAATTTCAAATTTATAATAATTGGGAGGAAGGGGGTTTACATTCTCCATTTCAAAAAGAAGCTCCTGCCTTTATTGGCAGACACCTGTCCTCCAAACCAGGACACTGACCTGATGCAATCCTGCCAGGAATGATGGCTCTCCATGGATACTCCTCCAAGAGCTGGAGAGCAGGACTCTGAGCAAGGCAGCCCCTTCCATTCACCTCTGCTGAGCCATGTGAGGAAGGGATCCACCAGACCCCAGGAGGAATTTGGCTGCACGTTCCTCCCCATCCATAAAAACCTCTCCTCTCCCAGCCCAGCCCACGTGAGCCATGTGTGATGTCTCAGAGACCACCCAGCTCGGGCTGCAGAGCCTTCAGCACTGATAAAAAACAACAATTGCATTAAGGGAGCCCCTGCCCCTTGCCAGGGAGATTAGCAGTGGGAAAATTCCTCCTGCAGGGAATTCTGCAGCCAAGGACCAGCCCTCAGGGTTTATGATCCACAGGATGCCCCAGGCACACTCAAGCTATGGGGAAATGTGGGAAGGATGATGAGGCTGGGGACTTCCCTTAAACCCTGCTTTTGTCCCCATTCCTCAAAGGGAGAGTGATCCAGACAGCAGAATTGTCAGCACCCAGGATCATTTATCAAGGATCATTTATTATTTATCAAGGACCAACTGGAGCATCTTCTCTCCCTCCAGTCTGCTCATTCTTCAAAACAAACCAACCTGAGGGTGTTGGAGGAGGAGGAAGAATCACCTCATTTGTTTGTCCAGCAGATTTCCACCAAGGATCCCCAAGGAAGAGCTGTAGTGCCAAGTGAAGAGTGGATAATGAAGAGCCACGAGCCAAATTATGGATCACAGAGGAAAATATTCCACAGAGCTGAAAGGCAAAAGAAAGGAGAAAATAAGCTGGAGGTTTGTCCCTACACAATTGCCAAGTGCTCAGAATGTCCTGTGGGGCTCAAATGCTGTGCCCAGCTTCCAAACCTTCCCAACATTTGCCCTCAAAATAATTCAGGAATGTCTGTGGTTTCATACCTGTTTTTGCTGAAAAGAGCACTTCAACGCTGAGTTGAGAGAGATCTTTGTGCTTTATGCACAGAATTGGATTGTTCTGGCTGAGTTTCACCCTTGGAGTCTGATCAGAGGTCACTCAGATAATTTTATGGAGTGAACAGAACATTAATGTTACATAAAAAAAGATTTGTCACATCAGAGCTTGCACAGCCACTGGCCCAAGATGCAGAAGCTGACTGATGCATCAACTACTAAAATTTTTTTGTGTTTTCTCCTATTCATAGATATTAAAGATCCCTTTCCTCACCTCCAGCCACTTTCTAGTCCTTGCTGAGAAGCTGCCTTGGCACCTGGTAAAAGAGCAAAAAGTGGTGGGACAGGAGAACAGGCAGCAGCAACAATTAATGGTTAAAATTATTTCTCTGCACCTCAGACTCTTAGGAACCTCCCAAAAATTTTTCCAAGTGAATTTAGGACCACATGGGATGACAACTGTGCAAGGATAACCACGAGAAAAAAGACACCAGAACACTTTTGAAATTAATTCATTATTCAGCCACCACCTTCTTCTAAGAGCCCCAGGGCCCAGTTTTCCTGCTTTTGATCAATTTTAATCACAAAATTTATTTGTCCCCAAACTGAATTGTTCTTGGCCTCCTTTGGATCCCTCTCATGGGATTTGGGGATGGTGCCACCCAGCCAGATGTTTCCAGCACCTTTTGACAAGAAATACATTTTTATCTTTTATTGGATGCCCTGGCCAGAGAACCCATGGGGAATGTAAACTCTGTGTGGAGAGATATATATATTTTCTCTCTCTGTTTATAAACAGAGAGTCCAGTTCTTCCCCCACCAGGGTTGGATGAGCCCAGAATTTATCAGTGTTGAGGAACACACTCCTGATTTACAAGGGAGGAAGAAGGGAAATTGTTTGCAGGAGAAAACAAAAGCTAAATTAGGCAATTCCCATTTGCATACGGATTTGAATACACAATACACCACAATATTCAGATTCTTTGTAATAAACAAACTTGCCTCAACACCCACAAGAGGCAGATTTGTTAGGCTGAGCCTACCTTCTCCCACCCAGCTGCTGTCCAGGCCTTTGACACCTGCCAAAATCTCCCTGTGATTCCAACAGAATCAGGCACAGGGATTCTGGTCGTGGGCTCAAAACCAAAGCATGTTAATTTGATAATTGGCCCTCATGTTGATGAGACAATAAGGATGGTTTGCATCAAGCATCCTTACAGGACATTAGAGAAGCCACCAATGTTTTGACATCCAGAAAATGATGGTATTTGTAGGCCTGAGCTCTCATAATGATGAATTTTAGGGCTGAGTTCTCATAATGATGAATTTTCTGGCCCCAGTCCTGCTGTTATGTTGAAATAACACAAATTCGCTGGTGACAGATTAAAGCTCTCTCCACGTACATTTGTATGTATACATTTATAAATGTACAAACACAGAGAGGAGGGGAGAGATAAATATCTGCAGGTCACAAGTGAGCAGTTTGAGGAAGCTTTAGGACATGAGGGAGGATTTTGTTTAGAGTAGAATTTCCCCCTTTGTCCCTCCAGGATGAGATCTCCAACATCTGTCCCCTGTTGCCTTCCAGGGAAGCCAAAGGGTGCTTGGAGCACAAAGCCCTGCACAGAGGTTTTTAGGATAATAATTATTATTCCTTTGCCAGGGAATTCACCTCATTTTGGATGGATGGGCAGCTCTAATTGAGCTCATCCCCTGCCTGATGGGGCTGCAAATTCTGCCAGGGTGCTGCTCCTTTGACACATTGATTAAAAGGGTTTGGGATGACAACTGGCCAGAGATAAAGTTCATCAGCAGTGCTGCATCTCCCTCCCTCCTTCCTCACCATTTCCCAGCTCTATCTGGACGTGGGTGGAGATGCCTCACTCCTTTAACCCATTTTTTCATGCTCTTATGGAGGGAATCTGGGATCATTGGGCTTAATGGAGCTCAGCATGTTTAGAAAAGCAGAGGAGGGAAGAAAAAGGATAAATACACACACAATAAACAACACACACCAAAACAGGGCAATCCCAAGCAGCTGAGTGCCAGGAGAGCATCCTTCCAGGAGCAGGCAGGAAAAACCCAGAAGTTTTAACAGCAGAACCAGACTGCAGTGGGTCCCAGGGGGTCTCCATGGCCCAGGCTGAGCCTTTTCCCTGCTGCCACATCCCCCATGTGCATCCATGTGGGTGATCCATCCGGGTGGCTCAGGTGTCAGGAGTCAGGGATCTTTGAAGCCGCCGAAAAAAAAGACTGCGGGAGACAGTCGTCCGAAGCCCAAGGTCTGTTTATTAATTGTTATCGATAAGGTTGCTCGTTCTGTGCGCAGAGGTTCTGTCACCCTCGAGAGCAGGACGGTGTCTGCCCACTCAAAGGCAGGTCTAATCTTTTATACCCAAACTTACGTATACTATGTTTATAGTTAATTCCCAATAATATAGATTATTATTACTATGTCTAATTTCCCCCCAACCAATCTGCAATTCCCAGTATCCTCTCCAAAATGGAGAATGTGAAGAAGAAGAAAGAAAATTTTAACACACCCCTTTCCCTCCATCTTGGCCACATGGCCGGTAATATAAACAATCCTAAAAACTACTTTTTCTACCTGATAACTACTCAATCTACACCTCAGTTTCTCTATAAGTTTGCATCTCTTCACTAGGTTCAGGCAAACGTGGCCAAGGACGGATCAGCCCTCAAACCCCTGGCCTGACCTGGGGCTTAAAAAAAGGCTGTACAGGGGGGTTCTTGTTCCCCCAAAGGGGTCAAAGGGATATCTTGGACCCCCACACATCCAGCCTGGAACATCCCAACATCTGGTGCCTTCAGGGCAAGCAGAGGCCAGGCAAGGTGCCCCAGGCAGGGAAAGCTGGGACAGCTCCACTCAGAGCCCAAGCACTGCTCTGGGAGATGGGGATCTGCCAGCAGCAGGAGAAGATTGATATCCACCACCTTGCCTTGCTCTGGAATATTTCCTTGGGGAGGTGGTGCCAAGCCAGATGGAAGCACAGCCCTGCTGCATGCCAAGGCTTCCTCCAGGCCAGCCTCCAGCTCCCAAATCCCTGCTGGGATCCCAAACCCCAGCCCTGGATCACACAAACCCCTGTCAGAAACGTCTGGCAGCCTGACTTACACCCAGTGACAAATGCCTGCATTTTCCTAGGAATAAAGCATAAGGGCCCTCCTTCCTTCCATTCCCACTTTGAGGGGAGCTGGGGCTTCTCTCACTGTTCCAGACTGGCTGGAAGCAAAGATGGGACCAAGATGTGAGGATAAAAACCCCAAACCACAGCAGTATATCTATTTATGATACTCCTTTTAATTTTTTTGCAGCTGGCTCCTGATCCCAGCCCAAGCCCATTTTCCCCTTAAGCTCCAGAGAACAAGGAATTCATGTTGGATGCTCAGTGACCCCACAGACAGAAGATGAGCTGCTGCCACAACCATTCTGTCTGCAGCACCTTTGGGTAGATCTCACAAGGGATAAATCATCCCACAGGATTCCAGGATAATCCCTGAGTCCCTGACATCCAATCTATGCACCGGGGACAGGATGGATGTGCACTCTGAGGGTTATTCCACAGTTTTTTTTTTGCTTTCCTGAGAGAGCCAGGCTGATGTGAGGGACCAGGGGTGCAGTGATCCCAGCTTGGGGACAATGCCAAGCACCCCCAGAGGGGTGGCAGGAGCAAACATGCTGTGAAAGCCACTGGGAAGCTTCTGCAGGAAGAAGTTTCCCGACTTAAGAAGCATAAAATCAAAATCCTTCCCCTGGACAATATCCCTTTTGTTTAAGGAGGAAAGTAGTCCTGAAAAAGCAAAGTTTTTCTCTTGGAAAACTTGAATAGCCAAAGCCCTGGGAGCCTGCTGAACTCACTTTCCACAGCCATCAGGAGGAAGGTGAAGCTGAAATACTCCATCCAGGAAAGGAAAACAAAACCTATTTGTTCCCTGCTGATTTTCCTGCTCTTTTTTTTTTTTTTTTTCCCTCAGGAGGAGGGGACCCTGCTGCTGCAGCCATCCACATGGAGACCAGGGCCTTTTCCTGCTGAGCTCCACCTGCCTCCAGGTCAGCCACCCTTTCCCTGCCAACTTGGGAGCTGCCCCAGCCAGCCCCAGACACCTTTTCCCTGGAAAAGCCACCCAACAGAGCCCACAAGCACAGCAAATCAACATTTCCCAGTTTAATGAACACATCCAAACCCTCTGACCATGCAGGAGAAAGGAGAAGAGCCAGAACAATGTGGTGAGCTCCCTCATCCCAAAGAAAAGCCCAGCACCCAGCTGCTGGAGACATGCCTGCATTCTGAGAATTGGATGCAAGGCTTTGGAATATTTTTCCATGGGGTAAAAATGGGCTGTGCCACCCAAAAAAGTTATCTGTAAGTAAATAAATGAATGGAATCTCTTTCCAGACCAGCTTGAGGTGAAGCTAGAGATGTTCCTCTCCCAGTGAAAGCAGAGGGTGCTGGGGGAGAACCTGCATTTTTGTGGAGCTGAGCACCACACAAATCCCTCACCTGCACATCACAAACACTCCAAGGCTAAATCTGCTCCAGGGCAGGTGGGCTCCTCACTCCTTCATCCCCAAAAACCAGGAACACAGGAGTGGGTGCCATGGAAAGGGAGGGAGCACAGGAGCAGGGACCACCACGAACCCAAAATGGTTTTCCCCACAAAACCTCCTACAAATGGACCAGGACTCAGCCTGGGCAAAATTTGTAAATTTGGGACAGCCCAAGGATTCACACCCTTGGGAAGCCAGCAGGGCTTTTACCAACACCAGCAGCAAACTCCAGAGCTGGGCTCCTCATCCAGCCACACTGGAGCTGTTTTAACTCAGACACAGCAGGAAAAAGGAATAAAAGAAATTAAATCATTTGGTGTTTTTGTTGGCTCCCTTTTTTTGCCAGGTTAGTGAGTTAAATCAGGGGCTGACAAGTGCTGAAGCCAGCACTAGATAAACAGGGAGAGCAGGATTAGGGCAAGGATGATAAAAAAGGGAAATCTCCAAAGCCACCAGGCAGGAAATGCAGAGATGAAGAAAGAAAAGACTCAGAGCCAAACACAACCTGCCCAAGGATCAAACTCTGGGCTGGGCAGCCTGAGAGCTTGATAAAGGCAGCCAGAAGAGATAACCCACTCACAAAGCAAGAAGGGGCTGTCTGGAACCATTGTGTTTGGCCTCAAACCCCAAATTCCAGCCCCAGAATCTCCTCTGTGGGAGGAAGGAAGCAGCTGGCCAAAAGCAGAGGGTGGAAGACTCTTCACATTTTTCAGGTTGACCCTCAGAAACACAACCTGGGAAACCCAACAATTCCCCTCTTGACACATCCCCAGACAGCTCCTGAGATGACAGGGAGCTGACACCCCATGGTGATGGAGATGGCCTTGCACCAATCCTGGACCAAAAAGGGAGCACAGAATCCAACAGATATCCCTCCTCTAGGATCTGGCATCCACATGTGTGACAGATAAGGGTAAAATAAGGCTTCTCCAGGGGGTTTGAGACAAGAGGCTCTCCTGGAGTGCTTCTTCCCATGGATAGAATTGCTCAGCTGGATTCAAAGCAGCTGCAGTGACATTTGGGGTGGGGGGAACAGAGGAGGGGCAAAATAAAATTGATTGAGAAGTGGTGAAATACCTTCAAAACTACAGCAGAATAAAATAGTTCTGGAAGCAGACAGATGAGGTTGTGTCTCCTTCCAGCTTCACTGGCTGCACCCACTTACCACTCACTGGGGAAGGACAGCTGCCTCCACTTTACAAAATCCCTTTTCTCTTCTCCAGACCAAGCAAACCCAGCATTCCCAGTCTGCAACTGTGTGCCTTTGACCCTTCCACCTGTCCCTGCTGCCACCAGGCTCCTCCTCTGAGGCAGTGCTGAAAGGGTTGGGAGCACCAAAATTTAATTTAATTAATAAATAAAAGGTGAGAAGAAGCCCTCTCACAGGTCTTAAAGCACCTGGTCCCACACCTTGTGCTACTACTGAGCATCCCATGGAGCAGCCCCACCTGAGGCAGATCTTGGCACCACCAGCACCCAATGCCTTTTTCCTGGAGGTTTTAGGACTGAACAGGTTCTTCTTATCCCTAGAAGATCCCAAATTCCTGGCACAGATCCCCCATATTGTTATTGTGTCCCTCTTTGTCCTGGAGAGGAAGGTGCTGCCAGGGTGGGCTGTCACCTGGAGCAGGCTGAAGACACCAGCCAGAATTAATATTTCTATTAATTTATATAGATATTAATCCCTGTTGCATCCCTAGGGATGAAACACCAGTGATTCAGGAGAAAAGTGAAGAGCTGAACATCTTCTCCCTTGCTAGAGAGAAACAGAACCCTGGAATTCCTGTTTATAGAACTGCAATCAGTGCAAGCACGAATTTTGTATAATCAGCCAAGAGTAGGAAATTGCCATCAGAATTTCTCTCCTTTTTTTTTCTTTTAAATAAAAAAAAAAAAAAGAGGCAATTTAAACCCACTGTGGCTGCTGAGCTTTCACAAAAGCTTTCCAAGCCTTCATTTCTGTGCTGTGTGTCACCACAGAAGACACACGAGACGCAGCGAATTCCCCCGAGTTAATTTGAATTATGCCACAAAACAGATGTGTGCTCTGGTGCACGGAGAAACTTTCTTCCCTCTTCCATTTCCAAATGACTCCTGCCTCATCCCATTAGCTCTTCTTATCCCTCTGCATCCCCTGATGTGACATAACGAGCCCTGACACCCTCATACATCACCAGGAGAGAGGAACAGCTCCACACAGCTCGGGAGGAGCAGGAGATGTGCTGCAGGTTTGATGGGGGCTGGATCCCAGAAACCTGGGATTGCTGAGTTTTCTGTGCTTTCTGGCTCTGACCCCCTGGAGAACACTGCTTTTGACTTGAAAAAGGCTTCCAAATTTGGGTGATGGAGTTAAAGTCATGGGTGTGTAGTTAAATAGAAGTGTGTGATTGCACATAGTGAAAGTTTTAAATTTGAGGTTTCTATAATATAGTGATAGGTATGGGACAAGATGGAGGATTTTAGGTGTTGTCTCTTTCTGTGTTCTTCTTCCTCCTTCTCCATGGTTTCAGGCAGTAGTTTCTGGCACAGTCAGTGCTGCACTGAGGGTCACAGGAGTTTGGTTATTGGGTTAAAAGTATCAATAATATAGGTGTTAATTCTCTATTGGACTGTTTAGCTTTAGCAGACCTTGTAACCAGCTGGGTTCATCTCCATTTTGCTCACTTTTAGCTGGTGGCTGGAAGTGCTGCTGAACTTTCTGTACTTTAGATAAGATTTAATAAACAACCAAGCCTGAACATGAGAAAATTCATCTCCTTTGTGTTTTTAATGCTGGCTCTGAGTGAAGACAGAAGAAAACTGCAAACAAGGCACTAATTAAATGGTGCAAACACCACCTTTACAGATGGGAAGCTGGGGCTACTGACTTAAATTTGGGAGAGATTCCCCTTCCTGAGCCAATTAAGATTTTGCAATCAGGCAGATTACAGGAATGAAGGTGAGATTAATGGGTGAATTATATGGAATTTCACCCTCTGGGCTGGGCTCCCAGCTTGTGGGAAGAGACACAGATTGAAGCAGAAGCTTTGCAAGCAGGAAGAAACCATTGCAAACACCCAGCCTGAGCTCCTGAGTTGGGGTGGGAATTCCTCCACAAGCCCCACAAGCAGGGATGAGGAGGAATCTGCCACTGCAGCAGATCTAAACTCAGGACAGGGCAGAGAAAAATGCACAGGATCCTTTGGAGACACCTCTCCCAGTGGTTAAACCCTTCTTATCTTTGGAAAGCTGTAATTGGGTGCCCCTTTCCTGCCTGGCTGGGGTCATAGAATCCCAGAA
Organism: Muscicapa striata striata; assembly: GCA_030060385.1. Lineage (NCBI taxonomy): Eukaryota > Metazoa > Chordata > Aves > Passeriformes > Muscicapidae > Muscicapa > Muscicapa striata. The sequence goes on along the minus strand of JAREIS010000523.1, from coordinate 147,539 downwards.
TCCCAGAAAGGTTTGGGTTGGAGGAATCCTTGAAGCTCATTCCTCCCCCTGCCACCTTCCACTATCCCAGGTGGCTCAAGCCCCATCCAACCTGGACACTTCCAGGGATGGGCACCAGCCTGATTTCCTGTTGATTTCCTCACTTCTCCTCCTCTAGAACATGCAAATCCTCCATGCCAGCCCACCTCTCTCCATTTCTGCAGTTACCATGACCCAAACTGACCCTAAATACACAAAAGCACATTTGCACACACCCCCTCTGGTGGGGCAGTTTGATGTCCCCTTTAGGGGAGCTGCTCTGAGAAGAGCTCAGTGTAAGGTGAATTTTCCTGATGTGAGCCACTCTCTGCATCACATACAAGGGAAAGAAAAGAAAGAAAAAAAAAAGCCCAATTTTACAGCATTTCTGGAAAAAGAATGCAGGGAATGTGTTGTAAATGCTCCCCCCCCACCAAGGAGGTGCTAAATTGAGCCCTGAGTATTTGAAACACTGGACTTGGGAGAACTGGTGGGAATTTTTTGGGGTGAGGCTTCTTAAATTTTTGTTCTTCCCATTCCTCAATTCCTTTTTTCCTCAATTTCTTTCTATTGTATTTGAGATGACCAGGAAGTTTTTATCTCTGCTGTACCCCAGAATGCACAAGCAAGAAAAACCTGTGGCTGTGTCTTTATTGTCAGTGGCTCCAGAATGGCTCCACTCCAGGGAATCCCAGCCCAAAGCATTCCCAAGGGCCCCTCTGCAGAGCACCTTTCCCACCTTGGGGAGATCTTTATCCAGAAACAAGGCAACAAACAAAAGCACCCAGCAATTTTTCTCCCCCTTATTGAAAGTGTTTTAATGATCCCAGAGAAAAGAGCCAAGCCTGACAGGGCACATTGCACATGCTTTTCACAGATTTGGTTTCTGGGCTGAGTGGAGGAATGCACTTAGACTGCTGCTTCCCCTGCATGGAAACACTGAATTAGCAGTTCTCCCTGTGCAATATTGCTACGTGCAGGATGCTACAAAAATGTACAAAATAAACATTATATCTATAAAACTGCACAGTGCTTGGTTTTCTTTCCTTCATCCCCAGAGCTCATCAGTTGTTCCATCTGCTGACAGGAACAAGGCTCTCCTCCTCAGAGCCCTTGTCAAAAAGCTCTGCTCTGCAAGATTCAGGAGGAATCAGGGGCCATTGGCCAGCTGAAAACAGTGATCCCAAAGAGGGTCTGGAGATATTCAAGGCCAGGCTGGACAGGGCTTGGAACAAGGGGAAGGTGTCCCTGTCCATGGCAGGGGCTGGAATGAGATGATCTTTAGGTGCCTTCCATCCCAAACCTCTCTGGGATTCTGTGACTGCCTGGTGTTCAGTTTTTGGGCTGATTTTTCTTAAGACTGGCTTTGGAGTGCAGCAGGACCAGCAGAGGGTTAACAGGGTTAGGCAGGATGTCCAGATGAGTATTATCAGATGACCCGAAGCGAGGGCTGTATTAAAAAATGCCTTAATTAAAAAATACAGGTCAGAACCAGTTTAAGCTGCTGACCCCCGGTTATATTCCTTAATTAGAAGGCTGGGACACATCCCTCAGAGTGATGGATGGGCTGTGGCTGCCTCGTGGCACCACACAGAGAGACAGGACAGCTCCCCAGGCTCAGGGCAGCACCAGTTTGCTTCATTCCAATGCTCCTCTCTTCTCCTTCCCCAGAAATTAATGGGCTGCAGGCATTCAGGAATGAGAAATTATCCATACAGCTGCTCTGCTTGGATCAAACCCCTCACCAAAACTGCCAGGCACAGTCCTGGGCTCTATAAACCCCACACTTCAGCTCCAGCACATTTCACCAGGTGGTTTCAGGTGAAACTGAGCCCTTCTTACCAACACCATCAGAATTCCCTGCTGGAGGGGGTGAACCATCCCCATGAACATCAGCAGAGGGGTCCTGCTTGAAACATCCACCTGACATTTGGGCTAAAGTGCTTTTCCACCTAAAAAAGAAAAAAAAAAATCAATCCCAATTCTTCTACAAAAGAACTGGAGAAGAGCATGAGGAAGTGTCAGGAAATAGGATGAGGAGCTGAGTCTCTCATCTTGGATAAATAAAGACCTTCAGCACTGGAAAAGTGGGAAAACAAGTCTTTTGCATTACAGTTTAGATGCCAGAAAACAGATTGCACCCTCACTAAAAATGTAAACCCTCCTCCCAAAATATCCCAAGCCACCAAACAAACAAAAACCCCAAAACTAAAACCCTTAAAAAACTTTTTTTTTTTTTTAATTATTTTTTTACTTCAGTATAACCCATTGCACATTCAAATAACTTGCATACTTAATTTATCTTCTGCCCTAAGTAGAGATTTTGCTGTACAGTTTGCAATGCCTTTGGGAAAGCAAATCAGTGATCTGATGGAGAAAGCCACAAGCAGGAGAAGGCTTTCCAAATTAGAGGAAAACCAAAAGCATTTCCTTCAAAACAAGGTTCATTACTTGGGAATGAAGTATGTGCAGGAAAATTTAGGGGGTGCTTGATGGGTATTTCTGATAAAACAGAACAGGGATGGTCCCAGGGACATTTGGGTTTTTGGGATTTATTTTGTTGTGCTCTCTGTGATTCCTGAAGAGGCTGATCTGGAACAGAGGCTGGGCAGAATTAAAGGAATAAAAAGGGATTTATTAAAATGCCTTCAAAGGATTCACCTTGGGCTGTGCATGAGCCTGGCCATGGCTGCACCCAGGATGGATCCTGGTCATGAGTTCTCACACTTTTATAAGTTTTGGTCCATTTCCATATTGGGGTTAATTGTCCAATTCCAGCTCCAGGATCTGCAACCATCCTCCCAGATTCTCTCCTCAATTCGCTGCTGTTTGCACTTTTTGGGCCTGAAGCCACAATGGTGTCCTTGGTTCTGGGGCTGGAAAAGGATTGTTTTATCTAACTAAACTGTGAAGAGAACTTGCTGACACTTTATATGAAGTTCAGAGTTATACACTAATGTAGTTCAGAGTCTGGAAAACGTGAAAATTGAACCTTTCCACATCATCCCTAAACCTTCAAAAAAACCCTGCACCCTTCTACAGGAGCACTGCTTCAGCTAAACCACATCAACCACTGTAGCAAAAAAACTGTAGCCACCATTTAATGGGACTGCTACCAACACCCTGACTGACTGACGGGGTGTCAGGTTGTATTCTGACTCTGTCAGGGTTGGGATTATTCTTTGTAATACTGTATTTCTATTTTTTTAATTTTTCCTAGTAAAGAATTGTTATTGTTAATTCCATATCTTTGCCTGAAAGCCCCTTAATTTCAAAATTATAATAATAGTTTGGAAGAAAGAACTTTACATTCTCCATTTTGAAAAAAAGCTTCTGCCTTTATTAACAAACACCTATCCTTCAAACCAGGACAATGAGTGAAGCAGCTAATAGTTGTTAAAAGGTTGTTTATTGCAGAAGCACATCAGTCTCCAAGGCACTGTCACAGACATCAAAGTCCTTACTAAGTTGAGTTTAGAGTCCCAAGTTAAAGCAGAGGCTGTTCCCAAAGGTCCCAGTGGGGCTGATATTGGTGCAGCAGCTCCTGTCTTCTTCTTGGGTGTTGGAGTAAACAGTGAACAAAAGCATAAAAAGCAAGTGCAGGAAAAGCAATGTCAAAAAGCACCAACTCTTCCCAATACATGCTCTTAGATAGAATCTTCCCAACAAGCTAAGATGCAAACTCAGACCACCACTCCTTAACCTATTAAAATTCCAGTTTCTTAGCACACACGGTTATGTATAGACTACTCATAACTTCTATCTTTTTCTATCTGAAAAATGTAAGCAATATTCTTACTATAACTCTATTATGTTTAAACACTGTCTTCAACTATGGTTCTGGAGCTCCCACTGAAAACATTAGTTTGTTTTTCAACTTTCACTAGAACTAGCACTTCTACTTTGGTATCTAAACCTTTTACTTACTAAAAGCATTAGAGCTCACACTAAAACTTACTGACTTATCCTAAAACTTAAACTTATACCTCTACTTTATGTGTGAGTAACTTAATATACTTCAATCCATCCAAAGGCTTTAATTCAATCCCTGCACTCTGATTTCTTGACTCACTGCCTCCAACATCTGAGGGACAAGGGGGTCTGGGGAGAGCTGCTCCATGTGCTGAGACCCCTGAGACTGCAGCATCCTCCAGCCAGCATCCCAAAAAACACCAGCATCCCAAAAAAACCAACCAACCAACCAAACAAAAAAAAACAAAAAACAAAAAACAAAAAACAAAAAACAAAAAACAAAACAAAACAAACAAAAAAAAAAAAAAAAAAGGAAGCAATGAAGAGGCAGCATCTCCTTTTGGAGAGCATCACCCCTGGCAGGTTTTCCTCCATCCTGGTTTTATTTCTGGAGAAGGGTTCTGTGAGGAAGCCTGCAGAGTTCCTGGCTCTCATCTCCTCCTCCCTGCAGTGCATCCCATCAATCAGCAGCCCAGAGAGGGAAGTGCAAATAGGGTTTGCACCTTATTCCAGGGTTTATCGAGGCTGAAGGGTAAACCCTGCCCTGACAGGCACCCTGACACCTCCTCATCCTCAGGAGGGAGGCATGGAAAGGGTGTGGGTGTGGGATTCAGGGATGGGCTGATGATCCCTGCAGGTCAGACAGGGAGATGGCCCAGCCTGATCCTCTTCCCACCAGCTGACATCTGGATTTAGCAGCTCCCCACTGTTTAATCACCTCAAATCCCACTCCTTTCCCCTGCATCCCAGGGATTTAAAAGCCAGCAGAGCTCCAGCAGGATGGTGGCACTCACAGGAAGGATGGAGAGCTGAGAAATCCCAAATGCCACATCAGAGCATCCTGTGGGATAAGGGAGAGGGGGAGAAGAGCTGAGAGCAGAGCACTGAGGCCTTTAATTCAAAACTCTGCTTTGGTACCTGTGTCTTAAAATCTTGTGTTGTAAATTCTTGTGCTGTGTCTGTTAAAGGAGGGAGAAATAAACTTTCTAAATTGCCTCTTTAAAAGCTGGGAGACTGAAAAACAACAACCCAAACACATTTATATTCAAAATCCTGGGATTTTAAACACTGCTCCTGAGCTAAGGGAGACCAGGACAGTGCCCCAAGGGAAAGCTGATTGCTGGGGCTTCACAGCTCAGCTTGAGCATTCTGCAAATCAAAATAAATAAAATAAAATAATGTTGAATAATGCTGAACCCCAAAGGGAATTTCCAAAAGCTTCACAGGAGCATTTGCACTCCAAGTGACACCCAAGGGAGTGGCAGGACTGACATCCCCAGGATTTGCCCCACACCACCAGTGTTCCTCCAGCTTTTCCCCTCTCTCCTCCCTTGCTCCTCCTCACCTCCCACTTGGGCTTTCCTGGGGCTGCTTCTCCACTGGAGCAGGAGTCAGGAGGAATGTGGCTCACCAGGTTTGTTTGGATAAAGCAAGAAGGGGAGGATTCCCAGGAGCTTCCTGATGGAAAGCTGGCACCGAGATTGGTACAGGGCTCTGTAAAGAAAAATTGGACACAGGGGAGGTAAAAACTGGAATTCCCCAAATAGATCAAAGCAGGGATGCTCCAGGAGTGGTGATCAGGCAGGGTGCCAATCCATAGCTATGTTTAAAAAAAAAAAAAAAAAAAAAAAAGGGTCCAAAGTCCCTAAATATCAGGAATTTCCCTCCATGTCCTCCAAGGAGCCAGCCCCAAAGAGCATGGCCTGTGTCACAGCCCTTCTGCAAATATTTTTCCTGCTGGTGAAGACCAAAGCAAGGACTGAAAGACACTAAAGGTTAAGTTCAGCTTGCTGGTGCCTCCCCCATGGAGCTCCTTGTGCTGACAAATGCCATTCCCCAGTGAGAGTAGTTTTAGGATGTTGTGCTGCCTCACAAGGGGAGCTGGAGGGGCAGCTCTGATCTCTGCTCTCTGTGACAGGGACAGGACCAGGAATGGCTGGTGATGTGTCAGGGGAGGTTTAGGTTGGATTTTAGGACAAGGTTCTTCCCCCAGAGGTGCTGGGGCATTTGGAAAATGTTCCCAGGGATGCTCAGGGTGGGATTGTTGGGGTGTCTGAGCAGGGACAGGGCTTGGATCAATGCTCCCTGTGGGTCCCTTCCAGCTGAGGCTATTCCATGATCTCTGATATCTCTCACAGCATCACTGTTTGCTCTGCCAGGAGGGGATTTTATAGGTAAAGAAATCCAACTGCAAAACTGCTCTTAAAACCCACCAGAAACAGGCACAGAGCTGGAAATGCACTTCCTATCCTTCCTTGGGATCCCAGTGCCCAGAGGGTGGGAGGTGCCAGAGATGGGGAAACAGGAGTGGATGCTGCAGCTGTTCCTACAGATGTGCACAGCCTCAGCCAGGATGGAAAAGCTGCAGAGGTTTCCTTCCTGGAGATCACTGCTGTGGAGGTTTTCCTCCTCTGCCTGCAGTGTGTTCCTGCTGCCCCACACCTGGCTGTGCACTGAGGTAGCAGCATGTGTGGAAAATCCCAAGGATTGCACATTTTCCATGGTGCTGCAGGCACAGTGTGGGCAGCTGGGGCAAAACAAGGATGTGTCACATTTAAAACTTGCCTGCTCAGCCCTTGGCTTAGCTGAGGTGAAACTCAGGTTTTAAAGTGACTCCAGTTTGGTTTGGAGATGTGGTGTCATCCATGTGGAAACGCTTGCAAGGCTCAGAGCTTTCCCTGATCACCCCCAGGAGGAGAGCCCAGCCATCCAACCCAGGCTTTAGCACAATCCCCATGGAAATCTTCTTCTTCCAAAGGCAGGGTTTTATTTCTTGAGGTGATAACCCCTAATCTCATTAGCTTGTGATGCAGAATATCTGATTGGCAAAGGAAGCAGGAGCTCAGGAAGCAAGACTGCATCCTCATTAACCACAGGCAGTGCTTTTTCCAGCCTTCTCCTGTTTCAACAAGACATCAGTATGTACAACGTGTGCTCTGGAACTGGTTTGGCCTAATCCTCCTTTTTGTTTGCCCTTCAGCTTTCAAACCAGTCTGGGATAAGCCCTGCTGAGGAAAATGCCAGGCTGGCTGATGCCAAGTTGTAAGAGCCACAGGCTTTGGTTATGTGGCAACACTTCCAGAAGCAAATCCTGTACTGAGCCAGGTCCAGGAGAGTTCTGAGGAGAATTTCCATCACTAGAGACAGTTTTCCATCACCAATGACAAGACAGGTTGGAGAGAAGCAACAAGAAGTCAGAAAAAATAATCCCCTTCTCACCCCTTCTCAAAGCCATGATTATTTTAAATTAAGGATAAAAAAAAAATTAAAAAAAAAAAAAAAAAAAAGGACAAAAAAAGTTGACAGCCTTTCTCAGACATTTCACAGCTTTCAAAGCATCAATTTTTCAAGCCAAGTTGTCCAAAAGTCTCATTATCAATAGTTTCAAGTTTCTGCTTAAAGGAAAAAATAAAGGCAGTTAAAGTTTCCTTTGACGCTAACACAGACAAAAAACACTTTTAAAGTTACACCTATTTCACCTTAGGGAAAAACCCTAAACTCTACATTTTGAAGCCACATTTGAATTCAAATTATTCTCTTTTTCATAAGTTGAAAATACTGGTGATTGACACCAGAGTGATTGAAACCAGAGTTTCAGACAAGTCTTTTATAAGGTGAAATGCAGACAAGGAAAAATTGACTTTCAGAAAAGATTATTTTTAACAGATAAAAACAATACCATGAAATAGGTGTCACAACATACAACCAGCAAAGTGAGTTCTGAAGGATATAAAATAGTGAGGCAGAGCTCAGAAGAAGACATAAAAAGAGAACTGGCATTTATCTGGAAAATCAGGATATCTGTTCCCAAGCACCTGTTTTGTCTGTGTAACTCTGGAGAGCTCCCCAAGCTCAGGTCACTGCTGTGCCATGGGAGTGCAGGGCACAGTCACCACGGAATAATTCCCTCAGCTCAGCTGCAGAGAGCAGGAACATATGAATTGCCTCCCTCTTGACAAGCTCTGCTGGGATATTCAGCCTGGAGTGAAGCTGTGTGAGTAAAATCAGGAGTGGGAAGGGAATCCAGCAAGGGTTTGCCATCCCATCCTTGCTTGTTCACACCAGGAGCATTCCCAGAGCACCAGGGAAAATGCTCTGCTTTATGGATTTATTCAGTGTTTTCCTCCTCAGCAAACTGTGCAGACTTTCTGTCTCTCTGCAGCCTCCAAAATCTGGCATCCTGGGAAGGAGCCAAAGGCCAGGCAGAGCTGTTCATTAAGGTGGGCTGGTGGCACCAAAGGAGATGCAAATCAGCCCTGGGGAGTGCCAGGAATTGCTGGCCAGGCTCTCTGGGCTGGCTCTGGGAGCCCCCAGCCAACATTGAGCCCAGGGTTCAGGGAGGGGGTGGCCAAGTGGGCAGGGAGCCAGGGGCTGCCCTGGCTTCCAGCTGCAGGTCCTGCTGCTGGCCCCACCCTGGAGCTGATTCCTGCTGCTCCACCACTGCCTTCTCCTGCCAAAACAGGGTGGCAGGGAAGAAGGGAGTCTTCAGATGTCCTCAGATCAAATCCATCAGACAAAAAGCTCTGGCAGGCTCTCAGGGAATTTAGAATTTAGTGGGATGGATGTGGAAGGGAACTTGAAGCTGATCCAGTGCCATGGGCAGGGACACCTTCCACTATCCCAGGCTGCTCCAATCCCTGTCCAACCTGGCCACAGCTGCTCTTGGAAACTGTGCCAGGGAACAATTCCTTCCCCATATTCCCATCCATCCCTGCCCTCTGGCAGTGGGAAGCCATTCCCTGTGTCCTGTCCCCCCAGGTGCAACATTCCAGGTCTTGTAAGAGGTACAGATCTGTGACCACTTTTGTGTTTCTCTCTATTTCTTCAGCTTTGGGCTGTGTGACACACCCAGCAGCAGAGATGGGAGCTCCCCCATCAGCCCTGCATGCAAGTTATTTGCCTTTCAGAAAACCACAAAATAGTCCAAAGCAACTGCTGGCACCAGATGTCATTTGGGCTGGAGGGCCAGAACACCCAGAGCTGGGCTGGGGGGCAGGGAACTGTACATGACATCAAACAGATTCCCGGGTTTCAGGCATCATCTGCTGGGCTTGGAAAGTCAAGTCTCCACCCAGCAGGATGCCAGCACAATTCCAGAGGTGCTGCATCCCCAGCTGACACAAACCAGAGCTCTGCTCGAGGCAGTGGCATTGCAACCACTCTCTTCAACCACATGATCTGCCCTCCACTCCAAATTTCCAGCTCAGCACCCTGTGATCCTGACAGCACTCTGCTTACTCCAAGGCAATCCACATCCTGGCAGGAATGCCCCTCTGTTTAAGTGGAAACATTCCTAATCGTTGTGATTTTCCATCTCTAATTCCCAGGAGGTTAAATTCTGCTGGGGATGAGGGTGATTGCTGCCTTCAGAATTGCTGAGGTGCTCTCAGAGAGGGGAAAGGAGAGCAGGAGGGAGGTTCTGCAGGCACAGAATCATGGAATTATTTAGGTTGGGAAAGACCTTTAAGATCATCAAGCCCAACCATCAACCCAGCACCACACCACTATGTTCACATCCACAAGTGTTTTGAACATTTTCAGGGATGGTGACTCCACCATTTCCCTGGACAATGTTTCAATGCCTGACCACCCTTCCCATGAGGAATTTCCCCCAATATCCCCCTCCCCAATGCTCAGCCTGCCCAGGGGTCCATCTGGACCCTCAGAAGTGGTCCAAATGCTTCTGCTTCAGCAGCCCAGTGGGAAAATTCACAGTGAATTGTTCCTGATCCTCCTGCCCTCCTCTTCCAACAAGTGCCTGTGAAGGCACACTAGCTTGAGCTTCCTTCCCATTCTCCCACCCTGGATGCAGCAGGACTTCCTCCAAGGATGAGTTTCAGCCTCCAGCCTAAGCTCTGAGGCAAATCGTGGCTATTTACCAGTTTATTTTGTTTTTTTAATCTCTTCTGCTGCTAGCTCTGTGTATTGGGGTGTGACCTAGAGCCAGCAGCAATAATGAGCTCATAGGATAACAGTCCTGGGGACAGAGCATGGGAATTTGGGATACAGAAGCTCTCCTCAGGCAGAGGGGAGGTTTGCTGATGAAGGGATTTGCAGCAAGGGACAGTTTGGATGCAAGCAGACCAAACTGAGCCTTTCACATCCCATACATTTTTTTCCCCATGCTTTCTACAGGCAATTCCTGCCAGGATTTTTCGGAGGTTTAATCAGCACTCAGCCTCTTTAAGAGGCTGTCTCTGAGGGAGCAGATTCAGCAGAGTGATAATTTTGGCTGCCTAATCTGGGTTGATTAATTTTAACAGTCTGCTTAACAATAGACGCCATGTGGCCACGGCCAAAGGAGTTTCATGGCCTTCACCGAGATTTAAAGTAGGTGTGAAACGCTTTAAAAATGCCTCATTGCTGCAGGAGAGGGAAAAGCTTCATTGCCCTAATGAGGGAATGGGGTTCCAGAGGGAATATTGCCCTTCTCTGGAAGGTCACTCAGTGTCACCACATCCCTGGGTTTCTTTCAGAAAGCTGCAGAGGGAAGGACAAGGTGATCCAAGAGGACCTGGCTCTGTTTTCTGAACTTCTGCACTGAACTAAGGAGAAGGAATTAATGTGCTTCTCTCAGCCCCAGTGCACAACCTCAGTGAGGTGCTCAACTAGAGGACTTACCAAACTCTGAGAGAGAATTCCAGACTGGCTTGATTGGGGGGGGCCTTAAAGTCCATCTTATTCCACCCCTGCCATGGCAGGGACACCTTCCACTATCCCAAGTCACTCCAAGCCCCATCCAACCTGGACACTGCCAGGGGTGAGGAATCCACACTGCTGGTGATGCTTTAATGTTTTTGAGAAGAGCAACCCCCATGGAATGTCTTACCTCACATCACAGGACACGACAAGGGCGTTTCTGGAATACATTTTGTGATTTGGAATTGCAGGCTGCCAAGGAAAAGGTTTTGAGATGAGATAGTAACAAAATAATTTTGCATTCCTAAATCAATGCGTGGTGCAGGTTTTAAATTACATTTTTGAAAAGTGATCTTTACCCCAATAGTACAGTGGATTATTTAGGAGTAACTGAGGGTCCAAGACCAGAGCTGGCTCAGGTGTTGAGTCTTCAAGCCCCAGGAATGGCAATATTTTTGGAAAACAATGTCATATTTAGTCCAGCTAAAAAGCAAAGAATTCCAGAACTCGACTCACATGTAGGAATTTGTTTTTGAGACAATACTGATTTTTTCCACATTGAGCAACCTGCTCTAGTGGAAGGTGTCCCTGCCCTTGGCAGGGGAAGGAATGAGATGGTTTTTATGGCACCTTCCAACCCAAACCACTCTGGGATTTACTGGACCATTTCCAGGTGTTTTTTTACAGCACTGAACACCAAACAGAGCTGGACTTGAAATCCCTGGTGCTACCCACCTACAGCCATCCAAGTTTTATACATCAAATCACTATTTTTGGTATATTTTATATATAAAATCAGCATTGCTCCAAAGGCACGAGCCAGGTCAGCTCCTCTCCATCAAGGGATTTGTTCCAGTCCAGCCTGCCTGTTGTGCTTCTGTGCACTGATTTTCCATCATTTCTTAGAACACAGAAGAAACCCAGGCAGAGGGCAAGCACATGTGTCAGGAGAGGAAAGCAGGACGAAGGGATGGAGGAAGCCCATCTCCAAGAAATCGCTGATTAAAATTGCTCCCAAGTTCCCATTTCCTCCACAAACAAAACAGCCTGCAAAAGTCCAAGCTGGGGTGGATAAAATATCAGCCACGTGCCTGACTTACAGCACTGGGACTGAGGTTTGGGCACCATTTCAAGACTTTCCCCTAGGAGTCTATCCAAACCCTCATTGCTTCTGATGTGGAATAATTTGGAAGTGATTTTAGGCTGCCGGCTGGGATAACACAAGGGCTATTGTAAACACACACGCAGCTGATCAGCACCAAACCCACACAAATATGGGCTGTACACACATTAAAAAAATACAAAATCCATCAAAAGGATGGATTAAAGGAAAAGGTGAAATCGCTGAGCAGGTCTTGAAAAAAAAAAAACCAAATATTGTTTATATGAGGAGTTATGTTTCAATTAATTGTAATAAATTAAACTTATTCAAATGCAGGCCACTAGATTTAAAGAGCTCCAGCCAGAGCCAGCTGTCATCCAAGTGTGGGCAGTGAAGCAAGGCCATAATTTCTGTGGATGCTGTTTCAAAAACACTGCTGCCAGCCAAAAAAGTTGGGAAATTTAAGAGAGCATGACCAGGGCAGGGAGAATAACCTGCTGGAGATCCAGGACCCAGCCTGGAGCTCCAACCCTGGTGCTTCCCCGTCTCTGATTTGAGTGGGAAATGAGAGGATTGCTCATTTGGAGTCACAGTTCTCTGGGATAATTTGGGGTTCTTCTCTATGGTAGCCTGGAAGAAATTCCTCTCAGCTGGTTCAGTGTGGAGTGGTGTTTTGGACCTGCCCAGCTTTCAGGGCAGGCTGATAGGAGCTCAAAAATGGGTGTCTTCACAGAAGTCACAGCCAGATGCTGGCATCATTCACACTGTGGGATGGAGAGCCTCATTCCCAGGATTTCCAGGTAGCTCTGGTGTCCCTCCTGGCATTACATGCTTTATTCTTCCAAGTGGATGAAACAACTCGTGCCAGAGGGTGAGCAAAGAAGTCAGAGGCACCTGCAGCAAGTCACCTGCTGGAATGCTGAGCATTTTTCCATCTCCTCTGAGAGGTGAGGTGGGGCAGAGAATCCAAACTCACCCCAAGGCAACTCTCCACCATGGCATCTATAAGGAGCAGAGTCTTTCCTTATCTGACCCAAAAAGGACTGGAGATCTCCAGGCTTTTCTGTCCATCCTGCCAAGCCCAGGCTGGGATTTAAAGGAAAAAACAGCAAACCAGTCTGTCAGGGTTATGGATGTGGAGTTTTTTACATCTTGGCACTGGATGCATCTTGAGCAGAACCATTCCGTGCATGAGCCTTGCTCCCAAAACGAGACAGCAGCAAGGTTTCCCAGCAGCAATAAATCCATCTGGATAATAACAGAGTGGTACATGATGGTTTTGTGACTGCACCATCTGCAAACAATATTTCCTTGAGTAGGAAGTAGCTGGAAAATGAAGTAACATTCCACGAGGAGAGGCTCAGGTTCTTTGCTCTTCCACCACTGGCGCTGCTTTGAGCAGGCTCATACCCAAAGCAAGGCTTAAAATAAATAAAAGGGATTGTCCAGGCCATTCGTGGGCCTTTGGTGTCCCCTGTGATCACAGAGCTCATGGGCTGGGTCTCACTAACAGGCCAGAAGACTGATTAGAGCCCTCTGGAGGTGATCCCTGCTCCAGGCCAGGCTGATTTTCAGGAAATAGCAGCACATTGACACCATCTCCTTAGAACAGACTTGATCCAAAACCTGCTGAAGTCTAATCACAGACTCCCCCTGCTGCAGCAGCCTCTGGGCACAGCAATGTCATCAACTCCTTCTGGCCCATTCACAGGGGCATTTCCCAAAGGAGAAGACTGGTGCCAAGATAACTCCAGTCAAAATCCATCACCAGCTATTGTAGAAAGGAAAACAAATTTCCTGATGTTCAGCACATCTAAGTGTAGAAAAAGGTGTAAAGCAATTAAAGCACCTAATAAAGCATGGAGGGAAGTGGAGAGCAGGAATTTTATGTGAGTTCATCATGTACCAGGCTTAATTTAATCAAGGTAGTAACTAAAGTGTGACCCTCCATGGGAAAAGTCCCCACATCATTGTCCTTGGCCTTGTCTGAAAGGCTCTGCTTAAGCCTTGCAGGCTGTGGGCTGAGACTAAAGAGAGTCTGAATCACCCTTTGGTTGGTGACCTGCCCTGATAACCTTGTCAGACCATTTCAAGCACTACTTTTATCCAGAATAAATTTACAGGTTCTGCATGAAACAACCAGGACCTTGCCTTCAGTTGCCCCAGATTCTCTGGCTCACAGGAAACCCTCTAACCTGGACTGGGAGCAGGTTCACATTTAAGTTTCCTTTAAACCTAAGATCCTATCCTAACTCAAGTTGGAGCAGGTTTTCCAGAGCAGCTGTGGCTGCCCCTGGATCCCTGGCAGAGCCCAAGGCCAGCTTGGATGGGGCTGGGAGCAGCCTGGGACAGTGGAAAGTGTCCTGCCATGGCAGGGGTGGCACTGGATGGGCTTTAAGGCTTCTTCCAACCCAAGACTGACAAGGAACACACAGGCTGGAGCTGGGATCATTTTGGGAAGCAATGATCTCCCCAGGGCCTATAAAAAGAAACATTAAGTGGACTCTCTCCAGACTGCAGTGATTTTTTTTTTTTTTTAATGTGAGAAACATTAGGAATACATGTCAAAATCATTAGTCATTAATCAAAGCCATTATCATCATCCACAGGAAGATAGGGAACATTGATTCAGCTCAAGGCTCAGGAAAGTGGAGAGTTGGACAAGCATCCTTCACCAAGGCAGGGTTTAGAGGCAGTGGGAGCAGGAGATGAGGGTTCATGCACATCTTCTGAAGGGGGATTATAAGAAGAGCCTTGGGATATTCTCAAAGCTGGAATAAATTAAGACACACGTTTTCCTAGGATGCCCTGTAACTTCATGGCATCCAAAGTGCCAAGAAAAGCAAGGTCCTGCCCAGATGGCATCACTGAGCAGTTTAGACTGGAGATCAGGAAAAATTTCTTGAAAGGGTTGTCCAGCCCTGGCACAGGCTGCCCAGGGCAGTGGTGGAGCTGCAGTCCCTGGAGGGATTTAAAATCCACATGGATGTGGCACCTGGGGACATGGGTTGATGGTGGCCTTGGCAGTGCTGGGGGAATGGTTGGACTCCATGATCTCAGAGGGCTTTCCCAACCTTAATGATTCTCTGATTCCATGAAATTCCAGCAAGAGAGCAACCACCTCACTGGCAGCCAGGACTCAGCACAGAAGAGGAGCTGAGAGAAGCTTTTAGGACCACAAGATGTAAAAACACATTTCTAATTTCCTTCAGAGCCCTCTGGTCATGACACAGAGCAGCAGAGAGGAGGACAGGTGGATTTCTATTATTCCCATCCAGCTGAAAAATCACAGACAGGAGGCAGGAATGGATGTGGTTCCAGTCTCATTTTCCTGCAATGACCACTTTGCATGGTCCCAGCTCCATTTCCCCCCAGTTCCATTTGTGCTGGTGAAGACACAAAAAACACTGAGCCTGATTCCATGAAGCCAAGCTGAGGTCAATCCCAGCTGGAACAAGCAATCCCACAACACCAGATGTGTGTCCAAGGAAAAGAAAAGCTGCACTCCTGCTCCTCACCCTTCCAAAATGCCTTGGGAATGTCACTTAGGGGGGAATGTGGCAAAGGCAGGTTAGGTGTGTGCCAGAAGGGGCTTGAAAAGGTCATTTGGGGTTTTTTTGTTGTGGTGTTTTGTTTTCTTTTAAGGACATTTTTTTGGCAAAAATTAATATTCTTTCAACACACTTTCCTCTGGAAAATTCAACCTGCAAAAATCATTGCATGTCAACATTGGGTAATGCCTGGTCAGGTCTAATTAAAATTATAATTCCAGGACAAAGGGGCTTGGCTCCATGGACCTCAGCACATGTGAGGACACTGCTCCCTCTGAAACACTCAGGAATTCCCTCTGCCCCTTTCCAGCATCTTCCATGATACTTTGGATCATGAGACTTAAGGCCAGCTGTGGATTACAAGTCCTGACCCCACTGCCAGATCTTTGCACAGCATGAAAGGGAGGAAGCTCTTCCAGTAGGAATTTAGGGGAAAAAAATTTCTTGGGGAGAAAAATTGGAAAAAGGGGGAAAGGATAAAGCACATGGCTTGCTGCAGGGTGGAAAACACAAATGTTCAAGCTGCCATTGTGGATTTTTCACTGCAAAGTGAAACACATATCCCAGGAAGCAAGAAATTCTTCCTTGTTAGAGTGGGCACAGGGTGCCCAGAGAAGCTGTGGCTGCCCCTGGATCCCTGAAAGCCAGGTTGGACAGGGCTTGGAGCACTCTGGGACAGTGGGAGGTGTCCCTGGATGGGGTTTAAGGTCCCTCCAGATGCTAAACCCCCCAGTTTGAGCCCAGGCTGCTCAGAAACACCTACCTGGGAGCTGTGGGGTGCTCAGCCAGCTTTCCCCACTCTGTGATGACAGCACTGGCAGCCCTCCAGGGTCATTAGCAGTTAATAACCCCAGCATTTCTGGGCTTAATATCACAGTATCTGAGGGCCTCTCAAGAGTTCAGAAGTATTTTAAGAGTTTGGTTTGCTTTGGCTCTGGAGAGTCCAAGCTGGAAACCTGTGTGGCTTGATCCTGGACACTCCTTGTAGGGAGACAGGGATGGTGCTGGGTGATGGAGAGGCAGAACTGAGGCACCTTTAATGGCTCCAAGATCAAGCAGGATGGGTGGACGTGGGAGGTAAGCAGGGAGGCCTGGACAGTTTCCAGGTTTGGATTTTGGATCCTCATTTGGTGAGATTTCTCCAGGGAGGATCTGTGCTGAACCACTGGAGTCTCTACTTTCATGGAATCATAGAATTGTTAGGGTTGGAAAAGCCCTCTGAGATCATGGAGTCCAACCATTCCCCCAGCACTGCCAAGGCCACCACCAACCATGTCACCAAGTGCCACATCCATCCAGCTTCTAAATCTCTCCAGGAATAGGGACACCCTTTCAGCAAAGAAATTTCCATCAATATCCACCCTGACCTCCCCTGCCCAGCCTGAGGCTGTTCCCTCTCCTCCTGTCCCCGTTCCCTGGAGCAGAGCCCGATCCCCCCGGCTGTCCCCTCCTGTCAGGAGCTGTGCAGAGCCACAAGAGCCCCCTGAGCCTCCTTTTCTCCAGGCTGAGCCCCTTCCCAGCCCCCTCAGCCTCTCCTGGGGCTCCAGCCCCTTCCCAGCTCCATTCCCTGCCCTGGACACGCTCCAGCCCCTTGGTGTCCCTCTGGCCAGAGGGCCCAGAGCTGGACACAGCCCTGGAGGGGTTCAGCAGAACCAGCCCCTTCTTGGCCACCTGGCAGCACCACTTGGGTGGTGGTTTCACCTGGACCACAGCTCAGTGGGGTCCCAGCCCCAAAGGGGAGTCATCAGCTGTACCTGGATGCAATGTGAGGGTTCTCTGTGCTGCAGCAAAGCCTCGTCCCCTTTCCCTTTCTGAACCAGAGTTGAGCACCAGCACCACTCACAGCACTCATCTCCACCCCAGTTACAGTCCCAGAGCTCCTGCACATCTGGAAAAGCACAAAACACCCCATGAAACAACTGCCCTGGAGTCAGATGCCTTCAACCTGAGTCACTGAGCAGGACGCAGAGGAAAAGGCGAAGGGCGTTATTCCAAGGAATTTTGCAACGAGGAAAACAAACCCAAACCAAAAAAAAAAAAAAAAAAAAAAAAAAAAAATCACACCCACCAGGGCAGGGGAGCTGCCTGTCTTGAGGAACCCCACGAGTCAGAACCACCCACAACAGCTCAGCTCTCTCAGCATCCCTGCAACTGCAGAGCCAAGACATCCGAGCACGCTTGGACCTCCTGGAAGAAATTCCAAGGCTTGCTGGTGAATTAAAGTCATATCTTAGCACACTTTCACCTCCACACCTCCAAAGCAGCTCCCAGTGCTCTCCTGTTGGCTTCCCAGTGGTTTATGTGAGTCTCAGAGGCTTGGGAAACTAATGACAGTGCAGTCCTCTCAAAGGTGGCCACCACCCCACATCAAGGGGAAAAAGTCCAGCTGCCATCACTTGGACAGTGTTTCTCCCAGTTGTTCCCCAAAATCCTTCAAAAGGATGAACTGAAATACCTTTTAATTTTTTCCCCCTATTTTTATTTCTAAGTTACTCCAGCCAACCAACAAACACTTCAGCTGTCTACTTTGACTTTCTTGAATCCCCATTTCTTTGGCACAGCTGCATGGTCCTCAAGCAGGTATCCTACAGACACCCAGTTGCTGTGCTCTGCAGCCCAGCAGAATCCTCAATATTAAGATTTGTCAGACACTATCTGCTTTTGTTGGATATTGCCCTCAGCCCAAGGGGACTCTTCTCTTCCCCTTGAATCTGGCAGCACAAGTCCTGCTGCCTGTAGATTTATATGGAGGTACATCAAGTTCTCCTTCCAGTAAACAGGACTGGATAATCAATTCAGAATGAAGGTTTGGGGAAAAAAAAAAAACATTCTCAGACAGTCCCTCTCAGGGAAGAGTTTTTAAACTGCTTCCAAGTTGCTAATAAATTTTTTTTTTTTTTTTTTAAAGCAAATAATGATGTGCTAACAGCGCTTCCAATACTTGGTGTCTTCCCAAAGCCACAGCTCACTAGGGTTAACACGCAAACTCAAGGAACTGTGGGAGCTCCTGAGCCTCCTGTTTGCAAAAAAAGAACATTTCAGCAGTCCCACAAACAGGTCAAATCATTTCCCAAAAATCACACAGGTACTGCTGAGCTCGCCCTGGAATTACAGGAATCCGCTGGAAGAAGTCTCTGGTGCCTATTTCAGGACTATTTCCTCCAATTCTTTTTTAAGTCAGTGCTTCCAAGAGTTAAAACCCCACTGGTTTTAGCCAAGCTCTCATTTTATTTAAGGCATGAAGGGAACAGTATTCATCATTCAAAGGAGCCAATTCTGTTTTGTCCCTGCTCCTATTTTTGTCCTCTGCCTCTAGACAGGAGTGTCCCTCCCTGTGCTAATTAATAGAGGGATAAAGACACACCTTGGGGTTGAGAGCCTTATAGAAAATGTAATTACAGATCCTGACTTTCTAATTACCAGGCAAGACTCTCACATTATCTGCCACAGGATCCCTGCAGGCTTTACCTGGCTGGAAATAAGGAGATGGACTCTAAAGGCTGGAGTGGGAGGTGATCTCTAGACAAAGTGTGAGACACAGGAAGGGCCACCACAAAGCTCCCTAATGGTGGCAGCAGGGGGGACACCACCAGGTCAGAGGGAGAGAGAAGCCCTGACTGGTCACAGACATGACAGTGCCAGGATTGAAGGGAAGGGAGGCTGGGACCATGAGGAGATTAGGAACCTGCAGCGTTGTCAACACCAGTTCAACGGGGCAGCTCTAAGGCCATTAAGCTGAGACTAATTAGAAGGAGATGCAAGACCAGAGCAGAAGGAAAACTCTCCTCAGACAAGCTGGAAATGTTCCTGTGCAAACCCTGCTGCACGTTCTCAGCTCTGCCCTTGGACCTGGATCCCAGAGTGGCTTCAGATGATCAGGACCAGTTGTGTGCTTCCATCTCAGACCTGTGAGTGCTTACACACTCACTCTGGTATGTGCTGAGCTGGTGCCTCATGCTCCCCATCCCATAAATCCTCTTCCCTTCCAGGCTCCAGTGATGGAAAACGCTCTCTGGGCAGACAACAAACTCGCTGAAGTCAGAGGGGGATTGCAGATGGAGAGGTACAGCACCAAAAAAAAAACCAAAAAAGCTGCAGCCTAGGGGATACAAAGGACTCCTCAGCTATAAACCCAAATTTTAACAAGCAGAAGCTCTCCACAGAACATCCCAGTGGCACTGTGCACCTGGGGATGCATGACTGAATTCCATGGGTTTTACCAGCACAGCTCCCAGTTTAAAGAGGAACCATTCATTACTGATGCACTGGTCCATTGTAGGAGTTGTATTTCTCAGTGCATTCAAGGCTTTGCCAGCCAGCTCCATAAATCAACTAGTTGGGAAAATTGCTTTAAAAAAAGATTAAAAAAAAAAATTAAATGTCGTGTCAGCAGCACAACCATGCAAACAGGAATTCTTCACCTCATGTACTCTCAGGGCACCTTATAGCCCATATTAAAGAGGAAAAATTAAAATTGTCTTTAAAAATACCCAAGGAGACAAAAAAAAAAAAAAATTCCTGAGTGACTGTCAAGGGGAAACAAAGCAAGAAAAGGGGAGGAAATGGCGAGTTGTGGGCCACTGTTGGTGGGCACTTGAATGGGAGCCCTGTGCTTGACACCAGAGTGACTCTGAACAAAACCAGAGCCAAGAGCCATTTGTCAAGGGGCACCACTGCACACAAGTGGTGAGAACCTGGCCCTGCTGTAAAAACGTGTCAGGGACCTGTCTGTGGGGCTGTGCCAAGCCCCTGATGGATCACTGCACATTGTGAGTGCAGAATGGGACATCTGCTCCTTCTCCCTGCCCTGAAAGGAGATTTTCTGAAGCCTGGCATTCAGGATCTGGGGTGTGCAGCCGGCATCCGCTGCTGCTCCCTGTCTGCTCAGGTGTCCCTCTGCATCCCTCCCCCAGGGAGGTCCCCATGCTCAGGGCACTGTGTCCGAGCTCCTACACACACACTAACTCACACAGCACCATCTCTTCTCCTTAAATCCACTGTGTGGATCTAAGGAATACTGCACACAGCAGCATGGAATGGTTTGGGTTGGAAGGGAGCTTCAAGATCATCCAATCCCACCTCCTGCCATGGGCAGGGACACCTTCCACTGTCCCAGGGTGCTCCTGGGACATCCAGGCTGGCCTGGGACACTTCCAGGGATGAGGCAACCACAGTTTCTCTGGCAAACAGTGCCTCATTTTCCCCAAATTGTCCTTCCTTTTTGCCAACACCCCATCTAACCCTGCCCTCTGTCAATTTGAACCCACTTCCCCTTGTCCTGAGCATTCACTTGTCAAAAGGATCCCCCATCATCCTCAGGAAGGACATGCAGCAGGATGTAAGGATTTGGAGAATTTTATGGAGCTCCCAGTGCAAGCAGGGTCTCTATTCACAGGTAAGCCAGCAGCTCCTGGGGAACCATCCCCTTTCCTTGCCATGCAAGGCTCGCAGGCATAAATAATAAATCCTGATTTATGGAAAAAGCAGAAAGTTTCTACAGAGAGTTTCAGTTCTGAGCACATTTTACCCCCAAGAAAATGTAAAATAATGGGATTTAACACACCAGACAACCCTCCAGCAGCCCTCTCCTGCCACCCTACACCCTCCAAGTGACAAGGGGAGCTGAGAGCTGCCTGGGAATGGACTTGAGACATAAAGAAAATAGGGGAAATAGCAGCAAAGAAAAGAACAGCAAAGCGGAAGCAGCAGAAAGAAGGACGTCTGTGTGCTTCAAATATCTCCAAACAGAGGCCCCACTTTGCAAATGCTGCTTTGCTGGGGGAGGGAGGGGAAGGCTGGTTTCCATTTCATTTTCACTTTGAAAACACCATTTTCCCGCACATCCACTGAAGTGCAAATTTCCTCGGAAGCTGCCTGAAGAGCGAGCGTGCCTCAGAGCTGGAGTTTTCTAAACCACATCTGCTGGGATTGACAAAGCCCTGGCTGAGGGAGCCCCCAGGAGCCGTGAGCAGCATTTCCCAGGGCTGTACCCAGAATGTCCCCAGCACCCAGAGTGTCCCCAGCACCCAGCCAGGCACTGCAGGGGTGACACAGACAGCTTTCTCTGGCAGGGACCACTCCAGTGCTGGGAACAGGGATAAGGAGTGGCTGCTGAGTGTGCAGGGGGTGATAAAAATGCAGCACCCAACACCTCCCCAGCTGCTGGGACACCCACAGAGCTGCCCATCTTCCCAGGATGAGGATCTTCCTTCCTTCTGTGAGGAGCCCAGCAGTGCAGGATGTGGGGATAATATTGAGGAATAAGGATATCACCCATGGCTGTGTCTTTCCAGCTCCACCACGGTCCCCACAGATCCCAGCTCGGTGCCCAGGCCAGGCAGATGGTTTTGTACAAACAGCTCAGGGGGGAGATGTCTGGAATCCTCTCCAAATTGCCACTAGCACAGCAGCAGTCTCCCCTTTCCCAGCTGGCACTGACAGCACTGCCTGCCCCCAGACCCTTTGCCTGCAGCTGGACAGGGCTCAGAGGGAAGGGACACAGCCCCAGGCACGGGGACAGTGCCCAGGCTGGCAGCTGCAGCTGATGGCAGCCATGCCCAGGGGAAGCAGGTGTCCCTTCCCAAGGGCTGGGTGGGAATGCTGGCACCCAGGGCCTTTGCAGAGGGGTGACCCCTGGCTGGGTGCCCAGGGACAGCGTTTGATGTGACAAAGGAGCTGTGCAGCCCCAGAGGCACCAGCTGGGGGGGTTCAGCTCTGGGCCACCCCATCAGGCTCCTCCATCCACTGGGAGCCAAAAGGAGGGACACAAAGCATGGCCCCAAATGTGCTCCTGCAGAAGGAGGCATGCCAGGCACTGAGCTGTTCCTGCCACTGTCCCAGTCTGTCTGCAGCAGGACAAGGGTATGCAGACCACCCCAATTTCCCCTACTCCATATCCTACCTTCCCACAGCATTCCCATCATCAGCTGTGGAGATCTCCTTCCCAAGGCCATCCCAACTTATAAACCCATGCATTTAGGGCAAGACAGATCCCAGCTCAGTGCCATAGGAGCTGCTCCTTTTTGGAAATGTTAAGGTCTGTGGGTTTTGCAATGCAAAGGAGTCTTTTGGCATTCAGTTGAATATGTTTAATCCAGCCTGTGGAGCAAACAGACCATGGTTAATGCATCCAGAATGGCTGACGACTCTCTACTGGGCAGACGTGAAGAGGGCAGTAATTCATCCCAGTCCACTCTGCTGTGCACATTCCCACTGCTCCAAGGAAGAGGTCATGACCTGCTTTTCCCTCTCACCAGCACCCTGTGCCTCTGGTCTCCTTCTCTGCTCTTTGCCAGGTGCCAGGATTGGCCCACTAAGCCCTTTCACTTTATTTTTTCCCTTTTTTTCCCCCAAAATCTCTCTGCAAACTCACTGCAGTGGGCCGAGCAACCCACAGCTCCCCTACCCCGTGCCCTTGAAAACAGATGGCAGGCCCAAGTTTTCCCTGACAAGCAAAGGAATCAGAACTGACATGATTGGAAAAAACAAGCTCAATTCCTCCTGGCAGGATATTAATTTAGAAATCTCTGGTGTCGTCGCCCCGATTCACAATGAATTTGAATCCGAGCTCTCCCAGTGCCAGACGACGCAGAGGTTTGACAGAGAAGGTAATTGGAGGAAATGGCTTTGTAATCCAGCTATTGTGCTGGCAAGATCCAGCTCTCCTCAAGAGCAAGGTTCACTTCCTGGCATGGCTGATTCAGCAGCATTTATTTGTCCCCAGTGCCTCTTGGCTTTCCCTTGCCTAGCAGGGGTAACACAGATCCTTCAAAGCAGTGCCAGAGGTGTGCTGGGCATCCAGGCTTTCTGCAGCCCTGGGGAGAGGCAGCAATGGGGTGGTGAAACCTGCAGGTCAATCATTTCCAGTGCCCAAGTGGCAGGGAGAAGAGCAGGACTGAGCAAGCCTCCTGTTCCACACACCCTTGGGCAGAACCAACACCAAACATCACCTGTGGTGGGTGCCTGTGCCGTGCCAGATGCAGGAACAAGGGTGGGGGTGTTCATGTGGCAGCAATCCCACCTGGAGAGTCCCCAGCCTCCATCTACTCCACATAAATCACTGGGTGGGTGGGAAAATGGGTTTGGAGCATATCTTGTAATCACATCCTTCATGACATCTCAAACAGCACATCCCTCAGGAATACCCTGAGGAGTTACCTGCCACCACTGGATCATAGAATCACAGAGTTATTGAGTTGGAAGGGACCTGAAAATCCTCATTCCAATCCCCTGCCCTGGGCAGGGACACCTTCCACTGCACCAGGTTGCTCCAAGCCCCATGCATTCTTCTCCTTCTTCAGGAAAAGACACAATTAAAAAAAAAAAAAAAAAAAAAACCCTGCATTAGGTGAAGGGAGAGCATCAAAGGGCCAAAGAGTCTGCCCTTGTCCCACCTGGAAAAAGGGAGAAGGAAAAGGGAAAAATAGGTCCAAAATACACAGTGCTTGCCTAGAAATGCTCATGCTCTATACACACAGTTCCTGGATCATCACATGCAGCTTCCCACTGCTCTGATAATCACCTCTAATAACAATAATAACCCTTCAACTGGCCTGAGTGCTCCTGCCATTCCACTATCACTGTTTTCCCTCTCTGGGCTGGAAGGTGAGTGCTGAGGCTGGATGTGGGATCCCCTCCCAGGCTGCACCTCTGAGATGGGATCATTTCACACTGGGGCAGTGGGAAACCTTATCCCTGCTGGCTGCATCAACCCCACTGCTGCCCTGACACCCCCTTTGGGAACCCTGGTGAAATGAGCTCTTGCCCTTCAGGAGGCTCCTCTGTATTTAAATAAACAACCTGGAGGTGGAGCATAGCACTAACATACTCCAGTATCTGAATATATTCTTAGCTCCATGGCCTGATTCCCTGAGTGCACACCAAGCTGATTTTGTGGTGCAGAAGGAAGGGAAAAGCTCCATTTTTTTCCTTAATCTGCTAGCAAAAAAAAAAAAAAAAAAAAGGATAGTAAACAGGCAGCAATCACCCAGGAATGCCTGGATGGAGAGTTCCTTCCTACCAGCATGCAGAGCTCTCATCTGGAATTCATTTATTCCTGCTCACTATTGATGCTGCTCAGCCACAGAGGTGCTTGGGGAAGGGCATATTCAAGGAACCTGAAGTTCCTGAAGAGGCCAGTGTCTGCTCTGGGAATAATGAATCCTGGAGGTCTCTCAAACTCCTGGAGAAGAGACTGCACAGAAAATTAGCATACATTAAGAAAAAAATTCTTCACTGTGAGGGTGCTGAGGCCCTAGCAGAAGCTGTGGCTTCCCCTGGATACCTGGAAGTGTCCCAGGCCAGGTTGGACAGGGCTTGGAGCAGCCTGGGACAGTGGAAGGTGTCCCTGCCCATGGCAGGGGGAGGGAACAGGATGATCTCTAAGGTCTCTTCCAACCCCAACCATCCTGTGATTCTCTGATTCTATATATTTGCTCCATGGATTTTATTCTGCATCCCATGTTGCTGCTAATTCCCTCAGAAAGCTCTCCTAGTGCTGAGGATGGCCTGCATCTCATTTAATTACATCCAGCAACTTCAACTTCTGGAGCAAAGCCACTTTAGGCATAACCATTTTGAGCTCTGAAGAAATCCCACAGCCTGGTGAAAAATGTAGATTTAATTTGTATATTCCCCTTAAGTGCTGACTTATACACCTTGCAATGACCCACCCATAGGTTTACACAGTCCTTCACTTTGCTTATCCTGAACATGGGACCAACAGGGTCAGGAGAGCACAAGATGTGCTGCCTAACCTCTGTTTTTTGGGGGGCAAATCCAGGAGGAAAGCAGATGCCTCCCAGGAGCCCCTCCATCACAGCTTTCCACAGGCAGGCTCACGCTCAGCCTTCCTCTGGGAAGGGACCACACAGGCTCAGGTTGGAGGGGAAAAAAAGCACATGAAGATCATGGAAGTCTCAGGGCAAGTAAATTACTGTTAATTGTGAGATATTTGATTGCAAGAAGCACCAGATGGCCAGCCATCTGGTTTTTATTATAAAATTAAACAAGATTAACCCAAACAGGATTTCCTCAGCATTCTTCTCTGACTGGCTCACAAATACATCTTTAACACCTATGCTGCAGATAGAGCACAATCAGAAGCCCTTCCTGCCTTTCCCTAATCTGCTTGGGCTTAATGCTCTGCTGAGCAGTGCCCTTGCACCTAAAGATTTCCAGCAGGATTGAAAAGAAGCAAGGGATGGAGTAATTGAGAGAGGAGGGAAATGTCAGCTCCAGGAAAAGTAATTCTGGCAGAAGCCCTTCCTTTCACACGGGTTCAAAAGGCACAAGCATCCTGGCAGGAGAGTTGCCAAGGGCAACAGGTTGCCAGAGGCAACAGCAGCTGGGGTACCAAACTCTCCTGGGCAGTGCTGGGATGGGAGGGGGTAAAACAGTAGAACTGGGAAGAGTGGCCAGACCCCCCAACCTCTGGCCATCTCCTCTGAAAGGCAGCAGTCAAAAACACCTCTCACTCTACAGGAATTTGCCTAAATCCTCGGGAAGTTTGTCCTGGTCCTGACACTCACTGCATCATCCAAACACCACCCCTGCCTCTGTGCCTGGAAGGGCAGCACTGCAGAAGCTCATTTTTTTGTGCTTGATGGGTGATAACAGTGCCTTGCACAGGCTTTGGCCATTCTTTGCCCCCAAGCATAAATGCTGAGGCCAAGCCCTGCAGAATCAGATTTTGCTGAGCAGGGTTTCCCAGTGAGTTTTCCACCCCCGGCTCCCAAAGCTGCTCTGGGATTCACTCAGCTGCCTCTGCTGCTCTCCCTGGAAGCTGGGCTGCCACCAAGGTGGCCTTCCCGAGCCCACCCAGCCACCCTGCAGCAGGCAGGGCATGAGTGGGATCCTGCAGCTGGAGCCCCCAGCCCTCTCCCGGCTTTTCTCATGCAGATCACACCCGTCCTCATTTGTTCGCAGCAAATCGCTCGTGAATGGAACATAAAGGCTGTTCCAGGGGAGATGTCCCCTTGCATCACTCCCCAGAGTAAATCCCTGGGACATGATGTGTCCAGAAATTATCCATAATACCCCACTCACACCCTCCTGCCTTATCAGGTCTGGGGCAGGAAACCCAGTGGGAGATTTCAGCTGAAAAACAACAGGCTGTGGCATTAGCTCGTGTAAGCATGATAATTTTTTTTGTTGTTGTTTAGCTTTGAATATCTTCACTTTCAAAGAGAAAAACAACTTTCTGGGAGAGCATCCAGGCAGGTCCCTGAACCCCAGGCTGTTTGTGCCCCGTGTCACTGCTACCAGAGGCTGGGGAACAGCACACAATTCCTGCTGGCACCCATTTGCAATGTGCCAGGGTGACAGGAAGAATATTCCCAGCAGAATATTCCCAGTAGAATAATCCCACAGCCACTGCCCCTTTGGCACATTCTGCAGGCCCCAGGCTGCCCATCACCCCCAGAACTGGGGTGCTCCTTCCCAGCAGCCACACCAGCTGCCCACTGGTGCTGCTCCTTGCCTGGCTGCCACCACTGGGGGTCCTGAACAAAGTCAGTTCTCACTTCTAGTGGCAAGTCCTGCTGGTTTTATGATCACAGGATCATTTAGGCTGGAAAAGACCTCCAAGATCGAGTCCAACCTTTGGCTGTCAACCAGCCAAACTTAATGATGATTTTAGGTGTGCCCCAGGTGATTAATTCATGCAGATTTTAACATGTCCTGAAAATCACATAACTTCTTCCATTTTGGGATATGGTCTGCCTTTAAAAATGAAAGTAATTATATTAAAAATGGTCTTAAATTTGATAAAAGCATGAACTGCAAACTCCTCGTGTTTCCAGATAGTTTAGTGCCCCTTTTCATCCTGTTGGAAGCCACTAAATGGAGATGAAGTTCCCCCAAGGACAAGGTACCCATCTCTTTGTGGCCAAAGCCCTCAGGCTTGCACAAACTAAGGACAGCTCAGAGGAAAGATAAAACACAGGTAGGGGAATATCCAGGGAATTAACTGGGAAGCTCTAATACAGCCTCTCTTCTTCCCCCTTTGCCTTTTCCACAAGAGCCAGGCTTGCTTCAGCATGGAAAATTATTTGGTTTTCCACCATTTTACTCTCAGGAGTGGTTGTTCCACTCTGAGCTGGCATTTCTCCAGAACTTGGTCCAAGGCAGACACCTCAGCTGGAAAACTCCAATCCCAACAGGCAAAGGTATTTGGAGCTGAGAGGAAATCCTATCCTATTTTTAGAAGGAGCAGGGAATTACTAGACCAGTAATATGCTATACTAAACATTTACAAAGCACAGCTCAAAAAGCTGGGTTTTAAACAAAGGGAACAGATGCTCTGACAAGAGCCCTGCACAAAATATTGCCTTTGCCAAGTAAGTAAAGGAAACCTATTTCTTTTGCTGAAGAATCAGCTTTTAAAGGCAATCTCTAGTAAATGAGGTATAAAACTCAATTCAGAACATTCCCACTACTTCCTTGCCTTTCCAGCAGAGCATCCTCTGGGCTAGGCTTTCACTGCCAGCCAGCTGGGCAGATGCCCCCAAGGTAGAAGCATACACACAAGGGAAAAAAAAGCAGTTTAACAAGCAGTTAAAATTTGAAAGCTTTTTAAACATGATTTATCCGTGCTGGGTACTTCTCTATCTCACCAGATGCTTCCATGTGTCTGGCACTGAGGAAAAACCTATAACTTTATTCCATGATGTATTACTAACCTGTATTAGACTTGCACAGAAACAACTGGCCGCTGGTGGTGCAGGAATAAAAAGTTGGTGGATTGCACTGTAAGCAAAAATAGACTTTGATTATCTTGGAGGGGTTTCACAAGAAGCTGGTTCAGTCTGTCAAACATGGATTGGAAAGGGCTGTGGGCAACCTGTCCCTCAGGAGGCAGAAGGAAAAGGCACTTCCAGGGGTGACAGCCAGGAGAGGAGACTTCCCCATCTTTGTGAACAGCTGGGAATGGATGGGAAGCCCCCACCTGGGCTGGGATCACCTACCAAGGAGCTCCCAGACACAGGGAGTAGGAATTGGACTCCAGCAGCTCAAGGCTTGCTGCCAAAGCAGGCACATCCCTCCAGGAACAATGAGGAGCACATGGCTTTTATCAGTACCTGAGGCACAGACTCCACTGGAAAAACCAGTGGGACACAACTGGGGAAAAACAGATCTGCTTTTAGCCTGAAGGGTGGCTTGGCTGGTTCTTCCCAAATCTGTTGGATAATCTAACAGGAGACACTGCTGGCAATGGGACCACCAGTGTACCAGGGAGGCCTGAGGCACCTACCATCCACAAAATGGCTTTTACAAAACATCACCCCTTGCCATGTGCATCAAGGGGCCCAGAGGAATGTCCCTCAGCAGGAAAGGACCTGGAAAAGATGAGCAGAGAGCTTGGTGCTCGTTCCAGCCCTGCTGGATCTCAGGAGCCTGCAGCACCAGATAGGACAGAGCCCTGCTCCTGGCTGTAAGGCAGAGATAAAGCTCCTGGAAAAGGAGGAAGAAGAGCTTTCCCAGCCTCAGGTTTGCAGGAGGAGGGCAAGCAGAGCACAGGAGGCAGAGAACAGTGAAGTCAATCCAGAAAAACACCTGACAACTTTTATCCATCTCGATGAAAGCAGTGCTGGCTATCAAGCAGATGCTGCTGCTAAAACCAGCTTTCCACTTCAATATGGGCTTCTTGGCTCTCCCAAAGCCAAGCTCTCACCTTCATTCCTTGCAAATGAACAACAGGAGCACCCAGAGAGGCTGCACACTGTGATAAAGCTCAAACAACACCTCAGCTGACTCAAAATCATAACTGAATGTGTTTCTGGTTAAGAGGGCAGCTTAATTTATATCTTAGAGCAGCAAAGGGGGAAAAAACCCTTCCTTAGCTGTGAACCACACGTCCTGGAAACAGTCAACAGCCTCACTCTTCCCCCAGCAGTTGTCTCCATCCCTCTCCTATGAGGAATGAGTTGATGGGTTACCTCAGAGCCTTGTTTTGAACTGTTCTCCTTTATAATCTTCCTCTAATGCACAACTCCAGCTGTCAGTGGAAGGGGAAAGGTGATTAAATCAGCTCGGGATGACTCCCTGCAGGAAGGTACAGCATGTGCAACATGTGTAAGACAAACCTGCAGTTCATTTAAAGTTCCCTTTTCCATCACCCTGCAAGCTCAGACAGCTTTAGCTCCCCAGCAATGTGGATGTATTCCAACTGCTTGGAAAGTGGAAAGGGCTGGTCATTTACCAAAAGAGAAGGGATTTGTGAGATCCCAAGTAATATTTCTGGGACTATATACATTGCTTCCTTTCACAGTCTGTGACAACAATTCATCTTTAGGGTTGTACCACCTCCAAAGGTGTCTTTTCCTGTGTAGACATTCCTTGGCACAAATGGGAAACAGCCTCTTCTTCCCAACAGGAACCAAGCTGTGGTCTTACAGAGCAGAGGGAAATCAAGAAATTTCCTCTCTTCCTAGGTGCAAGGTGTCTGGGAATTTCTCCCTGACTTCAGGGAAAAGAGAGGTTGCCACCAGATCTATGGGCAGCTCAGGGAGAATGCCACATGTACAGGAGCACTTACCCACCCTGCAAGTAAATCCCCTTCACTTCCCCAAACTGCCTGGACCAGATTTTCCAGACACATAAAGGAGTGCAAGACATGGATGCCAGCAGACACTGGAAATTTTACACCTGGAGAAATTCCTAACTCTTATACAAACAGCACCTGGAAGTGAAGGCAGTGTGAAAAATGGATTTCCAGCTCTCCAAGAGCAAACCTACCTGAGGAAAGCATGAGAATGCTGCAAGCCAATGATTTCAGAGCTGTTGTGGAGCTGAACCTGTCTCAGGGTCTGGTTTTTGTTCCTTATTAATCACTTTCACGGGCCTTGCACTTTTGGATTCCAGCCTGACTGGAAGCAGCAGACACTGGAAAGCTCAGAAAGCTTTTCAAAGTGTGAACTTCCCCCATTCCCCATTCTTGAAGGTTTAATGCACTTCAGGTTTGCATCCAGACTTCCAGGGGCTGAGCCAAGCAGTCACCCCTCTCAGACACACAGGGTGTTCACCTGGCTGGGAGTTTCCAACCTGAAATCCAGGCTTTCATCCTGAAGTATCTTTGGCAGAGGCAGAGCCAAGAGATCACCAGGTGCAAAGGAGCTGAGATAATGCCCAGCAAACCACCAGGGCTGCTGATGGAAAAATCCACTTTCCATCCTTTCCCAGGCATCTCCTAGGCTCCACCACCCTCATCCCATAATTAGATTGAGCAAAGAATGCCTGGCATTTGTTCCACAGACAGACACAACTCAGGCAAGGTTTAGAAAGCCTCGAATAATGCCAAAAACCAAACGTGGGTGAGCAAAGCTGCCTCTCAGCCAAGGGAGCCAGACCGTGCATAGGGAAGAGTCTCCCTCTCCCTCTCCTATTTTATTCTCCAGGAGTACAATGAGGGCTATTCTCTCCTGGAAGCAGGAATCCAAACCACTCTGGTGTTTAATGGATGGAGTGCAGAGGAAGTATGGATTCTCCTCTGCCAGCCAGCTTCCCATAAAGCAGTCATAAGGGAGCACTGGAGCTGAACTGAGGGGAAGCTGCAGGATCAGCCTTTCCAAGTGACTGCTTCCCTTGCTCTCTCAAAGCCCTCAACCAAAACGTGGCATTCACCAGGCCAGACAGGATGGGAAATGGGAAGAAAACCTCTGTCCCCACCACCACTCATCTTTATAAAACTGCCACCCACCAAAGGCACGACCTTGAGGTTCCAGCCAGCCCTGGAACAGGGTGGCTGAGCTGGGGACAAGAGCTCCAGATTGTGTCATCAAGGGCTCACCTCCTCCACAGAGTGCAGCATTCCCACATCTTTGATCCTGCCACAGGGGAGCCAGGAGGCAGTAGGGCCATGCCACCAAGGGCTCCTGGGCTGCTCTGTGGAGTCACATCCTGCATTCAGGTGGTCTGGGCTCAGCTGTTACCAGGAGGCAAAAATGATTAAAATACTCTCTAGAGTAACTCCATGTGATTGTCATGGACAATCCTGAGCTGAACAGTCTTTTTCCAGAACAGTGAGTGACAACAATGTTGTGAGGGGATGGCTGGAAGGAGAAAGAAGCCAGCTTGCTATCTGGGAAAGCAGAAATGTGCCTTTCCTTCCCTCTCACACCTTCTGGTCACTCTGTGGTGATCAGTGACAGGAGGGAATGCCATGGAGCTGGATCAGGCTGGATATTGGGAGCAAGTTCTTCCCCCAGAGGGTGCTGGGCACTGCCCAGGCTCCCCAGGGAATGGGCACAGCCCAAGGCTGCCAGAGCTCCAGGAGGGCTTGGATGCTGCTCTCAGGGATGCACAGGGTGGGAGGCACACTCCCACTTCACTCTCCTGGGACTCCCAGAGGCCAAGCCCCAAGCAATGAGGACATTGGAGTGTTTTGTGCCTCTTGGATCAAGATCAGGGAGTGACCCCAATGGACATAGAGCTGATGGGAAGGGAGCCTGGTCAGCTGGTGAGGATGGGAGCTGCAGAAAGACCCACCCTGATGCACAACCATAACTCTGCCTTATTGTGCATCCCAATTCCCCACTGCAGGAGACACAAATGTGCCTGTAGGTGGCCCAGAAACACTGGCTTATTAAAAAGAAAAAGGGAGGGGGGAAAAAAACCAGAATGAATGCAACATCTGTCACCCTTTTGCAGAATTGTTATTTTTTTTGTGTGTAGTTGGTGCTTGTTTTCCAAAGATTTACATTTTTATGTGTGTGTCATTCGCTTTTCATGCATTTGGAGACCTCAGAGTTTAGAAATTCAAAACACTTGTCAGTCACATCAATCCTTTTGGACAAAGCAGAGCTGCCACTTGGATGGATAAAAAAAAGCCCACAACAAAACAACAAACAAAACACACTTTTCTCTCAAGCTGTGACTCGGTCACCCTGCTCAATGTGGGCAAGACAATGTTCAGAGAAAGCAAAAAGAAAGATCTGAGTTTTCATACTCATCGGTGGAACTAAATTGATTAAGGTCATTTCCTAGGTAGGTTTGAAATCTTCTGCAACAATTTTTTTCTTTTTTGAAAAGAAAAAGAAAAGCATTCTCCCCCTCCAAAAAAAAAAAAAAAAAAAAAAAAAAGGAGAAGTCACCACTGCAAAAACATTAAATCTGCTTGGGTAACTCAGAATATATGTTGGCAAGGCAACATATCTCAGCTTGAACAGTAAACCTGCTATGTCAGAGGCTCTGCCACATATGAAAGAGGCTTGGGTTTCAATATCTCATGCTGAATTTACTCCTTTTCAGCCTTTCATGGCCAAGTATTTGATGTCTCTCCTTTCACTGCTGCAATCGATAGGGTGACCTTACGTAAAAGTTTCCTGACCTTTGCTGTAGTCAGTATTGTTCTGTTAAAATGTAATTTAACTCTTTTTCTTTAGTCTGGAAATAGCACTGTACAGACAGCAAACACGAGAGGGGCTTGGGGTTTTTTCTCCCCTTAACCTAAAGGCAAGAGGCACCATCCATCATCAAAGTTGGCTTCAAACCAGAGGATGACAAGAAGCATCATCTGCAGAGGGTCTGGTTGGTTTCCCAGTGCTTTCTTGTACCTGTTTAGGAAGGTAAAATCCCCCAAAAGCCTTACTCTGATGCTCACTCCTGTGCCATCCTGCTCAGTATTTTAGGATTGAGGGGCCTCTCTGGATTCACATCACTGGGATGTTGGCTATCTCCTTGGCACTATGAAGTTACAGTATTTCCTTTAGCTAAGATCTTGCATATATTTCACATGATAAAAACAAAGAGATAAAGACTTCTGTGAAAAAGCAAAAGAAGGGAGGGGGATTCTTTTTAAATTTTTGATTGTTTTTAAACAGCAACTACCAAAGTGGAAGGAGGCTGATTTTTCTCATGACAGTGGGTGTTGGAGAATCAGCCACATGTTTTAGAGTTAGAGCTGGCTTATCCATGCCAGGATCTTTGGGAGCCTGGTTTGCATCCCATTATAACTCTGATGCAAGTACTTTTGTGGGAGCAGACTGCCATGGTTATCCTCTGCTGTGCTGCTGTGATTTCATCTCTGAGTTCTGGTATTACTCTGCATTAGCCATGCAGATGCACACGTCGCCACTCACACCCATATATTTGCACAGGATTATGGCTAAAATTCCTGATCCTGCTTATAAAAAGCCCTATAAATCCCAAAGAGTTCCTTTTAAATCAGCAGCATTATCCTACTGTAAATCCAGGGTGTAAGTCGGAGCAGACTGGCTCAGATGCTCTTCAGCCACACATCCTAATGGAGCAGGGAGCATGAAAGCAAACCCTGGGCTCTGCACACACCAATTCCCCCCAAAAGCTATCCCAATCACATCATGCCCTGCTCAGCCCCACATCCCTTTTGCTTTTTAAAGTACCAGCTCCACTCTGGTCATGGAGAAACTCTCAGAAACAGAACTAAGAGCTGGGCTTTGGCAGCACTGCCCCCGCCCCCACGTGCTTCAATATTGCTCACAGCTGAGTTATTTCTTGCTTCTTAGGAATTTTAACTGGCTTTTATGCTCAGTGAACTCGTGAAAGGAGAGTACCTAAAGTCAGCAGCACTGAAACCATGAATTAGCACAAGGAGAAAGGGGCCAGTTGGGTGTTTCTTACAGTACATTATCTGCAAAATGCCAGAGGACCTGATTTAAAGTCACTGTGCTACACCTGAACATCATTTATGGCTCATAAAAGGAAAGCTGTGTTTAAGGAACAATAAAGCAGCACTGCAATTTCTATGGAAGAAGAGAAATAAAGCCTTTCTCACGGAGCAGATGTATTTTTATTTGCTCAGTGCCTGCCTCTGAGGCACGTGGAGATACTTTCAGCAGAAAGCCCAAGAGTTAAGCAGGAGGACTCGCTCCAGGTTATGGATTATGTTTGATTTGTACTCATTTTTCCAGCCAAGCCTTAACACAGGGAATTTGACCTCCTGGAAAAAAGCAAGAGCTGAATCCCCATGGACACCTGCAGCTGTCAGAGGAACAAGGGAGATCCCCAGGCACAGCAAGCCACAAAGCCACAGCAGGGATCCTTCATAAAACAGAATCACAGAATCATGTTGATGGTCTGGGGGGGGTCTTTTCCAACCAAGACCAAGCTGTGATTAATCCCCACCTTGTCACCCAACCCAGAGCTCCACATCCAGTCTTTCCTTGAGCACCTCCCTATCACTCCCCTGGGCAGCCCCTTCTAATGCTTGACAACCTTTTCCATGAAAAAATTCTTCCTGAACACCCCACTTCCAGGCTCAGGACATTTGTGACAAAACAAAGTGACAAGCAGCCATTGCATCAATCACTCAAGTCACCACCACATCACAGAAGACACCCATTTTCACTCACCTGCCATCTGCTGATAAATTCCCTCATTTCAGTCTCCAAGGATTCACACTTTGGTCTCAGTGCAAGCACCAGCTGGTGTACTGTGTCACACAGGAGAAAAGCTTCCTAGAACACAGACAAGTTTTTAGCTATTACACCTCTGCCAGTTTGATTTTTGAGAATTTTGAAACCAAAGTCCTGATGAGAAATACATGGACTCCATCCCTCCTGTCCCCCTGCATTGTTCTGCCCTCCACACATTTCCCATTCTCTGCCCAGAGCCATGGCCACCTCAGGGCCACTCAGCAGTGCCAATCCCTGGAGAGGACATTGTTCCCATTTCCCAAACTGCTGGTGCTGCCTCCCAGCTCCACTTGTCCTTTCAAGGGACAAGGTGAGTCCTCAGCTCCAGGTTTTCCCATCAAGGAGCTGGAAAGGATCCATGTGTGCAGAGTCTTGACAGCAAGGGTCATGGTCCTGACCTTTCCCTGCTCCCTGTCTGACCCTGCCTTTGGAAAAGGCACCATCACACCACGATTCACCTCCCCAAGGAAGAGGCCTGGAGACTTTATCAGTGTGGTTTAAGCAGCAGGTCTGCAGGATCTCCCCAACACTCAGCACCACCCGGGCTGTGTGCAGGGCTGACGCCGCTCTGTGAATATCAAACTGCAGAGGCAAAGAAAAAAAAAATTCCTGTGAGTTTCTGCCAGTGTAAGGCTACAGCACCATGTGAGAACAGCCCATTGCCTGAGGGGGAACCTGGACTGAAACAGTTCTGCTGCTCTAAAATGAGCAACACGCTGCAGGGGGACAGGAGCAGGATGCCAGAGCTGTATCCAGCACCTTTGGGGAGGACACACAGCTGCACACAGGGATGCTGAGGGAAGGGAAGCTATGCCCAGCTAAAGCAGGGGATTCATTTCTCAGCATTAATCAATTTAAAGTGTCAGCACAAGGGACAACTTTTCTTGCAGTTCTGCAGCATCTTAAGGTTTACAGGAAGCTCAAAATGCCCACGGTGTACAAGAAGCACCAGCACAAAAAGCTATGCCTGCACTCCATCCTGACAGCTTCTCTGCAACCAGAATTCCTTTTTCTTTTGGGATTTCTCCCCATTTGGGAATGGACTGGTGCTTTTCTAGCACTGCCACTATGAGGAGGGGATGGCAGACTTAACATCTGTTTTTACAATGTGACCTAAGGAGACAGTAATGGAACGTGTTCAGAAACAAAAATAGAACAGAGAGAAACAAAATAAAGAGTCATTTCCAAATTGTTTGGCTGTTGGGATCACAGAGGGATGAGGGCATACTTGGGTTGAAGAGGAATTTAAGTGTAGCACTGCCCTGGAGCAGCAAGCATGGCTGGGAGACATCACTGATTTGACATTAAATACCTTGTCCTGAGGTGAGCACAACCATGGTTCAAGTCCTTTGCTGGCTTCAAGCTCCACTTCAGGCATCCCACAGCGCCTGGATCCTGCCCCACACTCGGACACTACTGCACTGCAAATCCACAACAAAGGGAAGAAGAGATAAAAAGGGATTTAGTGCTGTCAGGACCGCTAACCCCCCAGTTCCATCGCCAGCAAAAACCACAGAGGGCTGAACCTGGATTAGTCCAAATATCTGCTCCATCTGCACACTTCCGTATTTTTCTTTCCTGTGTTTATCTCTAAGCTACAAAAACAGCTTTTCATCATTCCTAGCAGCTTTTACCTTATAAATCCATCAATTTTACCTTCCCCACCAGCACAGACCCAACCCATCCCTGCTCACCATGTGCCACCTCCAATTCCTCCATCAGTTCTTTCTGGCCACCAAACACCAGAAAAACTGACTGACCTGTCTGCTCCTGCACCAAAGGACAGAGGGTGGCCTTGAGATTCCTCTTTTTTGGCCTTTTTTTTTTTTTTTTCCTGAAGAGAAGGCTGGCAAGTCAAAGCACTGCTAGGCACAGGTATTTAGGTTTTTTCCTCAGATCTTTATTTTACAAAAATAACTTACAAATAGAGACAACTCTCAGCAGTAAGATCACTCACTCTGTGCAGGAGGATACAGCCTGGTGAAGCAGGGGTGTAGGAGTTAAGGACTCTGACAATACTGTTAATTTTAACATGATGGCAGCTATATTACACTACATATATTTCATGCTCCAGCATGTGGGTGTAACACCACATAAAGCCACGGTCCATAAAGTGTGCCAGCCAGGGAGGATGCTCCCAAGAGATCATTTCCATCCTATTTATCAGCATCCTCTTGGAGCCAAACACTCAGACTACAGCACTCTGGATACACTCATCAGCAATATACTTCAAATACATGATAAAAATATATTTAACTTTCAAATACACTTGTATAAGGTACACCAAGAGGCAGAAAATAAAGTCTCGAGCTTTTAAATACAACACACTATATATATAAACATATACAAGGAGACAAGAGGGAATCAAGACGTGGAAGGAGAAGCTTATCCATGTTATCTATGGTACACAATGGCTTTGTCTGCTAGGAAGTCATTTCCATTTGCATAGCGTTGTTGAGGAGTCCACACTGGGCTAGGAGAAAAGGTTTTCATTTTGGTACCACTTCCACTTTGTGACTCTTAAATTACACTTTGTCCTCTCTCTTTTGTAGGCTGGAATTCACGCCCCGTTCGTAACAAGCACATTGAAAGGAAGGGGTAAAAAATAAAATAAAATAAACAACAAACCATAACACACACACGAAAAAACCACATCAGGTTAGAGAGTCAAGGAGGTTTCTTTCTGGGGTTGCAGTCATTTGGCATTTTGCTCCAGAGCTGAGTATTCTGCTTCTGACACTCTGGAGGCATCGATGAGTTTAGTGAGGCCAGTTTTGGCAGAGTACTTGAAAATGAAGGCCTTCATGAGCTCGTATCTGTAGTTGCGGTTGATGAAGCTGTACAGGATGGGGTTGACACAGCAGTGCACCAGGGAGAAGCACTGAGTGATGTGCAGGGTGGCGTAGAGGAAGTTCTCCATCTGGCAGCTGAAGGGGATGAAGTGAAGGCTGTAGAAGATGTCCAGCAGGACAGCCACATGGTAGGGCAGCCAGCACACCAGGAACACCACCACGTAGGAGAAGATGATTTTCCCGTTGCTCTTGCGCTCCTGGTCGCTGGAGGCAGAGATGCTCTTGGCCAGGAGGAAATAAAACACGGCGATGACAGGAAAGGGGATGAGGAATCCCAGCACCACAGAGATGAGCTCCATGCCAATCAGCCACTCCTTGAAGCTCTCTTCAGGGTACACGGGCCTGCAGTAGGTCTCGTTGGTGGAGGAGACCGTCTTGAGGTAGTAGGTGTCTGGGAGGGAGGCAGAGAAGGCCAGGAGCCATACCAGGATGCAGATGCAGCGGCGGATGATCTTCTTCTTGCGGCTGCTGGAGTTGGTGAAGTAGGCGACCGACAGGTAGCGGTCCACACTCATGCACGCCAGGAAGAAGATGCTGCTGTACAAGTTGATGGAAAATATCAGGTGAGTTATCTTGCACGTGATCTCCCCCATGTGCCACTGGTTGTGCTGGACGAGCGAGACGACCCACACGGGAAGGGTGATCACGACGCACAGGTCGGCGATGGCCAGGTTGAAGATGTACAGGTGGGTTTCATAGCCAGTCATTTTGGCCTGGAGGTTGACCCACACCACCACCGAGTTGGCCACCAGGCCTATGACGAAGATGAAGATGTAGAAGAAGGACAGGGTGTAGAGCAGGGCACTCTTGTTGAGTGTGCCAGAGCATGTTGTGGCATCCACTGTGATGCACTCGCTGTTGTTGCACGTCCAGTTGATCTCCGTCAAGTTGGCTGTCTCCAGGAAATCCAGGATGGAAGTCAAGTCAAGCGCGCTCATGGTCGCTCAGATCGGACTTCAAATGACCTAAAGGCAAGACAGGGTTGAAAGAAATGACATGAATTATGGAGCTATTTCTGCTGCCATGTCGTACCGGGGCACGCCGCTTTACTAACATCCTGCTCTCGCCAGGCACCTTCCATCAAAGGGCTCCGTGGAGTAAAACAACCAAGATACTTAGCAAAGCTCATCTGCGTGACTCAAGAGGAGCAGCACCAGATTTTGTGTGATTTTTCCTTCCCTTCCAGCTCACATCTGACATCATCAGGTTGGCTATCGTCCCCGGGTGTGAAATCTGCAATGTACACCGTGGCCAAATAAATGTCAGGCGACTAAACCTGTCTCCTCCGGCATAAATGATGGTCCTATCGCTTTCAGCAGGGGAATCTTTAAGCCATTTTATCTGCACTCCCTCAAGCACAGTAGAATTGATCTGGCCGATGCATGGTACCGTAAAACATTTACCACAGGATCTGGTCAGCATCTTGTCAAGCACAGCTACAGCTGCATTAAGCAGAAGTGGGTTACTAAGGGTCTTTTTACCCCTATCCAAACTTAAATTTAAATTCTGCTCTGTCCTCCCTTTGCCCCTTCCCTTGAATTCCATTTCACAAAGTATCCCTTGCATTTAACAATTATTGCACAGCATTGAGAAAACAAAAAAACAAAAACAAAAAAAAACCTGGAGCTTGACTGCTGAGCTTAAGTTTTCTTTTTAGAAGAGTGCTTTGATTTCAAAACACTTCCCCATCATGTTTGGCTCCACAACCACCTCCTTTCCACCCTTTTGCTTTTCTACATCTACTTTTGCTGCCTCTTCAGTGCTTTCTTCTCCTGCAAGCAGTGGACAAAGCAACTTATTAACTTACTAACCAGCAGAAAGAACAAGCCCATCAGACCTTAATGGCTCACATAAAACCCCAAGTGGGGCTGCTAATGACTCTTCTGATTTCGGGGAGGCATAAAAATGCTGTCCCCCTCCCCGGGACCCTCACAGGACCCTCAGTACCATCCACAGCCACAAGCCTGTGCCCACCACGCTGTTTCAGAGTGCAGGATCCAGCCTGGGACATGCCAAAATAATGCTGCAGACGTGAGTTTCCAAG
This sequence comes from Muscicapa striata striata, assembly GCA_030060385.1. NCBI lineage: Eukaryota > Metazoa > Chordata > Aves > Passeriformes > Muscicapidae > Muscicapa > Muscicapa striata. Next base: position 107,970 of record JAREIS010000523.1, on the reverse strand, counting down.
GGATGGATCCTTGTTCTCTCATGGCTGAACTGGATCATCAGGTCAGCCAGCACCCCCATGGACACATCCAGCAACCCCAACAATGGTCACCTTGCTCTTCCCCATGACCACAGCCCCAGAAGGAGAGGGACCAGCCTAGGGCAAAGCCAGTGTGGCCAAGTGACCAGAGAGCAACAGGGGATCTCCAAATACCCCCAACTCCACCACAGGATCTCTCGGTAAGGTCTCCAGGAGCACAGAGCAGGGAAGAGCTCAGATGTGTTGAATACCCTCTTCTCACCCCCTCTCCCCGAAAAGGGACCATGGCTGACACAGCACCTCTCCTTCTGCATAATTGGCTCTTCCCAAAGCTCCCACCCTCCTGCCTGTCAGGGACAGAGGCTACGGAAGAGCTGGGAGATAAGGGGGGAGATTACCCGGGAGGACTCAAGGCACTATTGTCCCAGCAGAGGGGAAGCTGGTGGCACTAACAATGAGGGGGGCCGTGCACACATTCAGGGGAGATCAAATCTCTCCACAAACAGGCCCAAATTGGCCCCGTGAGGAGATCTGGCCCGTGGCTTTCATCCTGCTGGCCTGATGAAAGACAGAGCCGAGATTCAAACCAAATTAAGCACGGATTTTGGTGAAACACTGGCTAAAGAGGGAGCTGAGACAGTGGCAGCTCTCCATCCTGGGACAGCCGATCCTGAGTTCATCTCGGGAAAGCTGAGAGTGATTTAACCCACACTATCCAGCAGAAGAGCTGATCCTCCCCTCTTGAGACACAGGCCCCCTAGAGCTGCAGGCAGCAGGGATGGATGCATCCCCTGGATGTTCACTCCATCCCAGGGCTGCAAGCGGGACAGAGGGATGGGGCTCCTGCAGACCTCAGCCAGGGTCCCACTGCATCCCCAGCACAAACACTTTCCAAACTTCACACTCACAGGGAAAAGCAGCACCATCCCCAAGTCCCTGTATCTCAAAAAATTAAAGCAAACTCCCTAAAAGCCACAAAACTTCCAGCCCTATGGCAAAGGCCACCAGCTCCTGCTGGTATTTGGGGAGCAGAGCAGGAAGAACACCCAGCTACCCCACAGATGTAGTAGCATGGATGAGCCTGGGCTTCTCTGGAAAGGCACATGGTCTAAAACAAGAGGAACAAGCTCATTCCACATCCCAAGACACCAATTCAGGACAGGACTCAGCACCAGCAAGCCTCCAGCACATACCTCATGGAGAAGAAACTCAAACCCAGCTGAGGGGTGTCAGATTCTGGCAGAGAGGCAGAAACAGGGCAGCAGAGAGCCCTTGAAGCTGGGGCTCACACCGATGCTGGAGACACCACGGCCACCACAAGTGCAGCTGCTGGCTCAGATCCGCCCCGGGGATGTTAGGGAGCACGAAGGATGCTCAGCCCGAGCTGCACTCCGAGAGCACGGCGGCTGCACACACGTGCATCCATCCCTCCCTCCCTCCATCTGCCTGCGCCTTTCGCATCCCCAGCGCGGCAATAAAAACCCGACACCGAGCCGGCCTCCCAGGCTCCGGTCCCGCCGGGAGGAGGGCTGTGCTCACAGATTACAGCCCCACAGCCCGGCCTGTAGTCTGGGATTAGCTGCTGTAACCCGAGCCCTGCTTCCCGCCAGATTAGCTGGCAGCTACGGGGGGAACCCACCAGACAAACTCAAGAAAGCCGCTCCGTGCTCCTGAAAAAAAAAAAAACCACCTTCAGCGCTCTCTGCAGACAGCGCAGCATCCGAAAAAGTCGTCAAGGAAGCTGGGACTGCGATTTGTGTCCACGACACTGCAAAACTCCTGCAGACCATCATCCCTTCACCCGGCGGGCACATGTGCTGCGTCCAGTCGCTGCTGGTTTACAGGAGTAAGGACACGAAGGAAAGGAGACGCACCCAAAATCCTGCTGCAGGCACCCAGAGCTGTGGCTGGAGCTGATCCATCCCACCACCTGCCCAGGAGCCGCTGCAGGCTGTGCCAGTAACCAGCAGCAGCATCCCTGCCCAGGAGGGCAGCCCAGCACGGCACAGCAGTGTCCAAATCCTTAACAACTTGGGGAGCTCCCCAGAGCACCCCACAGCCCGCTCCTGCACTCCCTAGCGCTCAGGGGTGCGGGCACGCCGGGCTTTGCCCCTCCCAAATGGAGAAGGCAAGGAAAAGCCAGGATTGCTGCCTGGCTGTCCGGGCCGGCTGTCACTCGCACACCTCACCCCTGCCGCGCCCGGGCTCTCCTGCCGGAGCAGGCGGCCACCGCCACAAGAGGACACCATGCCCGCCAGGGCTTTGCGAGACCGAGCCCGGCACATTCAAACTCCGCAGCTCCGGGCTGGAGAAAACAAACAACAACCGCGGGGGGAGGAAGGGACGGAGCCGGGGATGGCACCTGGGCATGCAGGGGCACCCACAGGGCAGCGGCGGCCACTCCAACTGCCCCAGACCCTCCCGCCACAGCAAACCCAGGTGGGAACAGGGAGAAGAGGCTCCCACCATCCACCCACCTACCCACCAGGGACGCGATGGAGCCAGGGCGGGCTCAGGGGGAGCGGGGTCACCCCGCGGGTCCCGCCGCCCCGGCTGTCGCCCTTACCTCGGGGCCTGGAGCAGCGCTGCCCGGGCGAGTGAGCGCGGCCCCGCCGCCGCCGCCTTATATGGGCCGTGAGGGGAGCCCGCCTCCCGGGGGCGGCTCCAGCCCCGACCCGGCCGGCCCAGCCCCGCTGCGGCCCGACATCAGCTCGGCCCAGCGCCGGCTCGGGCTCCCATCGGCTGTGCACAGCCCTGGTACGGCCGCGAATCAGCTGGGCCCAGCCCTGACCCAGCCCCGGCCTTACCCCGGCCCCGGCCGGGAACCGGAGCGAGGGGTGCGGGCACCCGGGGTAGGAGAGGGGATGATACCGAGACAGGGGAGGAGAAAGAGAGAGGGAAAAGCGGGGGAAACAGAGAGGTGGAAGCCAGGGAAAGAGAGAAAATGAGGAGAGAAATAGAGGAAGGGAAAAGGAGAGAGAGAGGGGGGGAAAAGCGGGGGAAACAGAGAGGTGGGCGTGAGGGAAAGAGAGAAAACGAGGAGAGAAAAAGAAAGAAATGAAGGGAAAAGAGAGAGAGAGGGAAAAGCGGGGGAAACAGAGAGAGGGATGTGAGGGAAAGAGAGAAAACGAGGAGATAAAAAGAGAAAAATGGAGGGGAAAAGAGAGAAAGAGAGAGGGAAAAACGGGGGAAACAGAGAGAGGGATGTGAGGGAAAGAGAGAAAATGAGGAGAGAAAAAAGAGAAATGGAGGGGAAAGGAGAGAAGTAAAAGAGGGAAAAGGAGAGGGGGAAAAAGCAGAAGAAAAGAGGAAAAAGAAAAAGGAGGAAAAGAGAAACCGAGGGAGAAAATGAGGAAAAATGAGAAAGAAGGAAGGGGGAAAGGAGGAGGAAGAGAGGGAAAAGCAGGGGAAACAGAGAGGGGGATGTGAGGGGAAGACAAAACGAGGAGAGAAAAAGAGAAATGGAGGGAAAAGGAGAGAGAAATAGAGGGAGGAAAAAGGAGGCAAAAGGATAGGAAAAGAAAGAGGGAAAAGGAGAGAAAAAGAATAAAAGAGGAAAAAAGAAAAGAGAAACGGAGAGAAAAAATGAGAGAAAATGAGGAAAAAGGAGAAAGAGAGGGAAAAGCGGGGGAAACAGGGATGTGAGGGAAAGAGAGAAAATAAGGAGAGAAAAAAGAGAAATGGAGGGAAAAGGAGAGGAACAGAGGGAGGAAAAAGGAGGGGAAAGGGTAGAAGAAATAGAGGGAAAAGGAGAGAAAAAGCAGAAGAAAAGAGGAAAAAAGAAAAGAGAAACGGAGGAAAAAATGAGAGAAAATGAGGAAAAAGGAGAAAGAGGGAAGGGGGAAAGGAGGAGAAAGAGAGAAAAGCAGGGGAAACAGAGAGAGGGATGTGAGGGAAAGAGAGAAAATGAGGAGAGAAAAAAATGGAGTGAAAATGAGAGAGAAATAGAGGGAGGAAAAAGGAGGGAAAAGGATGGGAAAAGAAAGAGGAAAGGAGAGAAAAAGCAGAAGAAAAGAGGAAAAAGAAAAAGGAGAAAAGAGAAATAGAGGGAGGAAAAAATGAGAGACAAGGAGGAAAAAGGAGAAAAAGAAAGGGAAGGCAGAAAAGGGACAAGAAAGAGAGGGAAAAGTGGGGGAAACAGAGAGATGGACGTGAGAGAAAGAGAAAACGAGGAGAGAAAAAGAAATGGAGAGAAAAGGATAGAAGAAAAAGAGGGAAAAGGAGAGAAAAGCAGAAGAAAAGAGGAAAAAAAAAAAGGAGGAAGAGAAAACAGAGGGAGGAAAAAATGAGAGAAAATGAAGGGGAAAAATGAGGGAAAGGGAGGAAAAGAGAGAAAGAAAGGAGAAAGGGAAAAGCAGGGGAAAGAGAGAGATGGAAGCAAGGGAAAGAGAGAAAATTAAGAGGGAAGAAGAGAAAATGGAGGAGAAAGGAGAGGAAAAGGAAAAGGAGAGAGAAAAATCAGAAGAAAAAAGAAAAAGGAGGAAAAGAAATAGAGGAAAAAAATGAGAGAAAAAGAGGAAAAAAGAAAAAGCAGAAGAAAAGAGGAAAAAAGGAGAAAAAGCAGAAGAAAAGAGGAAAAAAGGAGAACAAGCAGAAGAAAAGAGGAAAAAGAAAAAGGAGGAAAAATAGAAATAGAGGGAGAAAGGAGAGATAGGAAAAAAAAAGGGAGGGAAAGAGAAAAAATAGAAAAATTCAAAAATGAGAGGAAAGAAAAAGAAAAATGGAAAAAGAGAAGAGAAAATGAAGGAAAAAGAAGATAAAAGGAAGCAGAAAAAGGGGGGCAAAGAAAAAGGTGGAAAAAAAAGTGGAAAAAGAAGGAAAAGAGGAAAAGTGACAAAATAGGGAAAAGAGAAAAAAAGCAGAGAAAAGAAAGAGACAAAAAGGAGAGGAAAAAATACAGAAGACGAACAGGGAGGGTAAAAGATGAAAGAGAAGGGCAGTGTTCCGGGGTGACTTTGTCATGTTGAATTCTATCCCCATTCATCTGTTTAGCCCAGAAATGAGTTTTGTACCTTTAAGGCTGGCTTTGAGAGGGAAGGGGAGGAAGGAGAGGCAGTGGAATGGCTGAGGTGGTTGTTTTCAAAACACAGAGATGGGAGTTCCATCACTTCTCCTGGATGGTGTCACTGTGGTGGACAGTGGAGAGAGCTCTCCTTTGCTTGTAGTTAGTTTTGACTGACTGAGGCAGAGAAGTTCCTCAGAAAGTTTTTTTTTCTTCTTTTTTTTCCTGGAATTATTTGAACCTGCTCTGGACTGGAGGGGGGAAGCACCAGGAGCTTGCACTTGTGGCCACTGGGGTCTGGTCTGGGCAACAGCATTTTCCAGCTCCAGACTGAGCTGAGCTACCACCAACAGGAGAGAGACTTTCTGAGTTTGTCATTTCTTCAGAGCAGCAAGAGGTTTTGTTGTTCAGTATTGTTCTTTAAGAAAATGCAAATTTATTGCTTAATCCTTTCATGTATTTGTGTCAATAAAACAACATTCTTAACTACTTCCTTCCACTTCAATCCAGTCTGAGTGCTAAACACAGGCAGTACCCATCCTTTCAGAAAGCTCCATGCAAGAGCTTCAGAAATGCAAGATTTTTATCTTCACCTTGTTAGTGATTGGAGACTTTCCTTTTACAAGTGCCTAGGATGCTGGTCATGTCTGACAATAGATCTTCAGACATGAATTCATAGTCTCTGTAAATTTTTGCATTCTGCTCATGTAGATGCTATATGAGTAGCAACTGTTTCTATAAGATGATTCAATTTTTCTCTTCTGTTGTTGTTTGCAAAACAAGTTGTTTTGTAGTTGGAGAGCATGCAATTCATCTGGGGCTTCACTGAGACCTTCATAGACACCACTCTCAAGTAACTGTTTATGCTTCTTCAATGATTCCCATTCATTTGCACATTTCTGCTCCTCTGTCTCCTTAAACTTTTGCTGGTAAAGAGGGAATGAGAACAGACTGAGCTGAGCTACCACCAACAGGAGAGATGTTCTGAATTTGTCATCCCTTCAGAGCAGTAAGAGGTTTTCTTGTTTGGTATTGGTTTGGTTTTTGTTGGGTTTTTTGTTTTTTGGTTGGTTTTTTTTTGTTTTTGTTTTTTTTTTTTTTTTTTTTTTTTTGTGCTGGGCAGTGCTTTGCCTGTTGAATAAACACTTCTCTCTGGGGAAATTTCTTCCCTAACCAGTTGGGATTGGGTTTGCTTCCTGGGGGACACCGTTTGGAGGTTTTCTCCCAAATTTATCCTAAACCAGGACAGGGAGAAAAAAAAGGGGAGGAAGAGAAAATATAGAAAATGGGGAGAGAAAAAAGATTTTAAAAGGTGAAAAAACACAGAACATATGTAAGAGGGGAAAAAGTTAAAGAGCATCTCTCTAGTTGTTTTCTATTTTGATTTGTTTTCTCCCTGCCACAATAAAGTGTTGAGGTAAGTGTTGCTCCTAAATCACCTCAGCATGGCTGAGCCACTGCCCAGGACACACAGCTTAGCTGACACCTTGGAACCACAACTTTTTGGAAGATACAGGGCTAAAGTTTAGCCCTTGAACCTGCCCCCAGAAAACACTTATTTTGTTTCCCAAAAATATACATAATCCTATATCCACAGGACAAGGGGGATGGCTTCAAACTGAAAGACAAGAGTAGGTTTAGATGGGATAGTTGGATAAAATCTTCCCTGGGAGGGTGGTGAGGCCCTGGCACAGAGAAGCTGTGGCTGCCCCATCCCTGGAAGTGTTCCAAACCAGGTTAGACAGGGCTTGGAGCAACCTGGGATATTGGAAGGTGTCCCTGCTCATGGCAGGGGGTGCCACTGGATGGGTTTTGGGGTCCTTTCTGGTTGGGTGCCAGGGAACAAGAACAGAGGGATGAGTCTAACACCATCCTATGGATGGAAAGGGTGAGATGTAAGGTGCCTCATCTCCCTCCCTGACCCCACTCCACTGGATGAGGTCATCCCAGCTTCACAGCTGTCAGTGAGCAAAGTGTTTCAGCATCTGCTTGAATTCTAAGTGCTTGCCCAAGTCCATGGATGTTGGTGGGATTGAAGCATGGTGATGTCAGAGAGTGACAGGATTAGGTTTAAAAATAAGCATTGGACTGAAGAACTTGGCTAAATCAGCCTCTGAAAATCCTAGGGAAAAGAAAAACAAAAACATCAAAACTAAATGCACTCAAGCAGCACTCTGGACACTTGGCCAAAAAAGCAAGTGGAGTGGTTTTTCCTTACTTGGTGTGCCAGAAAACAACATCAAAAAGTGCAAAGTCTTCCACAGCTCTCCAAAAATGCCAGCCAGCACCTGGAACCACAAAGCTGCTGGGTGTCCAGGAATCACAGGCAACCTCCCCTCTCCTGCATTTTGCCAAGGGCAGAGCCCTTGCTGCCCTCTCCAGGGCAAATTTCAGGTTCCTCCTTTCAGGTATCATTTTACAGGGAGCACATTCCTCACAGGGGAGCCAGGCCAGTTCCCTTTTCCTTACAAAAACTAGATTTAGCTTGGTGTTCAGGCATTAAAAACCTGCACAACACAAAACCACCTCCTCAGAGCAAGCAGAGCTGGGAACCTCAGATAAAATCAGCAGAAGGTCGAGGCAAGCTGCCTGCTTGCCATGATTAATTGGTATCTGCCACCAATCCAAGCAGGTGATCCAAGAGATGTGATTGCAGTTGCTGTGGCCAGCAACTCCTGGGAGATGCAGCTGTCCAGGTGATCCATCACTCCCTGAAACAAGACAGGCTGGGAGAACTGGAATTGTTCAGCCTGGAAAACAGAATGTTCTGGGGAGATCTTAAAGCACTTTCCAGTGCATGAAGGGTTCCAAGAGAGCTGAAGAAGGACTTCGGATAAGGGGAAGTAGCTTCTCACTGCCAGAGGGTGGGGTTAGATGGGATATTGGGAAGAAATCCTCTCCTGTGAGGGTGGGCAGGCCCTGGCACAGGGTGCCCAGAGAAGCTGTGGGTGTTCCATCCCTGAAAGTGTCCCAGGCCAGGTTGGACAGCGATTGGAGCAGCCTGGGACAGTGGAAGGTGTCCCTGTCCATGGCAGGGGTGGAATGAGATGGGCTTTAAGGTCCCTTCCAACCCAAACTATTTTATGATTTAGGAAAGCAAAGCTCTGCAGTTTTCACCCCGTTGTGGAGGAGTCTGTAGCAATATGTCAGTGTTGGGCGAAATGCAGCACTGGAAGCCAGATCGTTATTTTACTGCTTTGGTTTGCGTTTATATTTTGTTTAACTTCCTGAACTACAGCAATATGTTCTTTTTTTCTCCAAAAGCACAAATTTTTACTAATGGGGGTAGGGGAGGGGAAAACCCTGAATTTCTCCCAGTCCTCAGAGCCTTTCCCTGTTGATTTTGGGAGAAATCAGGGAACATGTTGAAAGCACCCTCCCTTTCTCTTAAGGCTTCCCTTCCCAGCTGGGAGGCAGATGGAAGTTGACACCCAGCCCTGCCTACTCAAATCAACAGAGAAATCAAAACGAAAAAGTAAAAAAAGTCAAGTTGGCAGCTTCCAGCACTGGGAAGACACGGGTTTGGGAGTGAGAGAGAAGGCCAGGGAGGCAAAGTGCAGACTGTACTGGGTGGGGGAGCACTCTGATTGCACGGCAAATATGGGAGTGGGACAAAGGGGAACATTTCTCCAGTTGCACAAGAGAGGGTTTGCGTGCAGCAGGAGCGAGGCGGGAGCAGCCTCACGCACGGACAGAGAGCGGTGCCAGGAGCACAAACCGGCCACGGCACAGCCCGGCACAGCCCTGGAGGAAGCTGGGCTGAGATCCACGAAGTGCCCGAAGGTGAAGCTGGGCTGAGATCCATGAAATGCCTGAAGGTGAAGCCGGGCTGAGATCCACGAAGTGCCTGAAGGTGAAGCCGGGCTGAGATCCATGAAGTGCCCAAAGGTGAAGCTGAGCTTCCTGCAGGATGAACACGGGGCACCAAAATGTGAGGTTATGACCTCCGGTGCTCCAGGCACCAACTTCGTCGGGTAAACTTCTAAATAAGCAAGCAGCTATGAGTTACTAAAAAGGTTATTTATTGCAGAAGCACATCAGTCTCCAAGGCACTGTCACAGACATCAAAGTCCTTACTAAGTTGAGTTTAGAGTCCCAAGTTAAAGCAGAGGCTGTGCCCGAAGGTCCCGGTGGGGCCGATATTGGTGGAGCAGCTCCTGTCTTCTTCTTGGGTGTTGATGGCTGAAAAAGCAATGGCAGCAAAGCAGAGGGACAAGAAAGGCAAAAGCACCAACTCTCCCCAATCCTAACTCTTATATAGGGTTTCCTCAACAAGCTAAGATGCAAGCTCGGACCACCACTCCTTAACCTATTAGAATCCTAATTTCTTAGCACGCCAAGTTACGTATAAACTACACATACAACCTATCTTGTTCTATCTAAGAAATGTAAGCAATATTCTTACTATAGCTCTATTATGACTAAGTCCTGTCTACAGCTGTGGGCCTGGAGCCTCTTGCTGAAGATATCAGTATGTTTCAACCTTCACTAGAACTCGTACTGCTACTGTGGAATCCAGACCTTTTACTTACTAAAAGCACTAGAGCTCCTACTAAAACTTACTGACTTACTTCTACTTAAACATCTACTTTATGTGTGAGTGGCTTAATATACTTCAATCCATCCAAAGGCTTTAATTCAATCCCTCTGCCTTGATTCCTCCCTGAAGGATTCAGAGAATCTCCTAACTCACTGACTCCAACAAACACGCAGCCCCCGCTTCCTCCCTCTGCCATGACAGCCAGACCTCTGTCCTCTCCTGGCCACATCCCTCACTGCATCGCTGGGATGATGGATGGATGCATGGATGCATGGAGGGATGACAAACAAAAGGAATAAATAGATGGCTGCATCAGGAATCACCTCTGAGACAGCAGCAGGAAGGAAAGGAGCGGTGCGATTCCAGCAGGCAGCGGGCGCGGTTATGGAAAGAGAAAAATAGAAAATGAGAGGAAAGAAAAAAAGAGAAAAATGGAAAAAGAGGCTTCACTTCCCCCAGCAGCAGGGAACAATCGGGTCATTTAATGCCAAACCCTGCCTCCAGCAGCGTGAGGGAAGCCCCGGGGCTGCTCTCCTGTCCAGCTCCGTCCTGTCCGGTCCGGAACAGAGGCATGACGAGGAAAGCAAGGGGAAGTGAGCAGGGAGAGCCTCCCACGGCGGGGCAGGAAAGGTTCTTGTGCTCACAGGCAGCTCCAGGAAACCAGAAGCCTCCTCTGCACAAGGATGGAGAGAGCCAGAGGTGCCCCAAGCTGAGGAAGCTGCTCAAGGGGTGGGAAAGAGAAACTACGGCAGAAAGAAGCTGACCTCTTAAAAGTGGAGGGAAAAGGAAGAGAAGTACACGGAGGGGCTGCCAGGGCAACCACAACCCATCCTGGGGCAAGGCTCCTGCTTCCCCTAGCCTAGCCTAAACCACTAAACCAAGCAATAAAAGAGAAATCCCAGCTCAGGACTTCCCTTCCTCCTCCACACCACCCACCTGTTAGTTCAAAGGTTCACGAGATATTACATTTTTATTGCAAAAAGCCACTCGGGGGCTGGTTTCCATCTCTGCTGCAGCTCCAAGGCTGCATTTTCAGCTTCAGCACCACAATGATAAGGACCAAATTGAAGAGGAAGATTTTCCAGCAAAAAGCTGAGTTTCTTAGGCCATCACAGGCCTCCAGCATCTGTGGTTTGAGGCAGCACACGCTGAAAGCTTTGTGAAAAGCTGCCGGGAGAGATCTGTGTTTTCCAGGCCTGGGGACGCTGCCGTCAGCTCTCGCCTCCTGACAAGTGAGGGTCAGCAGCTCTGATTTAGAGAGACAACTCAGAGCACACAGTGCTTCACGTGGCCCTCTTCAGCTGGGCCACCCAGGCTTTTAACCATTCTCTCTCTGCCTTTGTCCACCCAAAGACAAAATCATTTAGTTGGAGAATGCTTCGACATCATGGAGTCTGACCTGTGACCAATCCCCGCCTTGTCACCCAGCCCAGAGCACTGAGTGCCACATCCAGGCATTCCTTGGACAGCCCCAGGGATAAAGGAGAGAGAGACACACAGCAGGAGGAAAGTTTAAGTCTTGTCCACCTGCATGGCAGGACATTTCCTGTCAATCCCAGCAAGCTTTCCCAAAGCCAAGCAATAATACAGCAACAATTCCAGCAGGATCCACTGAGGGAAGGGCTGGCAGAGCAATCAATTTGCTATTTTCAATGCAGTGAGAGCTTTCAGGAGAAATCAATTGGTGGTGGAATTAGGAATATGACCTGTGTTGCCAATAATTATAGAAGATGGGTCTCCCCTTCACAGTTCATTTCCATCTTGCCTTTTCCACTAAATAAAGGTGTTACCCATGGATGTTATTTGCTGCTTCATAATCTGCTGTCAGAGGCATTACTGCTATTTATTTGTGAGCATGCCAGGATGTGACCATGAGGAGGATAGCATCAAACCCTGAGCAAGAAATCCTGCCTGGAGCAGCTAAGGAGGCAGCAGAGAAGATTTTTTTCAGAGACATTGATTTTTACATAAACATTATTCAAAAATTTCTGCTGTCCTCACAGGTCACTCTCAGATTCGCAGTGAGACGTGAACATGGCAAGGGTGGGTTTTGACAGGACCCATGCTACGGAAATCTGCATCAGCAGCAAGTGGCAGGCTGGGGACAGAGAGAGGAAAGCAAAGAGCTGGAATTAGGAGGATGGGATCCCCCCCACCTTCTCTTGCTTCCATGGGAAAGAGCCCTGCTAGGTGTAAAACAACTAAATGTTACAGGCCGGTAAGAAATAAAAAATTCATTAAATCATAAATCTTTTGGAAAGGGGATCTACTGGGGAGATTATATTCACTTCTCATGGACATATTAATTCAACGGTGGCATATCATATTGTTCTCTGCAGGGGAAAAAAGACATATTGTTTTAAAGTCTGATATTTAGAGTAGTCCTTGAGGAAGGAAAGCAAATATAATCTTGGCAAGGAAAAGCGAGTGCATGAGCTCTGAGGAAGGGACATTAAACGCAGGGCCCAAGTCCCAGCTGCTGAAAGTCAGCGTGGTTTGACTGCAGTTCTTGGAGCTAAGCCATTGCATGGGAGCTGAGAGTGAAGGTCACCTCCTTTTAGCCACAACTCCTTGAAAATGTTAAGTAAGTGAACACAAAGAGTAATTTTTTACTGGGAACAGTCACTGTTTGCCCACCAGCAAACAGGTGAGAAGACAAAGACATTACAGCTGCTTTCATCTGATGTTTGGTGGTTGGGAACTGCCTGGTCATCTCCTTCTGGATTGCTTCTGGCTCAGCAGTGGAAATTGCCGAGCTCTGCTGGCTCTCAGTCCAGCCAGACACTCAAGATCTGGGGAGAACTCAGTAGCCAGCTGCAAAACATGGGCTCTCCAAAGCCCTGCTCCAGCTGCATCCCAGCCTAGGCTCCCTACATGCCTGGTCTCCAGGAGGCTCCAGTGGCATGGGGCAGATGTTCCTGCTGCAGATCCAGCCCCATCTCCTGCCTAAATTGCATCATATGGAGGCAAATAAATCCCTGCCTCCCTCCAGAGACCTTTCCCTGGCAGACACCTTGCACACAGCAAGGTCTCCTCATGAAGGCAGCTTCCACAGGTATGGTCATACTCCACCTTTGGCTTTCCCCTGTCTCCTGACCACACCAATCTAGTGTTCCTTTGAAAGAGGAACATCCCTTGTCCCTTTTTTCCTCCCTACCTCTCTTCTGGAGGGTATCTTTCCTCAGGAGAAACCTGTGGATTGCAGAAAACCGCAGAATAGCCACAGAAAGGTTTTCAGCTGACACACAGCTCAGTGTACAGTAACTGCTTGTGCCCATGGCCTTCCCCTATGCTAACTCACCATCCAAAGGAGTTTATAGCAGAGGAACAAGGGGACAGGACAGCTTAAGCTGCCCACACAAGATAACAGGGACCGCTGAGCAGCTCTTGCACCATAAAACAATCGATGCCTGTTTGACCCTGTCACACTCTCAGCCAGCTCAGGCACTGATAACCCAACCTGACCCATCAGAAAAGATGGGATTTGCTCTCAGTGCATGGACCACTCTGCCCAAGAGAGCTCTCACACACAAGCTCCTGCAGGGATTCCCACTCTCCTCCTTCCCTCTGCCCCGCTATCTCGCTGACAGCTTTCCCAGCATCCAGCCCAACGAGGTGTGAAATTTGAAGCATCACCAAACTGCACACAGGGCTATTCCTAGGTCATTGCAGGAGCAGATAAAATAAAAAAGGGCTGATGAAACATTAACCACGAGCAGGCAGAACAACAAAGGCAGCACACCTGAACCACAAAGACTCTTAATGCAGCATTAAGTCAGCTGGACCTTAGTTGTGTATTTGCCATGTGGATTCAATACCTCCTTGAGATGGAAAACAGAAATAAGGCCTTGTTTTTTTTCCACACCTGGGCCAAGCTCCTAGTTGAAACAGGCAGTTCATACCAGCCAAACACTTGGACATTTAATTTCTGTTGCTGAGGTCCTTAGCAATGGCTTTAGGTTCAAGGCACACTGGCAGCAGCTCATAACCCAAAACCATAGGAAGCCAGAGAGGTTTTAAACTATTCAAATTATCCAATGTGAGAATGAGAACAAGGCAATGTGGGCTTTAGCTTCTGTCCAGGGCCCCTGGAAAGTTAATCCTAGCTGATTACACCATTTCTTTTCTTTTTTTTTTTTTTTTCATAGAAGAAATAAACAGTCTTTTGTACCAAACATAAGGCTGCCTTATTTTGAAGGAAGATTTATCACCCAGGCTAAATCCATGAGTTCATTCTAGTTTTGTCCCAGATCTTCAAAGCAGTGTTTTACACTTCATGACACAGTATCAGCTGGTTCTGCCTCTGTGCCAGGCAGTTCCCAAAAGACATCCCACTTTTCCTTTGTAAAAAACAATGAAAGAATGCAGACCATCTCATTCGTTGTTTAAAGCCAAATTCCACGCAGGCATGTCAGAGCCATGCAAACACATCTCTGAGGACTGGCTTCCCTGCAGACCACAAACACCAGCACTGTGTGACCTGGTCTAGTAGATGTCCCTGCTTATGGCAGGGGTGTGGAACATGATGAGCTTTAAGGTCCCTTCCAATCCAAACCATCCTGGGGTTCCGTGATGTGACACTGCTCAGTGGAGGGAAGTGACTGATGGGTGACAAAATCTGCTGAAATAAGGATTGCTCAGTGCCTTCCCTGCACCAACAGGGGCTCTGTTGTACTGAGCCAAAACCTTGAACTCATTACAATGTCACTCTGTCTTTGGATCCCATATCCTGTGGGGGAATCTTCTGGGAATGTATTTTGGTTCAGCCTTGGGTCAAGGAGAGTTGACTTGACCTGAAAATAAATCCAGGCCATCTCGAGCTGAAGAGCCATTGACTACTGTTTGCAATACAATAAAGTGAGCAGATCAAACTCGGCTGCAAGCCAGGCTTAACATAAATCCAGGGCAAGAGGGGAACAAGAAGATTCATTCACCACCACGACAAAGGGGACATTTTTTACATTGGCACAGTTCAGAGCAGCCACTGGAAGGCGCTTCCCAGGCAGCATTTTCAGTGTCCCATATGGTGTGTGCTGTTTAGCTGTGCTGGTATCTCCAACAGACTGGCAGCGAGATAAGAGTTACACCCCTTGGATGTGTGTGAAAAAAAGGGTTGTGGGGTTGATTTGTTTTGTTTTTGTTTTTTTACCATTTCTAACGTCACTAGCAGGAGTTCCTCTGCTTGCACACAGGGCAGCTTTTGTGAGAGGTATTTTATATGGATCCCCAAGGAAGGGTCTCAGTGGCTGGGCTCTGAGCTCTATTGTGTGCACGTGTGTGTAATAACTCTCTGCAGCTTTTGCTTTACACTCCAGGTTGTACTCACTGCAGCTCCAGGATGAAATCTTCTCCTGGCTCACTGTACCACTACCTTCACTGAAGTTAGCTTTTCTCCTCTTCCAGGAGCTGTCAAAATGTTTGTTGGATAAAGCGAGTTTTGATCCAGCTGATAATTCCCAGATCCCTACCCACACTGCAATACATCCTCAGAAAAAGTGGACATCCCCCCAACTCTTCTGCTTCCCAGGGCTCAGCTCCAGAAGCAGCAGCTTGATTCACCAGCTCTTTGCCCTCAACAAAACCCCCACTCAGCAAATTTTCCAGCTCCTCCATGAGGCTGGTCATCCAGCAAACACTCAGGAGGATTCTCTGCCCACCCAGCAGCCCAGGAGCAGTAGTTTGGTTATTTTCCCAAAGTTCCAACTTTACCAGCAAAGCTGGCCCACAAAGATCTGATGAATGCATCCTCCAGAACAAGCTGTGGGTAATGACAGTATCTCTGGATGCTTGGACATCACCTTTTTCTGTCCCTGCTAAGGCTCCTCAGAGCTGTCCCAGCACGAGCTTGTGCATGTTCCCAACCTAGAGCAGCTGGTTCATCTCTGGATAAATATTAAATGGAGTTTAGCCCTTCTGCTGGCATTCATTATCCACTCCATTTTACACTAAGGAGCTGGTCAAATCCCTCCAGCCTTCCCAGACAAAACCAGCCAGGGTAGCTGCTTTCAGGAGATGAAGGCAGCCTCTGTGGGAAGACATGAGCACCACATTCCTCATTTGAGTGCAACTATTTCTAAACACAGCTCAGGGAAAGCTGCATATTTATTTTTTTTATTGCATTAAAACCCATTTTATTAACCAACTGGTACTTTAATGTGGACGATGCCTTTGTTTATAAAATAAATTATGCTGTTTCTTCCCATCTCCCACTGTGATTGCATGATTCCTGGTCAGATTGTATAATGTTTGATTTAAGAATGTATAAACTCCACTAAACAAAGCTGCAATAGAAAGTTGAATAATAAGTCGAGACTCCAACCTCTCTCAGAGAAAAAAAAAAAGGTGAGTTTGACAAAGTAACATGCTGAGAGAGCCTGGGAATCTTTCGGATGGAATAAAGTATTTTAAGAGGGGCTGAATATTCCAACTCAGCATTTCCCATCTGCGCCTTTTAAAAGTGACAGGAACTTCACTCCTGACTCAAGCAAAATCTTCACAAATTAGGATTTCTTTTACAACTGTGTGAAAATTAACACTTTCACTTGCAATTAGCAGCATCACAGCCCTGCTCACACTTTTGCTGCAGAAACAAGTTGCACATGAATATTCACAGCCAGGCAATGCCATCTCAAAGAAACCAGTGCTGGGAAGGGCTTTACTTGGCTCTCCTTCAGACAGAAGAAAAACATACATCAGTCTCTCCACAGGGGTTATGCCACTGCTCATCTTGGAGAGCTCTGGGACAATCATGGAATGGTTGGAAGGGACCTAAAGCCCATCAATTTCCACCCCCTGCCATGGGCAGGGACACCTTCAACTATCCCAGGTTGCTCCAAGCTCCATCCAGCCTGGCCTTGGGCACTTCCAGGTACTCAGGGGCAGCCACAGCTGCCCTGTGCCAGAGCCTGCCCACCCTCCCAGGGAACAATTCCTTCCCAATATCCCACCTAACCCTGCCCTCTGGCAGTGGGAAGTCATTCCCTGTGTCCTGTCCTACATGTCTTTGTAAAATCACTTCTCACCCCACCTGGTGAGAATTTGCCCTGCTGAGGCAAGTCTAGGCATTATGGACGTGGAAACTCAAAGATTTTTTTAATGGACACATCTTTCCTTCCCAAAAAATACCCATCCATCACAGTAGCTGAACTTCTCAGCCCCTCTGTGTTTGCAGGACAATCTTAACACTCCTTTTTATAAGTCAGTTCCACTTAGAACAGCAACAACCTGAGCAAAACCAACCCTGGAGATTTTCCAGCCATCAGGAGAGATCCTAGCAAGGAGATCTGCCCAGTCTTTATCTGTGACCTGCCCCTTCTCTGCTCAGGTGCCAAGTGCATTGCAGTCACAGTATGTGAGTCCTTTCTGCACAGCTCACACCACTAAAATCAGTTGGAAAAGAGGGGGATTATTGATTTTAATATCATGAGCGTGACAGAAAGGGAGTTAAGCAGCTCTTTTCAATGCAGCAGTCTTCAAAGTGAAGCTGTGGCTATTTCAACTCCATCTTTCCTGACCAGTGCAATAAAGTCTGGAAGAGCACAAGAAAGGCAGGAAAGGGAAGGCACTAAGGAGAAGGAGGTGGAAAAACTCCTGTATTGCCTCATGGATGGTCCCATTTCAAAGCACACTGCTCATGGCCAAGCAGTGAAAGCCAAAATTATCAACTCAGTTACTAACCAGACCCGGAGCAGAAGCTCTGCCTAGAACTTTAAAAATCCAAGTGAAACGTCATTCCTTGGTGGTGTTCCATCCTCAAGCCAGTCTGAAGTCATCCCCAGGATCTGATGGGTGGTGTTCCATGATGTCCTGAAGAGCCAGAGGCTACCCTGCTCCACCCTTTCCAGGAAGGATGGGTCCATCCTCTCCTCTTTCTGCAGGACCTTCCCTTTCCAGGGTCTGCTCCAGCACATTGCAGCTGCACCAAGGTACAAAAGATAAAGAAAGTGCCCATTTTCCACTGTCAGACAGAAAAAGGAGATTCCCTGAGGCTCCTTTCCATTCTCTAAACAGCCAAGAAGTTGTTCTCCACTAGAATGAAAGGCCAGAAAGAAATCTGGAGCTGATCTGAAGCCCATCAGTGGAAATTGTGAAGCCTTTGCTGTCCTCAAGGAAGCCAGGAGAGCGGAAAGCAGAGAACCACGCTCTTCAGAGCTTAAAATATTTACTTAAAACTGGATGCCAGGAAGGTGAACCAAAATAATGCCTGAAAAGACAGAGTGGCTATTTAAGGGATGGAAAGACAGGTTGTAATTACAGGGTCATGGGATAAATTTAACATGGCTCATCTGAAACAAATTGAGAACCGATTAGGCACCCAAAATGAAACAAACACCTCTAAGTCCTTTATTAACTCTTACTTGGAGTAGCAGAGGAAATTCAGTTTTAAAAGCAAATGCCTTCTCACTTTGCAGAGAATTTTATAGGGATGAATCAGGTACTAAAGTTCTTGCCAGGAGTTGTTCTGCTTGGCTGCCTTAAAAGCAAACAAATAAACAAACCAAAAAACCCCAAACAACTCCTTGATTGAAACTTCAGGCTAGTCCTGGAAAATTCCCAGCCCACCAATAGCACTGGAGCATTCCAACAGGAAGATTTGGGGCAGAAGAAAGGTTTTCTGCCAAAAAAAAAAGTTGGGTTTTGTGGAAATATCGTCATGGAAATATTTTCAGTTTTCCAGCAGGGCAAAAATTGAAGGAACGTCTTAATTTTCAAGGTTAAGTCATCATTTGGTCTAGATCAGCTGCTGTTCCCCACCCTTTGTGGGTGAAACTTTCTGCTGGAGCTCCCTCAACATGATTCATTCCAACCCTCTCCCAGGAGAGACATTGCTTCCTTGGCATCCCTCCTGTATCCTGAGAAACAGCCCAGCCAGAGGAGAACAGAGGCAGCTGCTCCAGGCTCTTGCACAGAAACAGGAGGACTTAATCACGCTCCTGACACGAAAAAGAGAAGGATACATTTGGTTTTGAAGCCAAGCTGCAATGATGAGTCAAGCCCAGCGCTGTAATCAGCACACACCCACCGCTGGCTCCAGAAAAGGGAGGGTAATTTATGGGTTGTTGCAGGGAACCAGGAGACAGCAGCATGGCCACCAGGCCAGCTGCCACTTCTGCCAGTCCCTCTAAATCCTCAGGATCCTCCAACAAGCTGTGAATGGCCAGATGGATGAAGGAGAGGGAAAAAAGCACTTCCAACTGCTCTGCAAGACCTGCACTGAGCAGTCCATAGTTGAGCAAGAAGCCCACACATGGTGACTGGTCTTGCAAAACAGACATTACACACACTTTTGGGGCTTTCCCAGGCTATCAAGATATTTTGGCTCATCCTTCAGGATTTGGCATGAAGTACTTATGAGCACAGACAGGTGTTTGGGTAGCAGGGATGGCCAGCTGTGGTAGGGCAAACATCTGGTGCCCACGACCACAAGGAGCTCCAGAACAGCTCCTTGTGCCTTGGGCATGTTGGGAAGTCAGAGCAAACCAAAGATGGATTTAGGGCAGTCCCTGGGACTCAGCACTGGTCTCACAGTGTGTTTGCACAGAGCAGAAGATGCTGCTCACTGTGTTTGGGCTGTAACTATCAGTAACTCCTAGGATTGCCCAGGAGTTCAGGGCAGGTCAACACACCACGAACAATTCCTGTGCTCCAAAGATCAACATTCAGCAGTGACTGGTATTTACTTCATACCCTGAGTCATAGGACCACTGTTAGTTCTGCATCAGCTAATTTAAGCAGACAGGGATATGCTGATGGTATCTCAACCCCTCCAGACTCATTTTGTCAAAGGACCACCATGCCCTCCCTTACCTTCAAGGATTCACTGGCATTCAGCCTGGAGGAGCAGTGAGATAGAAATCCCAGTGTGGAACCAGAACTAAAGATTCCTCTCTGTTTACTCACTGAACTGCAGTCTCTTGGCCTTCCCACTCAAGAAAAACTTATCTTTGTAAGATTTCAACCAGCATTTACATTCCCATAACAAATCCACACAGAACTTGAATGAGCCAGATTAAATGGCTACGGGTGTTTTTGAGGTCATTGAAGTCAACAGAGCAAATTTCCTGTTAGGCTTCTCTCAAATAATGTAAAACAAAGCCATTTATTTACTCTCAAAAAGTATCTGGGATGACATAAGCCTTCTCTCACCAGCAAGAGGCAAGTGGGGCTTGTAATCCCTTGTATACATTTGGTCATTGAGGTCTTCTCTGAGTTACAAGTGGAACTTCACACTTTGGGACAGCTGCTTTTGGAATCCTGTAGGACCTGATGCTACCAGCTCAACTTCAACCAGCCTATCAAATACTTACACAGAAACAATACTACTGAGAGTGAAGAGGATTCAAGAAGCAAAATCACCATGTTTAAAACCTTTTCAGGAGTTTCAAACCCACCACATAAGTTCAGGAAATTCTGAGACTCATTCCTACCTTCTTTTTCTCCTTCCTGCAGGAGATGTGACAGTTTACATGTGAGCCTGGGTCATGTCAGTGCCATCTGTAAGGACCCTCATTACTGGATATTCACAAAAGTTTTATTGCACAGCAGAAAAATGTGAGAAGGAATAAATTATGAAGCATCTTGAGCCATCATGCACTCCCAGGAGGCACTTAGATGCTTATAGGAATAATGTACAACTACCTTACAAAGCCCCTTGTTCTTCAAAGTGATGCTGTTGCTGCAGAAAATGAGAAGTCAATGCTGCAGAGAGCTTTCAAAACTGCTTGTTCCTTAGGGTTTATGAGGGGGCTGTGATGTCCGAGTTAAACGTAGGGGTTGCATGCCTCCAAACCTATGTTCTTCCCTTCTGTGGGCTTTAGGCTGCCAAATCAAATGCAGAAATAGCTTCAAAAAGGGTTCAGAAGATGTAGGCACACCCCAAGAAGCTGAGACATTGTGCCTGCTCTTACAGACACAAAGCCATCTGAAGTACTGAGGGGCAGCAAAGCTTTGACACATGGAGAGTCACAAGCTGCTGGTGACACGGAGCTATTGGCAGCTGCCCAGCTCATTATGCCCAGCCATCCTTTGAAGGCTATCATTCTGTGGAACAGAAATCAATACCCCACACACTGCTATGAGCTGAGCCCAGGGGCTGGGACACTGGGATCACTGGGAAAGCCAGAAAAGGGAATGCTGGGGTAACACACAGGGAGCAAGCACAGCCTCACCTGATCCTGAAATATGGAGTGGAAAAGGGAGCCAGGAACACAAAACCTGCTGGATCCCAGAAACCTGGGGTTTTTGAGCTTTCTGTGCTTTCTGGCACTGACCCCCTGGAGAACACTGCTTTGACCTGAGGCCTTGGAGAAGGTTTCCAAATTTGAGTGATGAGAGTTAAAATCACAGGTGTGTAGTTAAATAGAAGTGTGTGATTGCACATGGTGAGAGGTTTTGAATTTGGGGTTTTTATAATATAGTGATAGGTATGGGACAAGATGGAGGATTTTGGGTGTTGTCTCCTTCTGTGTTCTTCCTTCTTCTCCATGGTTTCAGGCAGTAGTTTCTGGTTGGACAGTCAGTGCTGCACTGTAGGTCATGGGAAGTTAATTATTGGGTTGAAAGTATCAATAATAGAGGTGTTAATTCTCTATTGGACTGTTTAGCTTTAACAGACCTTGTAGCAGCTGGATTTCTCTCCATTTTGCTCATTTTTAGCTGGTAGCTGGAAGTGCTGCTGAACCTTCTGTACTTTAGATAAGATTTAATAAACAACCAAGCCCAAACACCAGAAAATTCGTTTCCTTCATGTGTTTTTTAATCCTGGCTCTGAGTGAAGGCAAAAGAGACTCCAGAAAAACCACTAATTAAGTGGTGCAAAACGTCCACCACTGTTACAAAAAACCTTCAGGTTCCTGCTGCAGGGAGCCTGGTTTGTCATCCCTGCACACAAAGGCAGGTGCTGCTGATGGGCCCTTGCCATCACCCTGTGTGGCCAGGCTGATGTCATCAGCCCTGTGTCAGACTCTTACAAACACTGCCTCCAAACCACTTAATACAAAAGCACTCCTTTATCATCACAATATCATCCCAAATTGCACAGGAAACACACCTTCCAGGGCAGCATTTTAATATTGATCACCCCCAGGGATCTGTGTTAGCAATGGATGAAGAGAGGCTTTAAGCACATCCAACAGGATCACTGTTGTCCAAGGCTTTGGATCTCTTTGTTGCCCTCTCAAGACACTGCTCTGACCCGCTGGGCTCATACCCCTCACTGCCTCCAGCTGCTTTTCATCGCTGTCTAAGAAATTATCACAGGGGACTTCATGCAATTAAGCCTCAAAAATGGGGATGTCAGTCCTCCAGGGGAACTAAGCCTGCTTCATGAAAGTCACTTCAGCCTTTGCTTTTGCTGCACAAGGTGTTTTTTTTTTTACCCTGAGGATTTCTATCAAAGCAAGACACTAGTCAAGACACAGCAAGCCACTGTAGTTTTTACCTCTTTGTAGCTTATCAAGGTGAATGTCAGGGGGAAAAAAAAAATCTCAGAGGTGACCAGGCACAGAGATGGCCATCTAAAGTTACATACTTTGGTAGAAGAAAAATAAAAAACCCACCCCTCTGTTTTTAGTAAAAGCAAAGCTGGTCTGTCTCAGCGCCAGGACTCCGTTTAGAAATCAGCGATGGGAGCGTAATGAGCTGCACAAAGTGTCACACCTCCCTGTTCCTCCTTGCAGACTGAAACCTCTCTCAGCATCCAGGCCTGCCTGAAGGCACCTCCCAGCCCCCATTCCCAGTGGCTGGCCTGGGGAAGGTGTGTTTCAAGGCCAGGCTGGCTCCAGCATCCTGCAGGACTGGAGGCACAGGCTGAAGCTGCTGATCCTGCTCACATGGAACACCAGGGGCAGGATGGATAGATAGGGATAATATTTGTTCTGAATGTATGTGCTACAGGAGCATGCTTCAAACCCAGCTGTCCAAACAGAGGGGGTAAGGACAGGTATCTCTGGTGAAGCCCAGCTCTGCATGGATGGTGGATGAGGGAAATTCATGGCTCTGCATAGCACACTCCTTTTTCCTCCTCCACCCATTCCTAACCCTCCCTGATCTCTGCAGCCTCTCAGCTTGAAGACAAATGTGGGGCATCCCCAGAATTAAAAGCCTGCCATGTTATGACTGCTTTAAATGATCCCTGCTGAACCCAGGCTGCTACATGTGGCATGTTCAACCCACCTGGACTGGGGCTCCAAATCACGATGATGCTCCCATCTCAGCAGTCCATGTTGATATGCCAAGGCTGACAGGATTAAGGAGAAGAGACAGAGTTGTCATTTCAGCATCTTCCTCTGAAGAGCTTAAGCCTTCTTACGTGGCCAAAACTTCTCCTGCATCCTCTCTGGTCATGAAAAGCACAACAAATTGAGACAAGGTGAAGAACTAAAGCTTTCAAAAATTGCAGCTGACATTCCCACTGGAGAGATCTATGCCATTCCTAAAATAAGCACTCAAGAGGGAAACAGTTCCATGTCGAGAAGAAAACCCTACATCTTGCATTTTGGCTGGGCTGGACTCCTACAACATTTCTTTTCACAGGCAGGTGCAGCACCTGCTCACCCAGACCATCCACCACTCTCCAGCTACCCAGGCATCTCAGAAAAGGTGGGATAAATATAGCCCAATCCTTCCTTTTTTTCCTCTGGATATGACAATTCCAAACATGGAGGGGTAAAGATCTTCATTGCTGGACATTTTGACCCTGACATATCCTTACTGTGGCTGATTCAACCTGCAAAACTTCCTTTCATTTTCAGTCTGGATATAAAATGCCAGTGATCCAGAGGACAGAAATGTTTGTAAAATGTCCATTTTTTTTCTGGCCCTCACCAACACCCAGGAATTGTCAGAAAACAAAACAAAAGATGAGGAGTTGATTCTTGGCTGAACTACAATTAAGTTGTAGATTTCCCTTCACTTTCAGAGCTTTATGAGGCAGATTTGATTTGATGAAATCAATTATACAGCACGCTGGAGATAAGTTAGCGAATTAGCTTTGCTTATGCTAATGCCTATCACTCCAGGGTGGTTTTTCCTGGGAAGAAGGTGTGGAATGTAATGTGATTTATTTAGGAACATTATTCCAGGAGGGGAAGATGGCTGCAGGGAGGAAAGGTGAGGGCAGAGCTCCTCAGGACCATCACCTGTGGCATCTGCTCATTTCCTGACATATTTTTCCCACAGCATACAGAAGTTTTGTGGGCATTCTGAACATTGGGAGGGGCATGGAGATGTCAATGCCTTCTGGAGCTTTTGGTTAGGGTGGTTGCATCCCTTGCTAGACTAACTCTTGGCTTCCTTATTTCCAGTTCTAGTCAATGTAATACCAGCACTAGAATGCTGCAAAAGGGTCTGACAGAGCTCGTGCCAGTGGGGAGAAATTGCTTTCCTTTCTTCTAAAAATGGGGCACCCACCTTAATCCAACATCAGCTGCTAAGGGCACAGATTTTCAGTGTTGCTATTAACCTATCTCATCTTGAGATCCTTTGGAATGAAGCACCTCTGGAGAGGAGGGAAAGCCTTTCAGTAGCCATTTGACACTGGACAAAATCGAAGGCAAGTGCAAAGGCTTCACCTGATTCCAGAAGGGGAAAATTATCTGCTAATGATGGTGCCTGCAAGGCTCGTGGTCACCCTGAGCTGGATACAGAGCTTAGGAAGCACAGCTGGTGGGAAGTGCCACCTCTCCTTCCAACTGTATCACTCAGACTGGAAATAAACTGGAGACACTGGTGGGAAGAGGGTCCCTCCTCAGCTGAATGGATTTGACACAAATCTCTCAAAAATTGCTCAAGTGTCCCCTTGCAAACCAAGATTTTGGAGGCTCCCAGCACTGCTTGATAAAGCATTTCCAGAAAAGGCAAAACCAAACGAGCAAAGTCAAACCCGAGGCTTTGTTTGCTTTAGAGCACAGGAACCAGCTCCCAGAAATGAAACCTTATCTGGTGCCTCCAGCAGGCTGGATCCCTGTCTTTGCCTTGCTCCCAGATTTTCCTCCACACAGGCTGGCCTCTGAAGAGTCCTCCTGTGGCCACATGAAAGGCTTTTCACACCCCTGCATGGCACCAGCCTTTAATGCAGCCCAAAAGTCAGCCCCACTGTTAGATCCCTTCCTGCTGGATCAGAGCTCAGGCTGCTCAGCCTTGAGTCTCCTACACGGAGCCTAAATGTACCGTGAAAAAATCTGGAAACAGAGGCACTTAGGGTTTTAATAAATGGAGATTTACTTAGTTTGAAGCTCAACATCAGATTTCTGCCGTACTTAAAGTAAATACCATCCATTAATGAAGAAAACATGGGATTTTTTTTTTTCTTTTTCATGAAAACAAACGAGAAATTTAAAAGCTACAGCTTGTAGCCTTCTAAGGATTGCTTTTAATAAATTGAACATGTACCCACTTTCAGGCATGGAAATGCATTTGACTGGGGAAAAAAAAAATGCCTGTTCCAGAGCTTTTTTTCTCCAGTTTGATAGAAATGCTGCCAAGTTCAGACTGCCCAAGGTAAGACACATCAGGGATGTTCCTACAGCTTGGCACTGTGTGGGTGCCTGCTGGGGGCACATGGAACCACACAGACCAAGCAGAGAGTGGGGAGCAAGGCCGAGAAAGTGATGGAAATTTGGAAAAAAGGAAAGGAAAAAGAACAACAAAACCTTCCTGATGGCTTTCCCAGCTGATATCAAATACCAGCACCAGCTGGTCCACACAAAAGTGAGGGTCTGGTTTCTGTCAGCCACAGCAATAGGGAATGGGCTGAGCCCCACAAAAGGGCTGCAGCAGATTTTGGGGAAAGCATTCCCAAGGAAAGCTGGCTCCTCTTCCCACGTGCCAGTGAGGGACACCTGCTTATCACCAGCACTTGTGTGGTGACCAAGGATGGCATGTGAGGGCACACAGTGCCAGGGGCTGGTGACCACAAAGAGGGAGCAGGCACTCCTGTGTCTCCAACAGCAGAAAGTAACACAATTCCCCATGGGCTGAACCCATTTACAAGTGTTTTAACCTCATTTCCACCACTGCATTCCCCTTCCCAGGCTTCCCCACCAAGCACAACAGCAATTCTCCCAGCTCCCATCTCCGTGACCTTTCTGTTGTCCTGCTCCCCCACCTCTCCACACATGAACGTCACCTGTAAAATCCAGTCCCAGTCAGCTCTCCCTGACCTATGCACCACAGAAAAATTCCTCCTGCTAACATCAGACATGCTTGAATTAGCAAGGAAATGAAAACAAGCCACAGGAAAGGAGCGGGCTGGGGGAAAGGTGGGGATAGAATGCTAAGCAATCATGTCAAGTCACGGCTGGCCACAGCCCACTAGCCATGTCTGAGGGGTCCTTGTGTCAAAACAGCCAGGGAGGAGTCCTGCACAGCCAATCCTGCAGCACTTGGATTCTTTTTTGGGACATGGGCTCCTTCAAGGCTTTTGGCACATCCCAGAGTGCCACAGCTCCCCTGCTCTGCACCAGGAGAACCCACAAACCACCCGAGGCTCAGCCCTACAAAATCACCACTTTAGAAAATGCTGAGATAAAGGAGTTTGGAGAGAAATTAGTGAATTTTGCTTGGTATTAGAAATTTGCAAAGTTCTGGTAAAAGTCATGAAAAATTAAAATAACCCCCAACAACAAAAAAACCCCACCGTTATTTCCAAAATAAGCTTGTTTTCCTTATTGCTTGTTCTAACACAAACACTGGGAAAGATTCCAGCACTGGCACAAGCAACTCTCTCACCCACCTCAAAAAATAGCTGAGAAAATAAATTCATTTTATTTTCATCCAATATCTCCTCAGCGTTGTTTTTGCTTGAGCATCCCAGGAAACAGAGCAGAGGTGATGACAACCCTTTCTTGGTTGATCAAATTGAGGCATTGAACAGTTTCTTTAATTTACCCAAGCAGAACTATAATCCAAACATATTTACATGTGAAAAACTGTCTCCCAAATTAATCTAGCCATGACTCTGGGGAGATAGAGGAGACTGCCATTTTATTGATGTATCTTTATATTTTCTAGTTCAAGGAGGTAGAAAACTTTTTCCAATACTCATTGTGCCTTTTTCACCAGTGTGTTTTTAATTGTGTGATGTGTTTTTTTCTCATTGATAATGCTCTTACAAGCCCTTTTCCTCCAAGCATCCCTTTGGAAGAACATGAGCTGCTGGAGCAACAATCACAATCAGAAGAGCTGGGATCCTGAATACAGGTTGGGCTACAAAAGCAACTCTGCAGTGGTCAAAAAAAAGAGAAAACCAGCAGTGTCTGGCTCTTGGGAGGTTGATTAAGTGAGAAATGAGGAGGATTTGCTTCCCAGGACAGACTATTTGCTCCCCAGCACATAAACTAAAAGGGTCTTTTTATAGCAGAACGTTTATCAGCTCTTCCTGAGCTCTCCAGATCTGATCACACTGCAATTCTCCAGTCTTCGATGTGATATGGAAAGAAATAAAATTATATGGAAAGAAATTAAGTGACCACGTTTAAAACAGCTCTACAGGTTATAACCTTGGAGAAGACAGTCCAGAAACATTAAAGATCAGACTTAAATCCAACGACTCTAATGAAATTGTGTAGCTACAGATGTGGCTCCCTCCTTCACACACTGGACCAAATTCAACTCTGCTCCAACACACCCAGCCCAGCCATGGCTCCCATCTCCAGCCTTAATGAAAGCTTGTCCATGGTTTGAACCCAGCAACAATTAACCTTGACAGAGGGAGATAAGACTCAAGTTTCAAAGCACAGAGGGTTTGCTGGGGTTTTGTGTGCTTTCATGAGGCTCTGATTATTATTTTAATGCAGTTGTTTGTGGTTTAGTTTCCTTTCCTTTTTTATTTTTTTCAACTCCCCTTAATGGTAACATTGAAAAGATAAAAGTTTCTGCACTCATGGCAGGAGCCAAAGGATGGCCCAAGTCCAAGCCTACCTCCACCCCACCGCACTCCTCGGATACGCTTCCAGACAAGGGGAATCAGACAAAGAGATGCTCAGGACTGACTGGCCTCAGAGTTTCTGGAAAAGGGAGAACTCATTAGGCTAAAGGAAAAGCCAAAAGTATTTGGGAGAGTGCTTTTCTAGGGGCCTAAATTAAGGAGCCAACAGATCTCCATACACTTCCCAGCAGGAAGCCCACAGTCATCCCCAGCACTGCTGATAGCCCCCTGTGCTTGGCAAGGTTCCACCCAGCCATCTGGAGCTCATCCACCAAGGTGCAGCTCTGAGGAGGAGACAGAGGGGCTGGCAGAGGTGTGCAGAGAGGAGGAGGGCAGCAGGGGGATGAGGGCTTTGGCTCCTGAGCCTCAGCAACTGAGGGTGCATGTCTTCTGCCAGCTGCCACTGGTGTGGGCAGTGCTAGGAGAATTTGGGATGACCAGCAGGATGTGCATCAAAGCTCTCCCAAGAGCTGGGCTTGCTGCCCTTTTATTGGTACCATCCCCACTCACACCTGGTGTCTCCAGGAGCCCCAGAGCCAGGCAGGTCCTGCCTCCTGCAGCAATACCTGGATCCCTGCTGCTCTCCCCAGCTGATGTTTTGATCTTGATGCCTTCTGCAGATCCATCTGACTGGGGGTCAGGAGCTGGCTCGGCACCTCTGTGCCTCCTTTGAAGGCACAGGGATGCTCACCCTCCCCAAGGCTGTTAATGAGAGCCTGCTCTCTACTGAGGTGCAAGTACAGCTCTGAAACCTCCACCAGAGCTCTCCAGACAATGCAGCCACGGGAGCTCTTTCAGTAAAAGGAGAGAATCAAAGCTGGGAAGTGACCTGGTCAAATCAGCTGGGGAAGGAGATGCAGGGGGGAGGTGGGAGAGAGCAGGCACGCTGTGAGCATTGCAGCTTTCTTCCCATGGCCATTGGGCAGCAAAGAGCAGTGGCAGGAGAGCTCACAGGGGCTCTCAGTATGGGCAAACATCACCTGGAAGGGTTTGCCACCTGTGAGGCTAGAAAATGTGCCATGGCAGTAAGAGAGAAGCAAAGGAGAGCACAATATATGGAATTTATTTACAGCCTCTCCAGAAACATCTATGCACACTGCTGTCCCCCCTGCTTTGCATTCACACTGCATGCACTCAAACCACTCACTAAGTTGAATACGTGGACTTTGCTTCTCTCACCTTAAACCTGACCTAGGAGGACACCTTGCTGGAGATGAGGGGAGCAAGGAAAAGGGAAAAAAAGCAGAGGAAAGAGAAAAGGACTTTTGCCAGGAGACCACCAGTACATCACCTCACCACCACCCACTGCACCAATGAAAAGACAGCCCAGGCTGAGTTTTTCCTTCACACCCCCATGTTAAGGTGAAGCTGCCACATCCTCCCCATGGAAGCTTTTAAAGATGCAACTCACTCACCTTTCCCCCAGAGCAACTCCTCAAGACTCATCCCAGTATTCCCTGGTATTTTGTTCTTTGTTGGCATGCTGTAAGCACACCCATTTGTCTCCTTAAAAAAACTCCTGCAGCTCTCTGCCCTCGTGCTAGGAATGGTCACTTACTATCTGATGACCACCCCTTCAGGCAGAAAGCTGGGAAGCTCTTTTTCCAAGGGCTGCTTGGAACCCAGGAATGGCTTTTAAAGCATGCTGCTCTCACTGAAACCAGCCAAAGTTAAGGCACAGCCTTTTTCTAAAGAGCAATCCCACCAGGCTCTGCCACTATGATTTCAGTCACTGGGGAGAGGAGATTGCAAGGCAGGGGGTGAGGAGGGCAAGAGTCAGTGATGTTCCTGGCCAAGCTCTGCAGAAAAGATGCACCTGCAGGCAGAAGTCAGGCTCCTCCCAGAGCCCAAACCAGCACCAAACCCACAGCTGAATTGTGTCTTCTTTTAGATTTTCAGCCCCTAGATCAAAGGACAAAGCCACAAGGGCACAGTCATCTGTCTGACCTGTCCCAGATTTTTTGAACTACCCTGGAAAGCTAGTGCAAGGGTTTTAGGGGAAAAAAATGCTCGTGATAACACAGAAAGCCAGGTTTTAATATTGTGTGCATCATGGTGTGGCTCACAGCAGGGCACCAACTTTGCACAAAACCTAGTTCAGGAGGAAAAAGTCTTTCTAGTAGCCCAGGAGCCTCTAAAAAGGGAAAAAAATGGGGCATCACACCTCCAGAAAAACAAGACACACTGACAAACTGACTGCTTGCAGCTTCCAAGCAATAAGCGAGCCATGGGCAACCTTGATTTTTAACAAGACATCACTAATGGTGTATTCCAAAAGTAAAGAACAGCTCCTGGGGCCAAACCAGCAAACAGCACTGCTGAAATATCCCACAGCTTGTGAAAGCTCGCAGAGCAGCGCTCCGAGCTGCTGCTGAGCTCGGGGTGATTCAGCCTTTGCCACATCCTTCCCTGCACGGCTTTCAAGTGCCAGCCCAGCACAGCGCTCTTGCTGCTGCTGCCTGCTTTCAGATCCTTGACCTGGTAATGGCATCGCATCTGCTAACTATTACCAGAGGGGGAGAAAGGCTCTCCCTCCTCGCTTCCCTGCTCCAACCCCGCGCAGCACCGTGTTGTGTCTGTGAGAGCTGAAAGCAGCCGAGCTGTAATTCAAACAAATCAGATCTAATCACCCTTATCAGAAGGGTGATAAAATCAGCCAAGCTGAGAGGCTGGAAAAACATGAGGCAAAGAGGTATTTCTTGATGGGCACGGAAAGCCAACACCTCTGAAGAGCTGCTTTCCCCGCAGAGACACCGGATCGCAGCGGGGCACTGCTGAAGAGAAGTGTCTGTGCCGGTTCCCTGCCATCTTTTGCAGACCTAAAAAATGTTATTTCCCAAACTCTGCTGCTGAGGAGAGCTCTGAGACACACAGGGCTGTACTCTACAATCCCCCATGACTCCTACATTTTGGACAAAGTAGTCACAGGTGGACTAACGCTGTGCCAGCCAGATGTTCAAAAGGTGGAGCAATGGTCCAAACAAAACTGGAAGACAGATCCAGGTGCTGTGGAGGTGACCACAAGTCTTACTTTGTTAGCACAGAGCTGAAGATGAGGGTTTCCTGAGTGTCAGACCCTCTTTTGGAGGGCAGCACAGCCCTGGATGCTCAGAGAAGCATCCAGGGCTTCTGAGGGTCAATCTGCACACAGCAGCATCCCACAGCTGGTTCTCTTTGCCTGGTCAGCGAGCCATTGCCAGCTCCTGATCCCAAATCCACCATCTCAGTGGCCCTGTACCACAGCAGGAACAGTCCTTGGCAGTTTTCCTGCTCAGTCTTGGGCTGCCCAGACTTTGTGAGATTTTTCTGGTTAAGCCCAGCTCCAGAGGAACCACCTGGAGCCCTGGGCCAGCTCCAGGAGAAGCTCTGCCTTGCTGTGACTCACCTTCCCGTGGCAGAGGAGCCTGAGAAGCGTCCAGGAGAAGAGCCTGACGCAGGATGAGGCGTGTGCAGACAGACAGGGAACTTCCTGACACACAGCCCTGACCTCGCCCCAGCCAGCGTGACGCAAAACAAAGCTCCACTTACCCACTAGCAGGGGATGTCACGCAGGGATGGAAAAATGAGGGTTGGAAGAGACCTCAGGAGGTCACCTAGTCCAGCTCTGTGCCCCATTGGAAGAGTTAGCACTGTATTATCCCTGTCAGGCACACATCTAACCTATTCTGAAAGGCCTCTGGTAACAAAAGCAACATATTCCAGGCTTTTGCTATTTATATCCTGATTTTGAGCACTGCTTGAAGAATGGAGGGCACAGAGGGGAATTGCTGCATAATAGTTGGGAATAGCTGCATAATAGCTGAACACTGCATTACTAAAATGTTGCAAGACCCCCAGGGGAAGCTGCTGAATAGGTAAGTACATCTCAGTACAAAATGTAAGGGCAGGGCCACCAGCAAGGTGACAAGTGCACACTAGAGTGCCCCAATCGGCCTGGCCAGGCCACCTGGCAGGGCTGTGACATCAGGCAGGGCTGCCCAGGGTGGTCGTGGAGTCTCCTTCTTTGGAGACATCCAAATACACCTGGATGCATTCCTGTGTCACCTGCTCCAGGTGAGCCAGGGGGTTGGACTGGAGAATCTCCAGAGGTCCCTTCCAACCCCAATTATCCTGACCCTCCTTCACTGTGCAAGGTGATCTCAGAGCTGCCTGGGTCCTGCAACCATTTCCTCCCACAGAAGCTGTCCTGACATCCTTCCCAGGGATTAAAAAAACAGGCAAATAAAGAAATAAAGTGGTGTTCCCAGCTGCATGGGAGAGGGTGTCTCTGCAAGATGGGGGTCTGGGCATATTGACACAAACATGGGGACTTTTGAAAAGAACACTGGAAACGCTTAGCACAAAATCCCATTAGCAAATAAGGGGATTTCTGGGAGCACCATCTGTGCACCACATTGAACACCCGCCCCGGAGCACGGAGACCAAGGCACATTGCATATGGAAAGCCAGACAAAAGAATATACAATAATACACAAAGCCAGGGAAAGCACATACAGCACAGGGAAGAAGCCAGAAGAGACTTTTTCCTCCCCATCCTCACAATACCCAAAATCCCATTCCCTTCCCAGCCTTCCCACCGTGGCTCCTGAGGCACCTCACATCCCTTTGTGCCCGCTGTGAGGCCCCGTGATGCTGCCACAGAAGGGGAGAAAGAGCTTTGATGTGAATGGGAATCAGCTGACAAACCAAAGCTGCTGAGTGCGAGGTGACACAGAGGTTTAGCCTTGGACATGTTTTGTTCCCCCCTCGGGTGTTTTCCAGGGAGGTCTCCCAGATTTCTAAGGCAAGAGATTACCTGGAAAAGGCTCTGTCTCATCCATGAGCTTCCTCAGCTCCACCGCAGCAGGAAAGTCCAGAAGAGCCATGCTGGGGTAACTCTGAAACAAAGCAAGAGAGGATTTGGTGTGAGCAGCTTTTGGAGAGCAAAACAAACCCAACTTTACAAGTTGGCAACTTGAAGGAGCCCTCTGCAATGACACTCGAGCATCCCTTCCCTTCTGCACTTCCAAACGTCTCCGTCTTTGTCCGCTCTCCCAAGGGCTCTTCAACAGCCTCCTCCAAAACAGCTATTACAGCAATTACTGCAATTAATTGATTTGCATATCCCCAAAGCCCCATCATTAGTGCAACACAGCCAAGCGTGTTAGTGTTTAATAATATCAATCAACAATTATTCATAACATCCCGCCCCGGCAGACCTAAATATAGAGACAAGCATTCATGCGAAAACAAAAAGGAGGAAAAAAAAAACCCCAGCAGCTAAACAAAAGAATTAATTTAGAGCAGAATTAGGATCATAGAAACAAGACAGACAAGAGACAAGGTCAGATGTCTCGCTCCCAGCTGATGTGAGACTCTCCCAACCTGCCTGCTCTCAGTTACTGAGTGAGCTGCAAGTAAATAAAGTGATTTTCTCCTTGTAGTAAACAGCCAGAGAGCTGCAACGAGCACAAACACAGTGGGTAGAGGCAGTAAGAGGTGACTTCCACAGTCTGCTGGCCCTGGTTCAGAACAGCACTTCAGCTGGAGCTCAAGAGGGTCCCCATTAGGGACATGTTGAAATTTAGGTGCTTAAATCTTGCTCCTGCCTGGGCCAGGCACGAGTTAGAGGGAATGGCTGCTCTCCAGTTTTCCAGGCTTTTTTAGCAATGCAAGCTGCATCTCCTAGGGACTGTATGCTCTTTGCCAGCCTCTGGATTTGGAGCCACACGGGGATGTGAGGCCAGTGTGAGACCAACACCACCAGGATATCAGAGAGCTGACACATCTTTACTATCCAGAGGGTTTTCCAGGGCTTGGATGTGCCCAGATCCCCCAGCCACCCTCTGATCCCACGTGTGCTGCTTCACTGCTCACTTCAGGGAGGGTTTCCACCACCTTCAGCAGCAGGGGGAGGCTTTTGCAAGAGCCCAGGGTCAGATTACCTTAATGTAATTAACAGATATGTTGATCAGGCAAGGAGAACAGATATTGCTCTGAAACAGCGCCAGGAACATTCAGGCATTCAGCTCCTCTGATGCTGTTGGCACCAAAAGCAACAAGTTTTTTACACTGCTGGAGGAACTGGCAAGAGTGGTACAAAGCCACAGCCTTGCTGCAAGTCCCAGTTTTTCCAAGCTGGGGGAGTCCTACTCTGGCAATATCCTATTTATTGAAGGAATTAGGCCAGGAGGGGCTCAGGAGGTGCTTCCTGCTCTCACAGAGGCAGCCAGAGCTGGGCAGGAACCTCCTTAACCTTCATCACTCACGACATCCCAACCATCCAGCAGCGTCAAAGCCATCCTCATCTTCCTTCATCCTCACCCAGAGCATCCCAAGGTCCTTCAGACAGCTCTGCCAGCACAATTCCAGCCTGACAAATGGTCCAGATATCACAGAGGGTGGCAGGAAAGATGGACCCAGCCATGAGGAGAAATGTGGCAGCAGGGAAGCAGCAACTCTACCCTTGCTTCTCCCCTTTGGCACTGAGACAAGCTCTCCAGCACACTTTCCCCTCTGCTTTGGCTCTGTCAATCCCACAGCCAGACCCCAACACTGTAAATCACATCAGCCTGAGCAGAGGACACCCAACTTCCCAGCTCTGGGCCCAGGACTCCTGCTAAAACTACTGACTGCAGACTAAACAAAGCTTTTTTTACCCTGCCCACAGTCTGGACTCCTAACTGGAGACTCATCCAGCATGAAATCTATTCCCATTCCTTCCCTACCCCTCCCTGCCTCCATCGATGCTGGGGGAGACATTGTGCCTCGATGGTAGGAAGGAATAAAATACAACGTCTCATTGGCAGCGCTCTAAATAGAAAAAGAAATAAGATTTTAGAGCCCCCTTGCCTTTTGTTGGCCTTCCAACTTCCCCCAGTGCCTGTAGCCACACACAACGAGCCGGGAGGTGTGCCCAAAGCTGGAGCAGGAAGCAAAGCAAACTACAATTGCAGTAAACCACTTCAAAAAGGTTTGGGTTTCACTCAGAATCGCTTGAAAGGAAACTCGACGCCTCGTCCTTCATCTTTCACACGTTTTAAAAGAAACATTAGTCTGATTGTCTGGGTTTTTCTTGGGAAAAAAAAAAAGGGTTTCTGGAAGTCACAGTTTAAAAGAAAAACATAAATAGGAAATATAAATGCTTCCTTAAAACCCATATTCGGGTTGTTTGTGAAAATCCCCAGCAGCTTTCATTGCCTCCCAAGAGCAACCGAGAGATTTTAGGGGGAGAGAAAGAGATGAGAGGCCACACTGCTATTTTCCAGAAGAGCGTGGAAGGGGAAACCCAAAACAGCTCAGAGCACAACGCCGAGGACCTTAGAGAGAAGTTTGCCTGGGGCACACATCTCCTAGCTGCTGTAATTACCGCGGAAGGTCATCAAGGACAGCTCCCCGTGCGCGCTGCAAGAATGCATGGAGCATTTCGCGTGCTCAGCGCACGGAGCGGAGCCCTGACATTGAGCCACACGAGGTGACATCAGCAAGCAGGCATCCCCCTCGGAAAGAGCGGGCACGACAGCGCTGAGGACATGAAGAACCTTCCAGCTCCTTGCTTTTAAACACAGCCATTAACAAGCCCGAGAAACGGGGGTAAAAAGCAAAGGCTGCACACGCATTGACAGCAGGGAGGACAAAAGAGCTCAGTCTGCAAATATAATTGGATTTAAGAGCCAAATTTCTCCTGTCAGCTGGCTGCTGGGAGGCTCTCCTGTCCCACTGCCAGATCCCCGTGTGTCCCATGATCCAGCAGGAGCTGGCTGTGCCCACGGTGCCTATGGGGTGGCAGCCAGATCCTGGCACACGGCAGCTTTAGGGCAGCCTGAACGGAAGGCAGATGCAAGGGAGGTTTGCAGGAATGTTCATCCTGAGGTGCTTCCCTCCCTGGGTGCCCACCGAGCTGAGGAGAGGAGTCCCTCCAGCTTCATCCCACAGCTGGAGCCGTGTCCCCTCTCCCAGGACACCCCAGGAATCCTCCAAACCCTGCCCTCCTCTCTGCACAGCATCTGGGACTGGCCACATCTGGCCATGGCACACGCAGGCTTGGCCACCTGGTGTCACCTGTCTGGGCAGAATGATCACTTTGGGGCTGGAGTGCTTCCTGCAGAGCCCCACATCTCATTTCCAGAGGTGGGGGAGAGAACCTTTGACTCATTGCAGGCCTTTGTGAGGGCTCACTGTTGGCATCTGCCTCTCTTGGCAGGATGAGTGTACAGTCATTTAGGCTGGAAGGGATCCTCACAGCCCCATCTGCTCCAAATCCCTGCTCACAGCAGCAGGAAACAGACCCAGCACGTCCCCTCTGCTCCTGCAGCCAAAGGCACAGGTGGGGGACACGTGAGGAGCAGGGAAGGATGCAAGAGGTCTCAACACAAGAGAAATCTTGCTCTGAGCACCGTGGAGAACAAATCTCCTCCTTGCTGCACCACAAATAGTCCTGGCTGAACACCTCAACTCTAACCTCTTGCTCCAGACATTAAAAGCCCTCCCCAAAAAGGTTTTAGCCCTCAAGTCCCATCCAAAAAAACCCACTCTTTGTGTTTTGTGACCTGACCTTTATCTGCAAAAACAAGTATCCTCAGCACTTTTTGTTCCAAACTTTACAGCCTTCTTCCCAGACCTGGTGGCCCTGCTGTGCACCTTACAAAGCAGACCTATCCCAGCAAGAGCCCCCCTGCTTCATTTACCCCAGTCAGCCGACCTGGGAAGAGCTGGAACTGCTGCCTCAAAGGTGTCCCACCACCCACACTGGTGTCAGAGAAAGAAAATGCTGCAAAGCCACTGTTTGACTGAGCAAATTCACCTGTTTCATACTTTGTGATGCAGGAAGCAGAAGAACTCCTTCTCCAGCTCAGGCCAAAACTTTCCCTGTGCTCATTCTCAGTGACAATCCTGCAGTACTTATGAGCTGTTCCTTCTCTGGCTTTTTTATTCCATTCCATAACACCAAAAGCAGAGCCAGGCCTGGAAATTAAATTGCACCCACTAGTTTCATTCATAAATTTGGCTGCACAACCACAAAGCCAGCTATTGTTGTTATTTCTCACAGCTTACCACCTCCTAGCCAAGGAGTATTGTTTCTATTGCTATTGTGAGAACGAGAGCAGAGGAAAAAAAAAAATCTTATGCTTCCCTTCCCCTCCCAATCAAATATAATAGAGAGAAAAAAAATCAACAGGGCGGATGTTGGATCCTCAAGGATTTTTTTTTTTTTTTTTTTGGAGCTATCTACAGGAGCTCAGGCTGGTGCTGCAGGTCTCTGAGTCTGAATTTTTATCAATGGGCTGCACTGGGTCCATTAGAAAAGCCAGCAGGTGTTGGAACAATGAAGCAGGGCTGCCTCTACATCTGGGCCACAAAAGTCATCGCCGTGTTTACAAGAAACAGGATAAGCAAGAAAACATCCTGCCACAGGCACCTCAAAAGCTGCAGCCACTTGTTGTTTTTTTTTTTTTTTCACACTGGGCCATTTATTTATAGCAGGAGAAGTTGAAAAAAAGAAGTGAGAGGTTTCTCACTCGTTTCCACGCAGCAGTGACGCACGTGCGACGTGGCAGGCGCTGGGCTCCTATTGTCCCTTCACCTCTGGCTGGGATCTCATTAACCCCTCAGCTCTGGCTGCAATTAATTCATTAATGACCAGGGCACAACCTGATTTTGGTGCTTTGTCGGTGCAAGAGTGTTGGTTGAACCTGACTCATTCTGGGACAGAGGGAAACTGAGTCACCACATACTGGAAATAACGTCCCTGGAGCCTGAGCTCACTGAGATGAGGGGGGAGGGATGAGGGAAATTCCTCATCCTCAGCACTTAAGGTTGAATCCTGAGGGCCAGCAGAGCAAGAGGCTCTTCCAGAGCTCAGAGGACATAGAGGAGCCCCTCTGGAGGAACTTCTGCCCTTGCACACCTGCAGAACCAAAGGTTGTCACCAAATGTCAGCTGCTGATGGCTTGTGGCCCCTGTGGGATTCTGAATCACTGTATTCTGCAAGTGCTTTCTCACGACATCTTGCTTTGCTTGCCTTCGACTTTTAAGTTTTAAACAAAGCAGGACACATCCAATTTAGCAAAAAAGATCAACTTTTTAAATAAAATTCATTCAAATTCGTTGAAGATGCACCAAAATGAAACCTCTAAAGTGTTTCTCACCATCCTTCAAACAACTGGGGAGCTCCAAGGTATCAAGTCATTCTTATGCCCAGCAAAATCAAGCGTTCCCTCACCTCATGTTCTCTCTTTAAATAGTTTCACTTCTGGAAGCCTTCAAAACACACCCATTAGAGCCCCCCCTCAGGAACCTGGGGAAATGAGAGCTGAGCTGCTCAGCCTCTCGTGGAGTTTGACTTCCTTGCTTTTGAGCTGAGTCAAAGAGGATTAACTCAACAGGTGTTTTACTGAAGAGTGGGGGAAACAAAACAAAACACAATGAAACAACTGCCTACGTGCACGAATAGCAGATGAATTCCTCCTCCTTTTCTGGGGAATGAACTGCTAAAGCAGATGGCAAATATCCCCTTCTCCTCTAGCCCCGAGTCACTCTCAGTTCTGGCTTTAAACACTTCAAGCCCCAGAGCTCAGTGCTTCCCCTCAGTCAGGTCTGGAAGGGGATCTTCTTGATGCAGACTTGACTTCTGAAGGGTTGGGCTGTTTCCACTGCCCCTGACTCATGGACTTCTGCACCCTGGTCATGCTCAGAGACACCAGCTGGAGTACAAAGGACTTTCCAGCAGCCTCTGTGCCCTGCACATGGAGCAGGATGGCTGAAGCCCAGACTACTGCCCTGTAAATTCATGATAACACCTCACAGCTCTTTTTTCATGAGCAGAAAGACCATCAAACAGCACAGGAATAAACAGAGACCAGCATCTTCCTTCTCTTTGGGCCATGGAAAGCAAATTACAAGTTGCTGTTCTGATTTCTCACCAACCCTGGGCTCTCCAGCTGGTCCCACCAAACCTCCTGTTGGCCACAGCATGAGACACAGGGGCTTGGGTCAGCTAAAATCCCACTGCAGCTGGAGGTAGCAGACAGCAGCTGAGGCTGTGTAGTGTCTGCATGAGAATTTCTTGAAGCTTTCAGCGATTAATGGGCACACAGGCCAGTGTTAACAGCCAAACTTTGTCATTTTTCCATCAAAATCATGAGAAAAGCACATAAAGCACTTCAGATTGCTGATAGTGAGCTTGTAAAGTGAGGAAGTGGTCAGAGGATCTGTATATCTTAGCAGAACTGGAAAGGGTCTGTCTAGAAGTGTCATTCCACATGCCATACTGGATATATCTTCACAAGAAATGCTACTTATTTCCAATATTTGGGTTGCAGGATGATACAGAAGTGAACTTTGCCCCTACAAGTGACTAAAGCTTGACAGAGGGTTTGTGTGAATTTATTAAAAACTCCCAAGCTGAAGCCAAACATTCAAGCCAACCAATGTCCTAAAACGTCTGCTTACAAATTACTTGGATAATTGCCAGAAGTCCGAGTCTGATCCCTTTTCTGTTTCTTTCTCACCCAAAAAACATCTGGTGTGTGTTGCCAGTCTGTATTGACTGCTCTCTTGATGCTGTAGGCACCTTTAGGAACAGCATCCTATATAATTAAATAGCTGAGTGCTGACGAACTGTTGTCAATACAGAATAAAATCAATCCACTCCCTGTTGTGTCATAATGATACAGAGCTGGCACTTTTTGAACCAGCTTCTTTGGAAAGCTTTAATTTTATCAAACAACACTCTTTCAGGAGAGATGATTTGGGGTTTTGCTTTTTAACAAAGAGAGAAGTGGAGTGCAGCACACAGCACTTAATATCTGGCTGAGATTTAAAACTGCATGCTCCTTATGAAGTGTGACATTTTATCCCTGAAGCCACAGGAACATTTCCCACATTTAAGTGATAGAGGGAAAATTCTTCAAATTAGATTTGAACTTTATACCTTCTAATTCTGCTGCAATCCTCCTCCTCCGTGTTCCATGCTCGGGCCTGATGAACATGCTGTTCTATCAAAGCCTAGCAGACCTGAGTGCTGACAAATCCCCTTCACTTAGCTGGAAGTAAGCAGCAAACCTCCTGGAGATCCAGGAGTCAATGTTAACTGGAAAAAAATAGCCCAGCCACTGGTCACAAGGCTAAATGAGGTGGTCAGTGCAGCCCAGCTGGCAGAGCCACCCCTCCTGGGTGTCACTGTGAGCTGGAAGTCAGCACTTGAGGCCACAAGGCTGACCCAAGTCCCCAAGATTCACAAAGAGCCACCCAGAGCTCCTTTAAACACTTCTGTCCAAGCCCAAAGGAAAACCAAACACCCATCTGCAAGGAAGTCATGGTCAGAGGGAGGGAGCACCTCTCCTACAAAGATGGGCTGGGAGAGCTGGGGCTGTTCACCTGGAGAAGGGAAAGTTCCAGGGAGCCCTAAAGAAGCTCCAAGAGATCTAAAGAGGGACTTTGGAGCATCAGGACAAGGGGGAATGGTTTTAAACTGAAAGGGGGCAGGGTTAGATGGGATAGTGGGAAGGAATTGTTCCCTGGGAGGGTGGGCAGGCCCTGGCACAGGGTGCCCAGAGCAGCTGTGGCTGCTCCTGGATTCCTGGAAGTGCCCAAGGCCAGGCTGGATGGGGCTTGGAGCAACCTGGGACAGTGGAAGGTGTCCCTGCCCATGGCAGGAGTGGGATGGGATGATTTTAAGCTCCCTTCAAACCCAACCCATTCTGAGATTCTGTGGAGCCCTGAGCAACAACTCCCCAGGTTTGCTCACCACAAAGTCCTACTTCTCTTTTTCCAGACTCAGAGGTTTGCTGTGCAACTCAGATACAACTAGGTCCCCATTTGGGGCCAGCTGTCCTGCTGTAACTGCTGTCACAGCCACTGGCCCTTGTGGGAGAGCTCTGCTGAGCCCTTCAGGATGAGAGGGACCCACAAGGATCA
Organism: Muscicapa striata striata; assembly: GCA_030060385.1. Taxonomy (NCBI): domain Eukaryota; kingdom Metazoa; phylum Chordata; class Aves; order Passeriformes; family Muscicapidae; genus Muscicapa; species Muscicapa striata. The sequence goes on along the minus strand of JAREIS010000523.1, from coordinate 67,587 downwards.
TCAGGTCCAACTCCTGACCCTGGACACCCCAAAAATCCCACCCTGTGCCCAAGAGCCCCTTTAGAGGAAGCTGCAGACCCCAGTGAGGTCTGACCTCTGTCTGCTGCAGGCTGAACCAGCCAAATGCCCTCAGCTGCTCCTTTACATCCCCTCCACTATCTTCTGTCTCTCCTTTGGAGGCTCTCTAAAAACAGCTTTAGATCTTTCTTATCTAAAACTGCCCCCAGCACTGGAGGTGAGGCCACCCCAGCCCAGAGCAGAGCAGGGCAGGACAATCCCCTCCCAGGCCTGGCTGGGGATCCCCAGGCCAGGGATGTCCCTCCTGGCTCCAGGGCACTGCTGGCTCAGATCCAGCTGGCCATGGACCAGGACTTCCAGATCCTGCTGCTCTGCAGCCTCTCGTTCCCCAGTGCATCCAAGGCTGCCCCATTCCAGCTGCAGCACCCAGCACTTGCCTCTGTTTAGTTGCTCGCAGCTGGGGGTTGCCTGGCCTCCCAGAGCACATCCCAGGCTGTCACACCTGTCCCTGTGGCCACACAGCAATCAGAATCCTTGACTCCCAAAGCCTCAGCTCACCATGGATGGAGGAGGAAGCCCTGAGCCACAGCTTCTCCCTTTGCATCTCTCTGGGCCAGCAACACTCATGAAAATCCCACTCCACCTTCCACCCTGTGCCTTGAGGGCCAGTCCAGACCTCTGGAAGTGCTTTGAAATACAAGCTGCAAAGGCAGGACATTATTCCCATTACGTTGCTTGCTTTCCCTAAGCCCTACTCAATAACAGACAGGTGCACTAAGCTCCTTGCCAGGGACACACGTTGAGAGGAACAAGACCCTCCAGTTTTATACTTTACCCCCTTTGCAGGCTCTCAGTCACCTCTTAAGCTCATAATAAAAGATTTTTTTTTTTAATGATGGCACCTAGTTTCCAAGGCAGCAGGACTTTTAAGCCCATGTTTGTAAGAGCCTGAGGAATTAGAGATGCCAAAAGGCACAGGCTGTATAAAACCCGTCCCCTGTCCCTGCTGGATAGATCAAATAACACACTTTGAGTTTTTAATGCAACATGAGCTGGATGAGGAAGTGGCCAGTGATGCTGTACAAAAAATGTACAATGAGTGGGATAACAACTACAAATCCCTTTAATCTCTGGTCTTACCTCGACATCTCCGACTGTTTGGAGCCTGCAGGGATTATCAGAGATGTGTGATTCCAGAATGGAAAGAGTGAGATGCTTCATGGTGTTCATTGACCATGAGTGGTCTGCTGGACCAAAGCTGCAATTCTGCCTGCAGTATCACAAAATCACAGGATCATTTTGGTTGGAAAAGACCTCCAAGATCATCAAATCCATCTTGTGACCAATCTCCACCTTGTCACCCAGCGCAGAGCACTGAGTGCCACATCCAGGGGGATCCTTGGATTCCTCCAGGGATGGGGACCCCACCCCCTGCCAAGGCCTGAGCACCCTTTCCATGGAGAAATTCTAATTCTGAGCCTCCCCTGCCCAGCCTGAGGCTGTTCCCTCTCCTCCTGTCCCTGTTCCCTGGGAGAAATCCCAAGCCCCCCCAGCTGTCCCCTCCTGCCAGGGAGTTGTGCAGAGCCACAAGGGTTCCCTGAGCCTCCTTTTCTCCAGGCTGAGCTTTGAGGACATCACAGCCCAGGCAGACCTGTGTCCTCTCACTGCACATCACTGAAAAGCTCAAAGACTCAACTGGAAACCTGTTGGAAACCAGAACATCTCCCACTCCCTGCTTTCTCAGTATATAAATGTCTATTTTCCTAGGGTAAACCAATTACTTATTCTCAGTCATACACAGCTCCCATTTCAGCTCAAACCCAGGTTCCTTTCCCATGAAAAAAAATTAAAATCAACTCTACTCATTTCATAATTAATTTTACTGCATGACTTTTCCCAGCAACACAACTCATTTTTTTTCCCAAGTTCTTTACAAACTGATGAAAATGAAAATTCCCTTAGGCTCCCCACACGCTCTCATGTACATCACTTCTTTGTAGCTTAATTTCCCATTTTTAAAAGGAAGACATTTGCTTTCCTCCAACTTTTTTTTGGGGGGGAGGGTGGAGAAGACAGGTGGGAAAGTTAGCAACAAGCATTATTTCATCATTAATACAGCTTCCAGCACAATAATCTTGTGCACTGTGACAATGAGGTGCTAACAGAGGGCATTAAATTCAGATTAATAATTAACATCCACATCACATCAAGTCATCTAGGCCCTCTCATTTCAATTGCTTCAGAAATCTTCCTGCTTTTTTATTGCAAACACATGCAATAGGTAAATCAGTCCTTCAAACCACACACGCTGATGGAGACAGCACTGCTGGGACTCTGCAGGTAAAACTTCTGGCTGAAAAAACTGCAGTTTGGCATAAAAAGTGGTGTACAGATGCCAGCATTAATGGAAATAAAATGCAAGGTTCCTATTTGTGTTGCATAGACTGGAATATTTTATTAAAAAAGGAACAAAATACAAGTTAGTTACTGCTTTTGAGACCCTCCTGACCTGCACATGGATGAGGATCAGGCACTGGAAGGAGTAGACAAATTTCTCATGTTAAATTTCAGCATGAAGAACCACTTTGATATTGACATTGAAAATTACAAGCTGATTTTACTGCATTTTCCAACCTCAGCAGGAAGAAAATGCAACAAGTTCTCCTAAAATCCCCCAGCTGATCCAATACACTTAAAGAAATTATGGGATGGACATAGTCATCATATGGCTTGAAAAATAATATCCTTAGATGCTTTTATAATGGTCTTCAAGATTCATGTTTTCAAGCTTTTCCTCCAAAACCAGGGGGGGGCTACAAACTTTATTTCAAAAACTTGATAGCCAAGAGTCTCACCTAATTATGTGAGCTGGGGCTTCAATAGAGGGGGGAAAAAATGGGAAAAATGAAGAAAAGGAATGCAGGCACACAGAAATTTGTGGCAAAAATATGATAACTAGCAAAACACTCATTGTCCCAAACTTCTTGTTTCTTTCCCTCTCATTGGCTCTGTGGATGACAGTGGATTTGGGGTGCATTTTCCCAAAAAAATCTGTGCTGTAATCCTGTCCTCTGTTTTTTTAAGTGGTAAGGGAATGGAAGAGCACTAGAAAATTGCCTCTATAGGTGCCTAGGGAAAGAAATAAGCAGAAGAAAGGGGAAAAAAAAAAAAAAAAAGAGGAAAAATGTGAATGCAACAAGGACAAGCCCTTGGTGGGGGAAGAAAACAGGGAGAGGGGGGAAAGTAAAAAAATAAGCAGGAAAAAGGAAAATATAGGAAAGGGGAAGAAAAGGGTGGGAAAGAGAAAGTACAGGAAAGAGGCAGGAAAATATAGGAAAGGGGAGAAAAGGGAAAAATAGGAAAATACAGGAAGGGGGGAAAAGGAAAAATACAGGAAGGGAGGAAAGGAAAATAAAGGAAAGGGTGAAAAGGGGGGGAAAAGGAAGATATAAGAAAGGGAGAAAAAGGAAAATAAACAGACGCAAAGGAAGGGGGGGTGAAGGAAACTAATGGGGGGAATGAAAGTAACAAGGGGGAGGGGAGTTAAACTATTGGGGCAAAAAACAAAACCAAGGAGGTGGGCAGCATGATACTGATAATGACAAGGGTTTTAGAGGAAAAAAGGAGAGATTTAGATCAGATACACAGAAGAAATTCTTCACTTTGAGGGGCAGTGAGGCCCTGGCACAGGGTGCCCAGAGAAGCTGTGGATGTTCCATCCCTGGAAGGGCCCAAGGCCAGGTTGGACACTGGGGCTTGGAGCAGCCTGGGATAGTGGAAGTGTAAAAATACGAGGTTTACTTTCTTGGTAGATTTGAAAAGGTTTAATAAAAGACAATAAGAGACAAATAATAAAGCAAAAGTTTATAATGGCTGGGTGTTTTGTATTTAGCTAAGAATACACTTGTTTTGGAGACACTATTTAAATGTATTAGCCCATTGTATATTTATAGACTTATACATTTTCAAACTTTTCTATAAACTATTTTCTATATTTTAGGAATTGTTTTACATGGCCACTCTTTGAGTTCACTTTTTTAAAGTATATGTGTTTTTTGGCTTTGGTCTTAATTTATTGTTCTTATTAGTTTTAATTTGAAAATTAAATTTGGCCACGGTTTTTAATTTTTACAGATGGTCAGTGTTGGTGATTTAATTGGTGTATTATTAATAGTCGGTGTTTTTATTGGGTTTTATTTAACTAAGCAGGTAGTTTACTTACTACAAAGACGCTTTATTAGCTTAGGCTATTCCTGAAGAAAACCATATTTTAAAAAATTATTTTCACACCACACATCTAATACTTACCCTGATATTTGCAAAAAGCCAATACTGTAATATGTATTTATAACAGAAGGGTATAAATACAGATTTATAACAGAAGGGTATAAATACGTATTTATAACAGAGGGTGTCCATGCCCATTGCAGGGGGTGGCAGTGAATGGGCTTTAAGGTCACAAGCCAAGCCGTGATTCTGTGGGGGAAAAAAAAAAAAAAAAAAAATTTTTTTTTCAAAGAGAAGGGGGAAAACCTGAAGTGGAAAAGAGAAGGCAGAACGCCTGAAGCTGCCTTTTCTGGAGGAGAAGCCGCGGGCAAGGCCCGGCCCCCGGCCGTGTCCACGGTAACGCTGCGGCCGCCGCTCCCTCAGCGCCGCCTCGGGCCGGGCCGGGCCGGGCTCGGTGTCGCTCTCGGTGTCGGTGCCGGCCCAGCGGGACCCAGGCTCGGTGCCCCGGGGCTCCGGGGAGGTGTCGGTGCCGTCCCAGTGGGATTCGGGCTGGCTGCCGGCTCGGCTCTCGGTGCTCAGCATGTCCCAGGCGTGAGTACGGCGGGGCTGAGGGCGCAGTGCCTCACAGGGGGAGGCGGGAGCGCCGCGCAAAGCGAGCAGAAACCGGGCAAATCTCGCTGTTATCCGCTCCGCTTTGCACGGAGGGTCCTCTCTCTCTCAGTTCGCACTTTGTGGCTTGTTTCCTCCTCGGTAATTTCAGCTTTGCGTGTTGTCTGCAATAACCAGACAGCAGTGACGGCATTGGATCAGAACACAGCAGGAGCTGTGCTCACTCCCCCAGAAACAGCACTCCAAGCCCACATATTTATAAATTATTTATCAAGTATTATTAATAATTATTATTATTATGGCTGTGCTGCAATGCTGGGAGCCGGCCTGTGAGCATCTTCTATGCTATTATCCCTCAGCGTTGTGCTGTTTGCTGCTTCCAGCTCCCGCAGCACAGCCCAGCTTGGAGAGGCTTTTTCCCAGTTCTAAGGTGGATGTGGCTTGTTCAAGTTCAACAAATAATAGTGCATTAGAGAAAAAAAAGTTAGAAAACCACTCAGGGGAAATTTTTAAGCTCCTTCTGCTCCTGCCTTCACGTTTAAACCTATATCCAGCCCCAGCAGGTTGTGAGCAAAGCCTTTGCTGGCATCTGTCCCATGGTCTTCTCTGGGTACCCATCAGTGGTACCAACCTCAAGGAGCCCTGTTTCTTTTGCCCAGCTTTTTGCCAGGTACAACTCCCTCAGATTCTAAAGCATCCTTCCAAATTCAGAACCAGAGAAGCTCTCCTTGTCACCAACACCTTGGGTTTCATGGAGGTATTAAGGTTGGACAAGACTTGTAAATACACCAAGTCCAGCCTTCAACCAAAACATGTCATTAAATGCCACATCTGCTTCCAGGGATGGTGACTCCACCATTCCCCTGGGCAGCGTTTTTCAATGCTTAACTACTATTTTCAGTGAAGAATATTTTCATAATATCCAATCTTAACCTTCTTGGTTTAACTTGAGGCTGTTCCCTCATCCTAGTGCTTGTTGCCTGGGAAAAGCAGCTGAGCCCCAGCTGACCTTTCAGGCAGCTGCAATAAGGTTTCCCCTGAGATTGTTTTCTCCAGCCTTCTTTTCTCCTCTCCTGTCTCCACACATTGGCAGTAGAGCCAGATAGCAGTGAAAACTCCCGTGCTTTCCAGCCAGGCAGCTCCTTGGTTCAGGAGAGGAAGGTGGGGTGAGAGGAAGGAATAAAGAACAGCATCCCCAAGGGCAGGGGCTGTCTGGGGGCTGTGTCCAAGGGCAGATCCCTGGTGGATCCAGTGCAGGGCTTGTATAAATCATGCCTAGCACTCATGGACTCAGTTAAGTGAAGTTCACAGAGTAGAGAGTTATCTGAATTGTGCTCTTTAAAAGAAAGTTTAAAAAGAGGTAAAGGAAGAAAGAAAAAAACCCCACAAAAGTAGTGTTTGACCTCCTCTTCAGAGTTATCTCGGAATCTGTCATTCCTGCCCAGTCTCTGAATCATGGCTGCTGTTCTTTGAGCCAGATTAACACCAAAGGCATTGAACTGAGCGTAGCTGGAAAAATACTTGTGCTTCAACTGGTTTGGCTGAGTTTAATTTTAATAGAGACAGGGCTTTTTAACATTTCCTATGGCATTGCCAGCACTGAACAACAAATCCATATAAATATGATTGTATGTCCACACCACATGGCAAAAACATCTAGTCCTGTTCCTGGCAAGGTGCTGGTGAGGGACTCCAATTTGGTGTTGAGGCTCTTTGGCTCAGGTTGTTATAATGACATTGTAGCTGTGCACAGCACAGGATTTACAGCTGGGCTAATCCAGCTCTTCCTAAACACAGGTCAGGCTTGGATCTCAAATAAGTTGCTATTACAAATAAGGCTGCTGTTGGTTCCAGTGAGGTTATGCTGGCTGTGTACCATAAATCAGAGTTGTTTAGGTTGGAAAAGCCCTCTGAGATCATCAAGTCCAGCTATTCCCCAGCACTGCCAAGGCCACCACTAACACAAGTCTCCAGGTGTCATATCCAAATGGCTTTTAAATCTATCCAGGGATGGGAACTCCACCACCTTCTTCTTTCCATGATGAAATTTTTGCTAAATGGGATTTACAGAGTGGCTGGGGTGGGACTTTTCACACAGGTATGAAATAATAAGGACAAGGGAGAATGGCCTTGAGCAGGGGGGCAGATAAAGATTGGATATTAAGGAGAAATTCTTCCCTGTGAGGGTGGGGAGGCCCTGGCACAGGGTGCCCAGGGAAGCTGTGGCTGTCCCACCACTGGAAGTGTCCAAGGCCAGGATGGATGGGGCTTGGAGCAACCTGGGACAGTGGAAGGTGTCCCTGCCCATGGCAGGGTGTGGGACAAGATGGGCTTTAAGGTCCCTTCCAACTCAAACCATTCCAGGATTCTGTTATTCTATAAACCTTCTCAACGTTTATAGAATAATATGAAGTTGTATTTTAAATGCCATGTGACAAAAATTTTTTAGAACAAACTGCCTTACCTGAAGGCAGCGAAGCAAAGAGCTGATAATTAAAGGGGGTTATGAGAAAGAACTCTGGTTCTTCAGAAATAGAAATGTTACACAGCTTTCCTTGAGCTTGAGGTAAACATTGAGTTCTGAGGCATGTTCACCACCCTCAAGGTCCTCTGATTCTAAGAGGTGGGGCTAAAGCAGAAAATTTAATTCCACTGCCTCAGGAAGCTCCATGTCAGGGCAGAGAGGATGCCCAGAGAGCAGCAGTGTTTTCTCTTAGGGTCACTAAGTCCAGCAGCCAGCCAAGGGAAAAGTCAGCATGTCCAGACATGCCTGGTGTTTTCTAGGGACAGGCTCAGCCCTCTGGAGGGAACAGAGCCATTAAGTGTAGGGTGATTAAAAAGTGCTGCAGTATCTCACTTCCCAAAGCACTCAGCCCCAGCATTTGCATGCAGACGTACCTTCTGTTCCAGACACTGGAGATTCACAGAGATGCTGCTGCATTTATGTTTTCCTGCTGTGTTTCCTCCTCTTTTATGGATTTGTTTACCCTCTCCTTGACCCATGGGATGCTGACCTGTGATTTCTTACCTTGCCCCTGACAGCCCTAGTCCAGACACGTTCAAAGCCGAGTCTTGGCACTGCTGCCACTCCTGCCAGGTTTTAATCAGCTACAAGACATTTGCCACTGCCACCAAGGAGCTTTAAACAATCAAAGCGCTTTAAAATTTAATCTCGTGTCACAAATAGAGTTTATATTAATTCACTGGTTAAATATTGATCTAAGACAAGATCCTGAGCATCTCCCTCCCTGCTTCCAACAGAAACAACCAAAGCTGAGCTCTGTGTTTTACATCACATCCCCAGGGCTCAGCTGAAGAAAATTAAGGTTGCAAAACCCAAATGGGAAAAAATGGCAGTGCAACTTCTAATCCCCTCTCCTCTCCCCCCCACATTCTGTGGCTGCATTACGATGCAGTTTCTGATGCTGTGATCACATCCTATTTTCTTCCCACGGGGCCCCAGCCTCATTCAGCCATTGGGCCGTTGTTGAATATTTCTTTTTATCCCCTCATTCAGCGTCTGGCCCCAGGCCATATTCTTCAAATTCCACCCAAACGCCACAATTATTAGCTTCCTCCTGGGCATTCCTTGCATGTTCTCTCTCATACATCTCCCAAGCAGTCACAGATTCATCTTTGCCCCTCTTTCCACCCCTGGTGAGCATTAGCACATCATCTTGCTTATGTTAAAGCAGGAAATCAGAGACAGGATCAAATTGATCACAGCTAAGACTCAAAGCTGCAACTCCCTCCTGTGCCTCCCTTCATCCTTAATGAGCAGGTAGGGAAAGATGTTGTGTATTACTCCTTCAGTGTCTCCTCTGGGAAAAAGCACTGTCCATGGAAATATCCCAGCAGCACTCGTGCTGGAAAACAGGGAAAGAAAAGGCCCCAGTTTTCAGGAAACTGAGTAGATGGTGTCAGCTTTGAGTTTAAAGCCTCCTGCTCCTGGCAGGGGTATAGCAGCACCCAAACACAGCCCTTTATGCATGGAATTGTAGGCAGCTGGATAGGTAATTACCCCTTCCTTTTCCAAGGAAAAAATTGCATAGGATGGTTAAAGCTGAAATAAACTTTGTTGACAGAAGCAGTAAAGTGTGTCATAGGCAAATACTGCTTGGAAGGAAAAATTCTGCTTGCAAAGGAGTGGAGGCTGCTGCTCATGTAACACAGAAGAGTTTGGGGTGGGAAGGGACCTTAAAATCCATCTCCTTCCACCCCTGCCATGGCAGGGACACCTTCCACTATCCCAGGTTCCTCCAAGCCCCAGTGTCCAGCCCAGCCCTGGACACCTCCAGGGATCCAAGGGCAGACACAGCTGCTCTGGGCCCCCTGTGCCAGGGCCTGCCCACCCTCAGAGGGAGGAATTTCTTCCCATTATCCCACCTGTCCCTGTCATCTGGCAGTGGGAAGACATTCCCCCTTGTCCTGTCAATAGCCTCTCTCCATCTTTCTTGCAGGTTCCCTTCAGGTACTGGAAGGCCACAATTAGGTCACCCCAAAGCTTCTCCAGCATTCCCAATTCTCCCAGCCTTTCCCCATCGAGCTGCCCCATCCCTCTGACCATCCTGGTGCCTCCTCTGGACTCTCTCCAGCAGCTCCAGCTCCTTCCTGTGCTGGGCCCCAGGGCTGGAGGCAGCTCTGCAGGTGGGGTCTCACCTGAGCAGGGCAGAGGGGCAGAATCCCCCCTTTCCTGCTGCCCACACTGTGGGATCAGCACAGGGCACCATTCTCCTGCTGGCCCCAGAGGGAAGGGGGAGCTGCAGCCTGAGGGACAGGAGGGCACCCCTTGGAGTGTTTGACAGCCCAAAATAGCATTTCCCACACCTTAATTGTTTTATCAGAAAACTAGAAGAAAACAGTTCTTTTTCCTGCCAGCCTTGTGGGTTTGGCTGGAGCAGGTGCTGAGGTGTGTTGCTGCTGTTGCTGCTGCAGCATGAAGCTGCTTCCTTGCCTTCCCTGTGGTTTCCCATTACATTTCTGCCACACAAATCTTTTATCCCCCCTTCACTTTCTGTCATAGTACCCAGGACTGAAATTGGAGATGACAGAAGCACAGAGCTGTTCACGTTAACAATGCCAGCAGGCTGTGTGTTTTCTTCTCTTGTCACAACCAAAGCCTACTGAGGTTTAGCCTTTATTTTCCCCAAATGCTTCCAACTCTGTAAAACATCGTGGCTGGAGCAAGCCTGCTTAAAAAGTCATCTGGCAGAGTCACATTCACCACCAGCTGAGAAGTTTGGCATAATTGTGCGACTAATCTTATTTTGGGAGCAAGGCAGGCTTAAACAGGCTCATGAGCCTGAGCTGCTCCAGACTGCAGGCTAAAGGCTTTGAAATCAGCAATTAATTCTGACAACATTTCAGTCAGTTTGGTTCACAGAATCAGTGCTGAGTTGGAAGGGATCTGCCAAGGCCATTGATCCAACTCCTGGCCCTGTGCAGGACACACACCCTGTGCCTGAGAGCATTGACTAAACACTTCTTGAACTCAGACAGGTTTTGTCATAAGGCCACACTGATCTCTCATTCTGCCTGTGCCTCTCCAACACAAAAAATGTTTGCCTATAGTAGCACAAAAGAGAAAAGAGGGGGCTACTCCTATAGTGTAATCACCTGTGAGGGAACAGGGAACTGCTGACCTGAATCAGCCAGCAGCCATCCTAAGCCTGGTGATTTTTAGAAAGAGAGAAGAAAAAAAAAAAAAAAAAGAAAAGCAGCAGCATTAAAAACCCCTTTTTCCTCTCAGGGCCTCACTTTCCCCTCCCAACCTTTGTCTCTTGTTTCTTTATTTTCCAGAGGCTGCAGGGCAGGGTTTCCCTCCCCCGTGTTTGCCCCGGGCTTAGCACAATGCGTGACCTGTCAGGCTCTGAGTGTGGCCAAGGGACCCTGAGGAGTGGCCCCTGCCTGCACTTCCTTGTCACCAGCCCCACATCTCGGTCCCCTCTGCCCTTGTGTTCTGTGCCAGGCTCCTTGAGCCCTGCTCCACATCCCCTTGCTCTCACAAGCCCTGTGGCACTTTCTCCAGCCCCCAGCAAAGCCCAGTCTCATTTCTGAGAAAGAAGTACAAGGTGGGTTTGCAGTGGCAGCAGAGGTTCCTTCAGCAGTGCTTTAACATACACGATTTAGCACTCCTTTAATCACACAGGAGTTTCCAAACGAGCTGAGGAAAGCTGCAGTCAGAGTCAAATGTTTTCCCTTCCACCTCCTTCCATCCATCAGGATAAAGCAATGAGACCCACTGCAGCTTTAGCATGGGAAAGCAGGAGATATTCCTGAGGAGTAACCAGGCATCAAAGAAGCCAGGGTTCAGCCCATCCACAAATCCAGACACACTGTGCCATGTCCTGGAATAACAGGAGCAGTGTTCCCTTTGGCAGTGAGTAAAGCACAGAGACGCTCTGGGGGGAGGCAGGAAAGCCACACAAAGGTAACCCCACTGATGCCAGATTCTTCTGCTGGCTCAGGAGTGGCCTGAGGGACAGTTTGCATGCTCAGCACAAACCCTTCCAAGAAGGGCATGCTTAAGCCTTAAAACCAGTCCAACACCAGTAAGCAGGCTCACCTCAGCTGGACTCAAAACCAGCAAGCTTTTCCAAGTGTCAGGAGAGATGGGTCAAGCAAACATGCAGAGCTAGAGAGCCCTACAATACTAGAACAAGGCATGTACACTTTGGCAGGATTTTAAACATCTCTTTATGACTTCAGCAGGAAAAAAACCCAATGTTGTTAAGCTTCACTCTAAAATAAGGACAGCAGGCTTTGTTTTGAGCAATAAAAGTGAGATCTGAACTGACAATCAGGCTATGGGCAAAAGAAACTTCTTAAGCTCATGTTTTAGACTGTTTCTACTTTATGGGAGTGAAGAAAAGGGACATCAGTAAGGAGTTAAAGCTCTGACCTTCCCTCCAAGCTGTGAGCTGCCAGAAATCACTCTGGGGACTCTGGAGTTCAGTCACTTGATGTGTTTCTTCCTCATCCCATTACAGCATTGCTTATTTTCCCCATAACACCCCTATTTGGGAGTTGCTATGACAATTTGTAGCATGACTTACAGTGCTATATGAGCACAGAGATCAAGAGACAGCTTTCTTTTCCAGTATTTAATAGGTGTTTTTTAAATCTTAAGCCTTGAATAAGAAAGTTGGGCTCATTACCTGCACTAATAGGTGAGTTAGAGGCTCTAATCCAACCTATATCTGATGGAATATCCTTGGGCAGAGACACAGCTCTGAGCAGAACTGAACCTACTAGGTGGACTAGTAACAGTAAATAAAAACCCAGTGCATTCAAGGCTACATTGTCCTCCCCCTGCAGTGTGTGGAAGCAATTTTGAGGGAGTTCACAACTTAATGAAAAGGGACACTGAGCAAATAGGCAAAAATTCCAATAGGGACTTTGGGATCACACAGTGTCTGATTCACAGGCAACAAGAGGCACTGCTCTCCTTTGCTTTTAAAGCATAACCTTGAAGTGGCTCCTCCTGACTGCCCCTGAACACGTCTGTCTCTAAAGCTGAAGGGCTCCTCTGCTTCACAGCAGCTCTGCCAAGTCCCCCAAAAGGAGCTCTAAACACCAGGCACATCTCATCCCTCAGACTAATCCAGAAGGGCTCGCATTTGGGCACCAGCAAAACCTGAAATAACCATTTTGAATCCTGTTTTGGGGATGTGTCCTGTGGTTTTTAATCAGGGTGAAGCAGTGCAACACTCTAATCAGATTTCTGCTTGCCCTGTCTTGTTACCCAGTATCTGATGTCCCCATCCCATGCCTAAGAAACTTGGGGGTCAGCCACCCTGAACACAGCAGGTACACATGGCTATCAGCTCCAAATGTATCACTTTCACATCATTTCAGCACTTCATTCTCCAGTGGACCTGTCCTTTCTTTTGCCCTCATCTAACCAAAAAACCACTGTTGCAAAAGCCACAATCATCCCATAATATCCCCAGTATTAACACCTGACCCACAGCACCCGTGCTTGCAATGATTGCAATGCTTATCTGATAAACTAATGCTTTATCAAGCAATTATGTTCTATCTGCAGTGCCTCATGGCACTGTCCTCCAAAAGGCTGCAGCCTCCAGCCCCCTCCTCCCTGCACAAGCCATTCCCATAGAAAAAGAAACTGGATATGAGCTGGCTCAGCAGGAGGAACCACTTGACATTCCTCAGTCAGAGAAGGAGATTATTGGAAATCAGAGCGGATGGTCGCGGCGTCCCTGAGCAGTAACCTGTGCAGAAAAGGCTCCAGCCCAAGGATTCCCATGGCTCATAAATCAGCTGGATGGCTGTGGGGACACCCCACAGGGCTGTGCTTCCTCAAAGGTTGCCAGTTTTTGCAGTATCTGTGGGAAATCACACAAAGTACATACAGCACCACACCATTTCCTCCTGCACTGGAAAATCCACGTGCCTCACATCCTCCCGTGTCCTGGCTCCAGCTCATGCTGGCCTTGCTTGTCCCCATCTTCTCCCCTCTGCCGGGTTTATTCTGTTTATCTCCTGCACCTGGGTTAATTGCTGCAATTGACTGATAAGGGTGGTGCAGTAGGATGTAAATGAAGCAGGGAAAAAAAAAAAAAAAAAGGAAGGGGAAAGACCTGGGTGGGCTGCAGAAGCATTAGGAAAAGCAAGGCCAGCTGCATCCTGCAGAAAGCCAGGTCAGCTGAAGAGTATAATATGCCTTTTAAAACGTTAATGGTGCAAATTCAATAGCAGGGTTTGGGTTGTTGGTGTTTTTGCTGACTGCAGGGGGGAGTCCCACAGCCCTGTCAGCACCCAGGGCATGCAGGGCACCCCACACTCGAGGGCTGGAGTTTGTCCTGTCCCACCCCACACATCCCTCTTGCAGCACAAGCCTTGGGTCACGCTGGCCTCCAGGACTGGGAATGATAAGATCAGCTCACAGAGCTCCAACATTTATTATCATGCACAAACAATGCTAACATCTGTCCAGCTTTCAGGATAAATACAACAACACTCCCTCAATGCTCTCAGAGCCCATCTAACAAAGGCAGGGCCTTTTGCTGTTCTCACCCCTCCTTGAGAAGCTCTAGGAACAGCAGCTTGGGTCAGCACATGGATTGCACCATCGAGGCCAATGGCCTTCGTTCCTGGGATTAAGGAGCAAGTCAGCTGTCCCTTGTTTCCATAGCCACTGTTTTCCCCTTGGCATGACAGTGTGAATGAACTGGTTTTCTCCCAGCACAACCAAGTCTCAGTGCAGAAGGAATTTCCTTGCTCTGTTCCTAGAGAGGCATTTTCAAAGATGTAGGATTTTTTAACACTTCTCACAGCCAAGAGTCTCCATCTGGCAAAGGAGAACAAGAGCTAAAAGTATCTTCACTGCCACAGGTGTTACTAACACATTTCCATCACAAACCTGCTGTTGGAGCCCTTCTCTGAATAAAAACATCATTGTTCCTTTAGGCTGATCCCCCAGGATCTGCTTTTCCCAGAAAAGCCACTGACAGCCAGTCCATGCTCACATCAGAACTTCACCTCTTCCTACCAAAACTGCCAAGTGAGCAGCATTATTGCTCCTGGAAATGGAGATGACCTGAGGTGACAGCTTCCATGTTACACAATCCCATAGCCACCAGACCAGATAATTCAGCGTTTCCTTGAAGTGCAACAGTTGCTACCATAGAAATAAATCAGATTACTTTCCTCACCTCACATTTGAATCAGGGCCCAGAGCTTCACTCCAGTGTTGACACCAACCCCACTCTTACCCTGCAAATAACTCCAAGCAACCACTTCAGAAGGGCAGCACAGCTTTAAAAACATGAATTAGTTCTCATCCCAAAAATGCAGAGCCTCAAATAGTCCTTCCCCTATTAAAAGGCATTGGAAGGAGACACCTTTTCAATTAAACCATCTTCTCAATTAGCACAACTGAATAAAACTCAAGGCACTGTTAGAGGGTGTAACTTCAAGCATTTGAAGGATGCTTCAAGCATTTTAGAATGAAACTGAAAAGCTTTAAACTTTTAAGCTTTTTTTACTAAAACAGCAGAACCCAGAAGCTTCTGCTAATGGTTTTCAAAATACTCTGTAGTTAAATGTATAAATGTCCTTATAAATGTCATGGCTCGCACTTGCAGGCTGGCTTGGTGAGAAATCCACACCCACAGAGCTTGATGTCAGGTTGACAGAGTCTCCTCTTTCCAAGCAGCACTTACATCCAGCTGTGGGCAGACACGCAGAGAGAGCTGGACACCATGCTGCAGAGAGAGAGAGAGGAGTTCCTGCAGCCACAGGAGGACCGGGAGAAGGTGTGGAAGATGCTGGCCACTGCCTACGTGCAATACCTGGAAATCTTCCGGCGCCTGGAGGCGTCCCACGCCCACCTGATCCACCAGCAGAAGCGGGCGGCGGTGCGGCAGGTGCTGGATGGGGTCATGGGCCGCGTCCTGGAGATCAAGAGAGAGATGGTGGCGCTGGAGAGCTGCGAGTGCCACTGCATGGATGGCATCCTCCTGGAGCTCCAGCGGGTCCCGGTAGGATTAGCAGCCTCCATCGGGGCTAATTCTAACCATGGGCTGGATTTGGAGGTGTTTTGTTTGTAGGTGTTTTATTTGTAGGTATTTTATTCCTATCAAACAAATCCAGCCTTTTAAGGAGGGTTTCCTGCCCTTCTGGGGTCACCAGGAAACTTCCAAGTGTTTCACAGCCCACCAACATGATCTTCCATGCAAAGGGTAACACACAGTCTGAGGGGGATCACAAAAGGTTTCATGGCTTTGGGATATTTACTAAGGGATTCTGGGGCACAAGTTATTTTCTCCTGACACTTCCAGTTGGAAGCAGCAATACTGAAAGAAGCAGATGGCTCCCCAGCTGGTGTCACCACCATAATTTTGGGTGTTTTGATAATGGAATGGCTTGTGCAGTGCCAGGAGTGCTGGCATCAGATGGCACTCACCTTTCTCAGCAAGGGAGGGGGCCTTTGCCTGGGACCCTTTTTTGTCCCTTTCAATTTGACCCATTCCATGATTCCATATTACAACATGAATTTGTACTCATAGAATCCCAGAATGGTTTGGGGTGGAAAGGACCTTCAAGCCCATCCAGTGCCACCTCTGCCATGGGCAGGGACACCTTCCACTGTCCCAGGCTGCTCCAAGCCCCAGCCATCCCGGCCTGGGACACTTCCAGGGATCCAGGGGCAGCCACAGCTTCTCTGGGCACCCTGCACCAGTGCCTCTTCACCCTCCTAGGGAACAATTCCTGCCCAATATCCCTTCTAAACCTACTCTCTGTCAGTAATAACTTCACAGCTTTGCTGCTAAGTGTCAGGGGCTTGACTCTGCCAGATTTTAATGTGGGGTGAGATAGAAAATGGGCCACTGATAAGTAAAGTGGAGCCCAGTGCAGCCTGCCCTTCGTGGCACGGTGAAATCAGCACCGTGCATATGACAATGAGGTGAAGTGTGGAAGCTGTGCTCTAAAAGCCGCAGGAAAAATGAGCTGGCAAAGGTGGTTACTTCTCTCGCAGACAGCTCCATCTATTGTCACATTCAGGTACCGCTGCTTTGCTAAAGCCAGCTGAAATTCCTGCTTTTTTAACATCCTAGCTCCGAGATAAATTGCCCGATATTGTTATAGCATCATTCTGAGATCTGCACATGTGTTTCTGTTTGCCACTGCACATCTGCAAATTTAGGAGAGGAATTGCCAGGAATTTCCACCAGCCTTCAACATTAATCACTGTTTTAAACTGAGAGAGCATAAACACATCTCCAGGGAAAATAATCCTTCAAATCATATTTTGAAATCCTGAGCACTGCTGTTTTCATGACTCAGCAGTAAATCCATCTGCAGCAAAAAGCTGGCAAGTCTGAGAAGTTCAGGTCTGACATCTCCTCAAAAGCAAGCATAAATTCAAATTCCTGCACCACACCTTAATTTTAAGAAGGCATTAACATACCTACCTACCACGAAAGAAATCAATCACTGAGGAGATTTCAGGTTTTTTCAAATGTTTTCCATACTAGATAAGAGTATAGATTTATGGGGTGTTCTTTTTAATAAAATATTAAAATGTTCTTGGTAACAGAACAAAATTACTGGAGAAATAACTCCTGTTACTCTCCAGTCATTCCTTTCCCTTTATCATCCTGCAGGATTGAAGGCAGAGGACACATTTTCTGTCTTATGTGATGATATTGTCTGTTTTGTACCATGTCACTGCAAGGCCAAGCTTTCCTATTTCTCCAGTTCTGTACTTTTGTGCAGTTGCCTTCCAACACCCAGTCACTTCATTTCCTAAAGGTAACTGTGGAGGTATTTGGATCCATAAATCCCATGTGGAGCTGGGAGTGGCTAAAAAGCTGCGAATTTGACTCGAGGTTAAACATCCCAAGCCTGACTTTTCAGTGCTGGGCCCCAAGAAGAGATTGTGAAGAGAAGCAGGCTCCCCACCCCTTGCAGCCTGGCATTGAGGCTTTGATCTCTTTTTTCCAGTCAGTAAAAGTCACAATTCAAATTCACTTGGAATTAAAGGCCAGGTGAAACATCTGAGATACTCCTACACTGACTCTACTCCCTGGCAGCCTAAAAATCTCTCATCCTACAGGAGGGTGTCCAGACAAACCCCTTGATTTGTTATATCTCCAGATTTTAATCCACCCAGAGTGATTTGCACTCAGAGTATAGCATATGATCATTTCCATCAACTAGCAAGGGCTGTTGGAAGGTGCAAACAAGGAGCTTAGCAAGACAAATATTTAGAAACTTTATCAGACCAGACCTCTGCACTGATAAAATCATCAGGGATAAGCACAGCCCAACTTGGAAGGTTTCTTGTGGTGTCATGGTAGGGATGTCCCTCAGTGTGCAGCTGAGGGAATGGGGAAGGGAATTGGGAGAAATGTAAATCAGTTACATCTTTTTAATTACAGAAATTAGTAAAGACAGGCACTTCTGCTCATGTCTGCTTTTAGGAAGTGTTTGAGATACCACAGTCACAGGCAGACAGTTTGTCTACAGCTCAAAATACCTGCAAAAAACCCTAGAATTGTGCTTTGGTTCCTTATAATGGTCAAAAAATGGCAAGAGAACAGATCTGTTTTTCCTATTGATTAAAACAAGAAGTGGGATGATCACACAACCAAAGGTATTCAGCTCGGTGGAAATCTTGTTTAAATTTCTAGCAACCTTGCCAAATATTTTAGCAATTTGATAATATAATTGAGCCATTATAAGAAGAAAGATTTCTGGGCTCACATGGTTCACAAACTGGGTTGATTTATTTGTTTTTGTTGAATTAGGCCTAAAGTAATTGAGAAGTAACAGCAGCTGTTACAAAGGTCAAATTCCCCAATACTCAAAAAATATTCAACAACCTCTGTCCTTATTTTATTGCTTTGTAAAGATGTTAAAATTAAACAGTAATGTGATTTAAATAAAGTCCTGAAAAGCATCTTGTGACTTTCTTTCTCCAGGAAGACATAGAAATACCCATCCCCGAGTATTTTGTTAAAGAAAACCTGAGAGTCCTGCAGGAGAGGGAGCAATACCTGCAAGAGATTTTGCAGAATGCTGGTTTGCTAGAAGAGGTAAATGTACCCCATACCTGCATATCATATTTGATTTGTTTAGTTTACAGCCACGTGTGTCTGAACACGAGACACTGAAGTGAGAAGTGCTTTTACAGCAGTAAGGAAGTAAAAGTGTGTTTACAGATAAGGCACAAGCAGAAAGAAACCTTAGATTTCCCTGTCAAACAATATCCAGTCACATCTCAAGTCTGGGTAAGACTGAAATGATTCTACTCTGCTTGCTGTGTGTGAGTGTCAGAAAGGGCAGCACTTTGGCCAAGTCAATGCTTTATTTGTCTAACTAACCCTCATCATGCAATTAGTCCAACTGAAACCAAGCTGTCCTGGCCCAGGATTCCTCACTGGAGCGGGCAGAACTCGAAATTCAGGTCAGCACAACTGTTGGCATTCACTTGTTTATAACCTCTGAACAATGAGTGCTGTTTCCCCTGTGCAGCTACAGAGCTGCAGCTGCTGGGAGGAGCAGAAAACTGAGTTTTGGCAGAGCAAAAGTCATTACAAACAAGTACATGAGCGCTGCAGTGGAGGCTGCTCTGGATTTGATATACTTTTGACCTTTTGGGAGTGGCATGTTGACCCCTGAAGTAAACAACTGTGTCTACATGCCTGGGTAACTGGGATTCATGGATGTTGTAACCATAAGAGACAGTGCTGATGGCCCACTTAGTCACACTGCTGCCCTGAATTCCTCAGCAGTGATTGTGCCTGTTGATTCCACAAAATAACAGAGGGAAAGTCCCCAGGGATGGGAGCAGCCCCAGGCAGAGTGCAGAGACAGAGCACAGGCTTCCCTGCTAGAGGCTTTGCTGGGCAGTGCAGCACTGCCCTGTTCCTCCACAGGACAGCTCTGGGTGACTTCTCTGCCTTCTACTCACCAGACCTTGCTCTGGGAAGATCCTGTTCCAGCACAGTTTGTCCTGGAGCCTTTTTGCTTCCCAGAGTTCTGCTCTTGCCCCTTTCCAGTGTGGCATCCCTTAGGGACGAGGCTGGCTAGTGAGCAGCCAGCTCAGCCAGAGCACCAGGCTCTGGCAGGTCCAGCTGTCCCTTGCCAGACTGCTACAGGGAGCCAGAGGATTCAATAAACAGCAATAAAATAACCTCACCCAGTGTAGAGCCAGTGTCCTGTGCTGCACTTCCAATTCACTCACCAGCAGGATTGCTGCAGGGTTGTCAGCACTTCTGCACCTCGTTCCCTCAGGAAATCCTGGCTGCTCTGTAACCAACTGGAATTCTCCAGTGTCCATGGCAGTGCTTTAGGAGCAGTCCAACATAAATCAAAACCAGTGGAGTTCATCTCAGGAATCTGCTCTGCACATCATTTGTGTGACTCTGTTCAGGAAATCTATTCTATGTAATTCAGTCCTAGAAAGCCCTGCTGAAGGCAAGTGCCACACAATATAAATATAATAATTAAATATGAGCTGCCTCCAGTTGGGAGATGAACATCAAGAAAGGACACTAATTCAGCTTTTCCATGGGGAGCATGAGGTTTCTCAGGAGTGAGAAGGGGGAGTCCCTTCTGTTCTGATCCATTTTCCCCCTCTGACTCAGAGCAGCCCCTCCTTCCATTTTCATCAAAAGAACTGTGATCCCAGCAGCACATCCCCTACCCTCCCTTCAGAAAAGGAAAGGAAAACATTCCACAGCCTAAGAAATTCTCCTTTTAGAAGGACAAAGCCCCATGGTTGTGCCTTTTTGCTCAAATGGATCAAGTTCAGCAGGACTGCATGAGCCATGCAGCTTCCCAGCAAAGCAGCTTTTCCTCATCACGCATCAACAGAAGTCTCTGCTCTTTGTTTCCTAAGATACCATTTTCTAACTGAGGCAGGCAATTACCAAAACATGACTTTGCTTTGTTCATTCCTTTTTTTGGCTGTGCTGTAGAAGGAGCCTGTCAGGGCCATGGCACTTGAAGAAGCCATTAAAGTGATCCAGGTGGCAGAACGGGCTCGCCAGGGCCGTGCTCGAGCAGCGTTCATGAGGGGAATTTACCTTGAAGAGAAGAGACAGAGTAGAAAACCACAGATAAAGATGAGAATAAATCTAGATGCTGCTGCCACTTGCATTCAAAAGGTGAGTTTCTTGTGTAGCAACACTTCTGGCAAAGCCAAATGACAATGTTTTGGTCAGGAGAGCAGCTGTAGATGGAAACACAGCTCACAGGATGGGAAGCTTTCCTTTTTAGGGTGTCCAGCAAGGTGAAATACATCATTTAAACCAATTAAAAAATGAGACAGGACCCTAGATGTAAGGTCAGTGGCACCAGTCCTGCACTGGCCATGCAGGATGACTTTGTAACTTACACGTTGTTTTCCATTCTGGTTTTTATGACCTCAGTTGCTCTTTCTGGCCTCCCCTTGGAATTCAGTGCATCTCTGAATTCATGCCCTTTTCTGTGATCTTCAGGGGAAGAGTTCATTCCATATCTAGAAAAGGACAGAGGGAGGTCAGCGCCGAGTTCCACAAAGAGTTCTTGCACATGAATAATTCAGACAATTCAGCCTGATGAGAGCAGGAGCTCAGCCTAAATCTAATGTCTAAACTTCTTGAAGCAGTGAGAGTTTTCAGAAGCCACCCAGAGCAGCATGAGGGGATAACAAACCTCAGAATTTGTTTTTTAAAAAAATAGCAGATGGCAACCTGTTAAAAACCAATAGTTCCAATTGTATATTGTGCCTTTCCTTCCTCTATTTGTTTTTTCCTGTGTCTGCCCCAGAAAAGGAAGCTGTACCAAGGCCCATTTATCTCATTAGAGTTTTGTTTACAACCCAGGTTTGGCGTGGGTACCGCCAGCGCATGGAAACAGAGAAACTGAGAGAGGAGGAAATGGTATTTCTGGGCATGGTAAGTGGGGCTGTGCCTCAAGAACACAAAATGCCACACTCTCTTTGTTCTTCAGGCTTTTATAATTCAGCCCAAACGGAGAAATTAATTTCTATGATTCCTCCTATGTTAAAGGAGTCTCCAAGGAATACAGAGCTCAGCTGAAATGATAAATGGCACAGGAGTAGCACAATTTGTCTTCTGCTGAATGGGTTTGTGCTGTCCATACATTCTCCAATGTGTGTGGCAGATGTGGAAACTGGCTGTGGAGAATTTGCCCTGGGTTCCAGGGAATTTGACCTAGGCATGATCAGCAAGGGAATTTTATTAATCAGCTTTTGAGTCATGATTTCAAGTCTGGTGATCTGCCTTATGTCTGGAGTAGAATTCATGAAGGTTGGAAAAGCCCTCTAAAATCATCAAGCCCAAGTCAAGTCAAGCCCACCCCTCACCCATGTCCCCAAGTGCCACATCCACACATTTTTTGAACAATTCCAGGTATTGTGACTCTACCACTTCACTGGGCAGCCTGTTTCAATGCTTGACATCCCTTACAGTGGGCTAAAATAATTAATTTCTCCTAATATTCAATTAAATTAAAGAAACAAAATCCTTTTCTCCTGCCCCTTTGCAAGCCACTGCATGTGTGTGTCAAGAGCAGGGAAGAGAAACCTAAGAACTGGCATGTTAATCCATTGATACTTCTCTAAGTCAATATAAAATTAATCAAAATCTTCCTCACATCACATTGCAGAGACACAGGGAAGTGAACAGCTCCCCATGGTCAGGGGTGAAAGAAAAAACTTAAAGCACCCTTACCATAAGGAATCTGTTCCTCCCACCCCCTTCCTTGCAACAAACACCTGAAAAATAGGATAAATTCTTTACTGTTGACATTTTTTGCCCCCTCCAAGTTTTTGGAGGCACTAACAGGTGTCAGGCCTCACCCAAGTCCAGCTGCAGTAGCACAATCCTTGTACCAACCTCTAGTAAAGCAGCAGCACATCACAGAAACATTCAGCACTGCTCTGCATTTGTTGAGTTTATTTATGCTTCCACGTTCTACAGTTCTTAAGTGATTAGATTTATAAACTAATATTTAATTCTGATTTAAAACATGCTTTCATCTTTTCCCTAGCAATTTGGGGGATTTTCCTGCCCAGTGATGGAATTGCCCTTAGCTGCTTCACAGGGTTCTGAAAACTGATTGTGCCTAGAGAATAAATCTCACAACAGTTAAAAATAACATTAATACCTTACCTTTAGGAAGGAAAATGTACATTTACCTAAGCTTTGCTATGTTAAATGCAGGTAACACCTTAGAGATTACTGCCTTTAGTATCTGCAGGTCTCTAACAGCTAAACAGAACTTTGGGTGCCAGTTCTGCCTCTGTTTAAGACAAAATTCCCAGAGACTTTAACTAATGCAGACTTAAATATTTGGGATGTACTGAAAATGAGTTAGAAATGGCACCTTTTGCAGAACAAGGGATCGTTTCCTGTCAAATCCCATGGTGTTTCTGTCGAGTCCTTAGGAAGGAAATCTAAATCTGGCATCAGTTATCTGAGGGTTCACAGCCAAGGCCTCATTTCATGGTGGCCAGTGTGGGAGGAACTGGTGACTAGGATGTGAACAGCCTGGTTTATGGGGAGCATAATGTAATCTATATCATCAGAGGGATGAAGGGAATTAAAACCAAACACATCGAGTGCATTCAGTTCCTGACCTCCATTTAAGAGCAAGAGAATTGATGTTTGCTCCTCTGCACTCTGACTCATTGCTCTTTATCAAGTTTATAATCAAAGCATGTGGGGAAAAAAATGGATAACTCTAAATAAAATTTTAAAAAATCTGTTCATCTTTCCAGGGTTTTTCTATTCCCTTTTCCTTTCTGTGCTGCATTCCCTTCTCTGGTCTCCAAAGGAAGCAGACATTGGTTCCCACTGATGGATAGGCAGGGAGCTCCAAAGGTCAAGTTCCTTTGATGTATGATCACGTCAGCCCTCTAAAAAATGACCACAGAGCTTCATGTGTAAATATGTTGAATTTGCTTTTCTAATGCTGCAGGACTTAGATAAATTAGAAGACCCAACCATCCATTACTCCAAGTCCATCCCAAAGGAGACTCGACTTTTGTTGTAATAAACATAATTTCTCTTATAATTAGGACTTTTTTAAAAATGTCTGTGTTACTTTCAGACAAAGATTGCTTTGCACAGAGAGATGATCCATATGAAGTTCTGTGTAAAATATTTCAGGAAAAATTAAGTTGTGTTGGCCTAAAAAATAGGAATATAAGTGTCAAAGCCAAGAATTGTCCACTCTTTTGCTTAATTCAACATTATTTTCTTTACTCTCTCCTTCCTTCACCAAAAAAAAAAAAAAAAAAAAGTATCTTTTCTGGAATTAGATTTTATTTCATCTTCTGCTTGATGATGGAGAGCAAGCCTATGGTAGAGATTTTTCTTGGCTCAAAAGTAAAGCCTCATTATTATTATTATTTATTAAAGCCTAATTGCAGAAACAGCATGATTCCCTCAGCACATGTTCTCCAAAGCCCTGATAAATCACACTTTGCAGTCCCAGTTTCATTTGTGAAGAGAAGCAAGCCTCCTAAGAGCACATATATCTTGATAACTGTATCCTGAGCTGCTTCCTGATCTTCCTCACATTCCTGCCACAGGGCTGTTTACTGCCAGCTCCAGCAAGACCACCAGAACCACTGCTCCAGGCACAGGGTTGTGTTCAAACCACATTGCTGTGGTAAGAAAACACATGGGGCTGTCTGAAAACACACACGTGATGTCTGAGCAAACCTGTGTTTCCTTGCTCTGTTTTACCATCCCAGCTCCATTTAACACTCCAGGTTTTAAACTGCTCTGCTCTTCTGGCATTTATAGGTTCCCTGTCACTAAAAGCCCCGTTCAGAGGTTATGATTGTTTAATTTTGCTGCAGAGCTCAGTGCAGCTGGGTGTGTGAGCTGCCTTTTGGCAGCTGCTGTGTCTCAGCATGGGGCAGAACAGCCCGAGCCTGGTCCTGGATCCACCCTCAGCACTCTCCTGCAGGAAGTTATACTTATAATCTCAGAACACAGGCTACTGGAAAGAGGAAAGGCTGGGTTTAACCTAAAACATTAGGATAAACAGTTTGCCATCAGACTGATTTATGAGAGGGTAGGAGGATGTAGGGGACCCGAGGAACAGCTGGCTTAAAGCAGTTGGGTGGGAAGAACATGAAGTCAGTGTAGGCCCAGGTGGCCAAGGGCACCTGGCCTGTCACAGGGCTAATGTGGCACTGCAGGAGCAGTGCTGTGTCCAGTTCTACTTTATTCTCAAAATATTCTGGAAGCCAGACCGAAAAATTCCAGTCAATGCTTTGGTGAGTTCTCTGTTGTGTCTGGAGAAGTTTGTCACGTGCCTTATTTTGTCAGGTTGTTCCAATGCTGGCAAGTAAAAGTTGTTATTGAACCTGCTGGGTATTTTGTTTTTTCTGCACCACTCAGAGTAAATCAAACTGCCTTCCCTAAACCTGCTGAGGAGGAATTAGAAGAGTCCAGGAAGAAGGTATACAGAAAGACAAGTCCCTCTCTCCACCTGCAGTGCTCTGATACATTCTTCCTCAAGCCTCCTCTCCCTGGGCTGGGCTGATTCAGAACAGCCCCTCCTTCTATATTCATCAGAACTGCAATGCCAGCAGTACATCCAGAAACCCATCCCTTCAGAAAAGTCAACATTCCATAGCTTAAGGAATTCTCCTGGTTCTTTAAGTCAAAGCCCCGTGGTTCTTTATGTCCTTTCTCTCAAATGGATACACTTCAGCAGGATGCATGAGCCATGTGGAGCCATTGTGGCTTCCCACTGGAGCATCAGGTTTTCCTCATGATACATCACCACACCAGATTCATCTTCTCCTAAAGGTCCTCAGAAAAACACATCTCCCGGGGTATCAAACTTCCAAGATATTGCAGGACAAGCCAAACCTCAGTTTAGGGTCTCACAGCTCTCAGTTTACACTTACATAGCTCCATCTGAACTTCCAGCCCTTCCCAAAGAGTTAGGGGTGCAGTACCTGCTGTTCTGTGATTCTCTTACATGGTATTTCCAATATCCTTCCTTCCTCCATATCCAAGGCCAGCCTGGGTGGGGCTTGGAGCAACCAGGGATAGTGGAAGGTGTGCCTGCCCTGGCAGAGGATGAAACAAGATGAGCTTTAAGATCCCTTTCAACCTAAACCATTCCATGATCCTTTTCACATAAAAGGATCTGTGTGGTGTTAAATAAAAAGCTGTTCTTTCCTTCTTACCTCCTTTAAACATACCCTAATTTAGGCATGTTGTCTTGGTTAAGGCTTTATTTATATCTGAGAAAACAGTCTGCCAAACATTCCTCCTTCTCGGAATTCCTGATAAATATAATTCATTTCATCCAGTCAGAAAAAAAAAAAAAAATTAAAAAATCAGCATTTCCCAGAATAGCTTTCTGTGTAAACATTTTAGACTATAGCTAAATAAATATTATACAGGATTTAACAAACTACAAATTCCATCAAGTGAAATTAAAAATATTTCATCAGCTCTTCAAAGTGGGAAGCTACAGCAGTGGTGCAGATCAGGCCTGGTTTTGCCAAGCTTAAGATTAAAATGACTTTTGCTTGCCTGGATGTCAGCACAAAGTCCTCTGTTATTTCACATCTCAGCAGCAATAACTAATCTGTCCTGTTTTCAATAGAAATTTTAAGCCTGCTTATTTTTGAAATAGAAGGACTCTGGGAAGAAAGAAGTATGCTAAATAGTCTGGCTTTCATTGGCTGCACTCATATTAACAATGAAATCACTGCCTTTCAGAGCCCAAAACCTGCTTGCCATGTTTAGTCCAGGTTTAACAGCGTGCCTAGGTATTATATCAGAAATAAACACAACCAAAATGATATAAACTCATCTGGCCCTGCATGTAAACCTTCTGTGCAGTTCAAATTATCTTCCAAAAAGGTGTTACATGTAAATATATTTCTAAATATATATTAAAATAATCTCTAAGCCAACCATTTTCAGTATTTTTTTAGCAAGGCCTCCTACTACAAATGCTTTGTTTGAATGCATATGACAATTACTTTAATTGGCAAAGCCATTGGAGTGAGTCAGAGAGTAGGGAAGCTTTAATGAATGCAATATATTTTGCTTACTTGTTCCTTTGTTTTTTGTGCCTAATTTAGGAATTCAGCCATATAATTGATGTGGCTATTACCATTTGTGTACAGTGGAACCTCTATTAATACAATTTTCATTTGAGGGGTTGGAACTGGATGGGCTTTAAGGTGCTTCCAACTCAAACCATTCCATTATTTTATGATTCACAAGATAAGAGACTTCTTTAAAATCTTCCCTCAGCCAGACAAATTATATTGAGGAAATAAAGCAAGGACCTAGCTCAGTCCTATAGCAAACTTTAGAATGCAGTTTGGATCACAGTTCAAAATTCAGTAGGATCATATCATAGAATCACAGAATGATTTGGGTTGGAAGAGACCTTAAAGATGATCTCCTTCCACCCTTTGCCATGAGCAGGGACACCTTCCACTTGAAAAATAATAGCTGTTAGTAAAGAACAAGACCCCAGCTGCTCTGATAGTAAATTACTTTAGTCTACATGCCTGTGTAATCCAAATGTTTGAAAATAATAATTTCACTTTACTACTGGTTAAAATAAGCAACTATTACAACTAT
This sequence comes from Muscicapa striata striata, assembly GCA_030060385.1. Lineage (NCBI taxonomy): Eukaryota > Metazoa > Chordata > Aves > Passeriformes > Muscicapidae > Muscicapa > Muscicapa striata. Next base: position 40,618 of record JAREIS010000523.1, on the reverse strand, counting down.
TTACTTTACAAATATTTGTAAATAAAGTTTCTCCCCCACAGAAGCAGACTGTAAATGTACTGAAAAAAAAATGCTACACAACTGGTCCAACTTCTGAAATTTTAAAATGATGGGCAATCCTGGCTGTGGCAGCACATTTCCTGAAGCCCCATAAAACCAGGGAGCATGTGCTTCAGCTCTGCTGTTCCAGGCCTACGACAAGAAGCTGTCCTAAATTAAGTACCCAGTAATAAAAGCTGCAGTAAATCTACCTCTCAGGCATAATAGGGACGTTAGCTTGCCAACGTGGAGGGAAATGAAATTTATTTATTTCACTGCCACCAAGCCTCTGTCCCTCCTAATGGAACAATTGAGGAGCAGTTAGTTCCACAGCAGGGCCTCCTCCTCCTCGGTGAGGAAGAGCAGCCCCGAGCATGCTCAGCCAGCCTGCACACCTCCAAGTGCTTTATAATGAACAATCAGGGCTCTGCTGGGGAGCTGACTCAGCACTGAGGCAGGGCTTTCCAACCAGGGAGGGGATCAGAGCAATCCCAGTCCCCAGTTGGGAAGGGAAAACAGACACAGTTTTGTGGAATCACAAAGTGCTGTGGTTGAAATAGGCTTTAAAAATCATCCAGTGCCACCCCCTGCCATGGGCAGGGACACCTTCCACTATCCCAGGCTGCTCCAAGTCCAGTCCAACCTGGACACTTCCAGGGATTCAGGGGCAGCCACAGCTTCTCTGGGCACCCTGTGCCAGGGCCTGCCCACCCTCACAGGGAAGAATTTCTTCCTGATATCCAATCTAAACCTACTCTCTATCAGTTTGAAACCATTCTCCCTTGTCCTGGCACTCCTTGTAACCACTTCAGATACTGGAAGGAGCTCTGAGGTTTCCACACAACCTTCTCTTCTCCAGGCTGAACCCAACTCCCTCACCCTATCTCCAAATGGGAGGTTCTCCAGTCCCCTTATCACCCACTGACTCACCTGGGAGCTGTAGGAAATCTCCCTTCTGCTGGTGCATCATCCCTTCCCTAAAACCTAAATTCTTTTGGGGAACAAGTAAAAAACAGAACAGAAGAATCTTATCAGCACACTCGTGACTGATGAGTTGGAATAAAATTCTCTTTTAGACAAATGTCCATTTTGCCTTATTAATTTAAACAAGGATTTTAAAGACAAAGCTCATCAAACATTAGATAAGCCTTTTAAGTTAATGGACCATGTAGTCCTATTTTCCCACAAACTCAGGGATCTTCATATTATGTCCTATTTTTACAGCAACATCAATTATTAATATGTATACTTTTGCTGACAGAGGACCACACTAAAAATGTGAGTTTCGTTATCCAGTTCTGGGTCATTAACTGTGAAAAGCTTGTAAATATAATGGTTTATTCACATGGGAAGCCTTCATTAAGATGCATTATTCTACAACTGATGTGGCAGCATTGCATTATCAAGTTCACTGTCTCCATCTAATATTTGTAATTTGTTTCTAAATGAGTTGCTGTTTGTAGGGCAAGTTAACAAATTTGAATTTCACATGGCCAGAGAAATTTCTTAAAGATGGGAAAATGCTTCTTCCCCCAAGGAAAAGCTATTTATTAGCATCTTCCTGGAGAATGCCTCCCTTTGATTCAGAAGCAGGAACATTAGAGGCACTGAGAGAAGGGATGTTAGAAATAAATTGGCTTTGCCTTCCTTCCATGCCCATTAGAGTGCTGTGGAAGCACACTCAGGCTAACTTGAGAGCTCCACAACAGCCATGTGGAAGCATGGAAAGCTCTTCCATGACACTCTAAGGCCCAGGTCACAGGCTGGCCAGCAGGGAAGCATTCCTGCTCTTGCAATTCATCCTCTCTCTTGGCACTCTCCAGCCATTTCACTTCCTATTCCCTCTTGCATCTTCAGATGGCCAAAGCTTTTTCACACCTATTTTCTTCTGAGTTCTGCTTGTTGACAAGAGAACAGAGCCTCCAGCAGGGCTGCTGGAGAGATTCTGTCTCCTTCTGCAGGCCCAAGAGCACCTGAAGGTGAACACAAGGCCCCAGATTGTGCAGTTGGCTCCTCATTCCTGAGACAGGGGTAGGAATGTGCTAAACTCCAAAGCTGGTGAGGTTTAGGGTGACACATACTTCTGTGATTAGGTCAAGAACACTGTTGACAAAATAAAACAAGTTTAACAGAGCAGCTTTCTTCAGCTGCAAAGCTGGAAGGTATCACCTATGCTATTCATAGCTTATTTTCTTTTTTTCAAGTGTTTTAATAGTCTAAAACATTTTATATCATCATCTACTCAACAGAAGAAAAGCATTTTCTATGAAAATTTTTGACAAATGGTAGAGAACTGACAGTTCCATCCTATGGACCTCTTGTTACATCTCTTCAGCAGCTGTCACTGCTCCAGTGTCTGTATTTAGGTTATGTGGCTTAGTTTTGTCTAGTTCATCTTCTTACTCCTTCCCTACTCTATCAATTAATTCCCTTCCTTGAGCATCCACACGCTTCCATCAGTTCTTACAGTCCAAGGAAGCTGTTTTTAAGAGTCCCCATTTCACTTGTTAGCCCAGGTACACATAAATTCTTTTGATGTCTCCTCATCCTTGTTTTTCCATTCATTTTTTGTTTACATGACTGCATTGATTTCAAAGTGACAGAACAGAATGGCTGTACATTCACCTGTGCTGTTTTTTTAAAAACCAAATCAGGAGGACTGGAAGAAAAGAGAATACAGCCTTATCTTAACTTGCCCTGTGCTCTTTCATGCCTTTCTTTAGGAAAATGTTGAAGGTGAATGGCTGGAGTCTTGTTCTAGAAGCAATTCTCATTTCTTCTGTTTTCTTGTAGTAAAACAGACTCTGGAAAAAAAACAAAAAAAAAAAACAAACATGCAAAGGGTAAATACAACAGCTTCTCACAAGCTGTTCTGCAGGTTTATGTCAGCCTTGTACTTGGTGCTGAGTACAGCTCAAACTCCCATTAGCAGATGTATTGATAACTGAATGGTGCTCAGACAGGGAGCTGCACAAATATTTACTCAGGACTTGGCTGGGTTTTGCCAACCAGAACATATCCCATGGCCTTGTTGTTATCAGCATCTGAGCCAGCTGGTTCAGAGCTGCCTGGACTGTGTCCACATCAGCTTCATGGCTCTGGACCCAAGTGTAGATATGGGCTGGAGCAATTGGCTTTTTGAGATAAGAATTTCCTACTGCTGAACTTACACTGGCACTCCTGCTTGCCAGTTCAAACAGCTCTTACCTCATCTTGCTTTGGGACTGGTGAAAGGGAGGCTGAGTAAATGCACAGTGGGAGAAGCTGGTCATCCAAGGCTCCCTCAAGATGAAGTGGGAGCAGCTCAGAGGAGCTGCAAAGGTTCTGGGATGGCAAGGAGCAGCTCTGCTGCCTGTGCTGCTGCTCCCCTCATTGCTCTGGTCCCACAGTGTCTGGTGCCACTTCCCTTGCTGTGGCACTGGCCCTCAGCTGCTCCTTGGCTGGCTGATCCACCTTTACAGTGGGAAATGAGTAACTTGAGGAGGTGGGAGGAGAGGAAAAGACAAAAGGGATTATTTTCCACTTTTTAGGGAGCTGAACTGGTTCACTGTTGGCTCAGGTAAGTGCCAGAACCTGAGCAGGAGAAGGGAGGGATCATGAATCCAGCAGTTCAGGTGGTGCAGGAGCTGACCCTTCCCAGCCCCAATAAACTGCTCACCTGGTGACATTCCACTTTTAAGTGTTCAGGCTGTGCTGGAGAGGAGCCTGTCTCTCTCCATCCTAAAGCTGCAGGCATCCTCCTGCCCATCTGATGGGAATTTCTCAGGAATCCCCTGAGGATTGCTGTAGGGACACAAATAGAGGAGTTGGTTTTGGATGTCAGTCTGGAAAAAGTGGCCTTGTGGGGGCTGCTCTGGTTTCTAAACAAGTCCTGAGAGAGCAGCATCACATCTGGCTGTCCTGGGCTTCATTTAACATCAGCAAGGCAGACAATGGTGAAATACAAATAAACACTGTTAATAGTAGCTGTGTTGTACTTATAAATAGGTGCTGGTGAGGGGGAAGATTGGAAACACTTGACTTCCCTGCAAACTTGAATTGAGCAAAGGTAACATCTCAGAGTAAAAGGCAGAGCTTGGGGTCACATACTCAGGAAGGGAACATGTGCAGCCACCTTTCAAAACCACACTGCTGCTCTTATTTCCTCCTGAATATTTTCTCCCTGGTGGCCTTGACCGATTCCTGGAGCACAGTGCGAGTCACACATCCCAGATGCAGGGCAGGCAGTAAATTGCTTTCCTGAATGGGGCCTCTGTGCTTGCTTTGGACACTGTGGGATCCCTCTGGGTGCTTGCTGAAACCAAATTTGCTTGGCACTTATTAGTGAGTTTTGGAACCTGGTGGAAGCGTGGAAAAACAGGGAATAACAGATCTGGAATACGAGCTGGCCAAAGCTTTGACAGAGCTTTTTGTCTTCGCGGGGGGCCTCTGGAATTGGGACTTGGAGCACACCAGAAATACATCACCAGAGCAAGAAGAATGCAGTACTGGATTAGTCTGAGGTGTGCTAGTTAAGGACAATTTCTACATACTCTGAAGTTGAAAGGCCAGAGCAAAATTATATTGGGGATTTTTTTTCATGCAAATCAAACTTTTGTTCACATATGCTGCCACCTACATCAGTCACTAACTTTGAAAAGTTAAAAAGTTAATAAAATCATACTTCAAAACCAGATTGTCATATTTTCTTCTCTTTTTCCTTCTTAAATTTGCCATACACCATCAGACAACATGATTAATAATTTCCAAGTACATGAAGAAAACAAATTGTTCCAGAATTAAGAAAAACCAAAACCTAAGACAACAAAGCTAGTTCACAAATTAATCTCTAAAATATATTTTCTCTACACTTACAAGGTAGCAATTGCTCATAAAACACAGGGAGCATCTTAACTTTATCAATGATTGCAACCTGAAAAATACAAAGTTTCAGCCCACCCACACAGATGGGTTTTTTCATGCTTCTGTATTTGAATACCAGAAAGACTTTCATTTTTCTCCCTCACACCACATGTGTAAAATCAATCACAGAGCAGAAATTATTCTAAGACTTGAAACTGGCTGATAAGCCCTTCTCTCCAAGGTTATCAAATCATGGGAATCTTGGGGAGTTGTGATTTTTGTTATAGTGGGGGGGTGTTTATTCCTTTGTTGTTGTTGTTGTTCCTCAAGGGAAGTTGATTTCCTAAAGGAGTCTGACCAGCTGCAACAAAATACCAGGAAACCACTGACCACGCAGTGCATATAAAAATTTCAGTGCACAAATTAAAAACAATACTGGCTAATTAAAAAGCGCCAATGGGAAGTCCAGACATTTGAAAATTCAATTAAAAAATTCTCTGGCACCCTTCTGACATGGATAAAGCTGGCATTTGCAGAACAGCAGCTTTCTCACCTGTCTTATTGAGATGCTGGGATCCCACGCTGCAAAGGTTGTTTTTGTACATTGCAATGTTGGAAATTAATGCTGAAATACCAACAATAGACCATTGTGTGCATCCAGGCACTTTTTATGAGCTCAGGGGTTTTTTTTCTCCTGGCTTCCTGTAAGTAAATTAAGGCTTAAGATTCACTGTCAACCTGGCATTCCAGTAAATATTAAGTTTCTTTTCATTCATACCTTTTATTTTCTCCTCTCGTTTTCAGAGCTTGCCTCCTGAGGTGGAGGCAAGGAGCATTTTACAGAAAGCAAATGTCCTGCAAGGTGAAGTCCAGGAAAGAGAGGACTATTCCTTCAGGCATGAGCTGAGGGAAGCAGAGGGGTCCCACATCAAGGAAACCCTCCAGGACGAGATCACCCAGTGCTTCGTCGAGTGCCGGTGAGCAGAAACACTTAGCCCTTCATCAGTGCATTTGCCCCAAAGAGCCTGATTTTGGGTTCCTACAAACTGCAAAATCCATCTTTAAGGGAGTGGTGCCAGTCCCAGATGAGGAGTTAGTTCTGCATCAGCTGCAAAGCCCAAATCCTGGGCTAGAGGATTCCTGGCTGGGGAGACCAGACCAGGCATTGCTCCTGGCTGGGGTCAGAGGTTCTCCTTCAGTCACTGCCTGTGGATCAGATGCACAAACATTCCAGTGGGACACCTTCACTTTCACATTACCTTGGGCTCAGTCTTTGGAATTACAAGTAGCACACTCTAAACTTCAGGACCAGTGGCTTTTCTCCCTGTCCAAATACATGAGGTTTAAGAGAGAGAACTCGCTCTCCCATGAGATGGAAGTACCATTATTTGCCATAGCAAATCACATCACGTCACTGGCACTGCCATCCTGCTGCTGGTATTATCCAGCAGCCCCCATGAATCTGAAGCACTTTTGTTCTTGAGGCCTGACCTTCAGCCACTCCTCCAAATGTAACTTTACTCTGCTGATCTCAGTGAAACTTCACGTCTCAGTAGAGTTAAGCACATACTTACACAGTTTTAAACCCAGTGCTGACACCTCTACTTCTCTCAGGAAGTTTACTTCAGCCAAAGAAGTTTTCAGCCTGGCAATTCTGACACTGGAAACTCTTGTCCTAAGGAATATAAGTTGGTTTTATAATTTTATGGGATTTATCCCATCCATAGGATTAGTGTGAAAAAGTAAATTGGGAAGCAGCAACCAAAACTTCCAGGATTAGCAGCAAGGTTTCATTTGCTCTGCATAAAGCTGCTCTGCAAACTGTTTTTGTGTCTTGAGCTGCTCAGTGATGTTACAGGGCTCGTATTTGTCTTGTGGACCAGTGTCATGTCCATTAATCATTCAGTGTTTGCCCAGGGTACTGGGCTTGCCTTCAGCGTGCAGTTTCCAGTTGAAAACACAAATGCATTCTGATGAAATTCTCCCCTGTTTGTTCCTTAACTCCTTCAGTCAGGTTTGGGCAGCTGTGCTACAGTGCTACAGTGAAGTATTTGTTAAAAAAGAAAGAATGATCAAAAATAGCACTCACCACACACAGGTCTACCACAACCTATTTCTCTTCTTTCTTGCACTTTTGCCTTTTACAGACTCTCAAGACTCCAGTGTATTTTTACTCTCCTTTAGAAAGAGCTGCTGGTTTTACAAACCTCAGTTATTGCAAAGCACTTTCCCATTCCTTAAATCAACCCTCTCCCAGGGCCTGCTCTGCACACTCCTTGAGCTGCCATTTCCTGCCATTCCCCACAGCTCCCAGCATGTTCTGAGGTACAGGAAGATCTTATTCCCTTTGCTTAATATTCCTCACCTAATAGTCATTCTCCACCACAGGTCAATCGTGTCCAATTAACTTGGCTGTGGAGCTGGGGAGAACTCCCTGAAACACTGCAGGAACCAATGGCAATGTTTCTGTAGCAGATTAGCAGGGAGCAGGCAATCTCCCAGAGAACCAGGCTGAGCCATAAACCTCTTTAAAGACGTTATGAGACACTACTAGAAGTTAAATCTGGTCCACAGAGACACTTAACAGCAGAGCCAACCAGCAGCCTAACCCATCCACAGGATCATTTGAGGAAGCTGAAGCCATGGTTCAGTGGAGGGAGCTGGAGAGGGATGGCTGAGAGGGCAGTTCATCAAAACATCAAAACTCCTGCTGCCTAGTGCAGGGAGCCCTCAGCCTCATGTACCTGTGTAAGGTGGAATGTAAAGTGCTGAGCTTTCTTTTTGTAGCCCTTACAAGCAGAATGGGCCTTCCTTGTTATGCTTCTGTCTCAACTTTAGGTGTGAGTCAAGACTAGAGGCACACCATCAGTAGCCCAGTATATGAATATCTGATTAAACTAACTATAAGGGTTCTTTAGCTGCCCTTTTTCTGCCTAGTCAGGTTCAGTTGTCTTGAATCTCATCCAGATTTGAAAACTAACCAAGATTAAAGCAGATGTTGGAATATAAGCACCACATTAACTGATCTTGGGAAGCTTTATGGATAATCCTGAGCAAGGGATTATATTAGATGGGACTGAGATACACCCACAGGGTGCTTAGAGACAAGCCTTGAGTCAGGCTTGCTCTGCTGCATTTGAGACAGGGTGAGAAAACAGCTCCCTTCCAACCTTGTACAACAACCCACCCGTCTGAAGCAATATCAGATTTTAACAATTAACCATTTTCTATCAAAATGGTCTGGTTAGGATTAAAGCTGCTTTTTTTGGCTCAAGATGTGCAGTTCTGTGGTCTGCCTGAGAGCAAGGTCACTGCTGGTAGCAGAGGGACAGTGACACACTTGTTGCAGTCAGTGTTTGATTAGAGAAGCCCAGAATGTTTTGGGCTGGAAGGGGCCTTAAAGCTCATCTCATTCCATGGGCAGGGACAGTTACCTCTAGGCCAGGTTGCTCCCAGCCCCATCACACTCCCTGTAACTCTCTTGTTTCAGATGAGCTGCCTGTTGTGACCCCTAAAAGTCAGCAGTGCACGGTTCAGCCAAAACCAGACAGCTCTCATTGATAAAAGCTCTTTTGGTGATTTAGCAGATGAAATTGTGCCCCCAGTGAAGGCAGTGGGAGAGCTGCCATCAGCTCCAGCACAGGCTGGATGTGGCCCAGTGCTGGAGTTCATTTCAATCTGGCTGAGTGAGGCAGTGATTTACAGAGCTGAGAGGAATCAGAGCGAGCTGCCTGCAGTCCTGCTCTTCACAGCAGGCCTCTGTCTAAGTGACCACAATCACTTCCCCACAGACACATTCCCTGGCATCCAAAATAGCTTTAAAAACAACAAAAAGATCAGCATATTTCTCCACAAGGGGAGTGTGTGTATGTCCTGCAGAGCCAGTCTTTCCTGCCAGAGAACTGGGAGCTGTGTCCTGCTCAACAGAGGGCCAGGCCTGAAGTGTCAAGGTTTGCATTAATTATTACCTGCCAGGATAGATTTTGGCTCTCCCCTAAGCCAGCCTGCAAGATCAACAGCTAAATGTAGCTTATAAATTATTCTTCAACTAGGCTTTTTGACAGAGCTTGCCATTTTCCATAGTCTATTAAATAAACAGATAAAGGGGAACAAAGATTCTTTTGAATAAATTTTGCTGTGTGGAGTAGAAAGTAAACCCAAACTTCCATATTTTATCCTTCACTCTGAAAAGACTGTGATAGAAAATACAATTAGCAGGTATTGTCTTTCAGCACTGTTAGATTGTCACAGTTACTGTTAGATTACAAAAGCAATGAGCACATATTAAATTTCTCAACTTGTAAGAACTGCTGTAAATATTTATCACTTTCATTGCACAAGGGAACAGCTGCTGTCATTTCAAGACCCAAACCAGCTTCTTAGGAAGAGAGGTTATAAAAAAGCCAAGGAAAGCAAAACCCAAAGGAATAGACTAAATGAAATTGTTCCAGTTGCTTATATCAATCCTACTGCCGAGCAGATAAAATAATTTTGATGTAGCATTGCATTTTTCAGCCTTACCATCCATCCTTCAGTTTACCTGGGGTCACTTCTGTGGAGCTGCTCTTTTTTGGCTTGCAAATTATTCACATAAAGCCTTCCAGATTTCCATGTGGCCTTGTCCAGCCATACTAGAAAATAAAAATATTTGGTTTTGAAAGCTTTGTGAAGAAGCATCATGCAGTCTACCTACAGACCTGCCCTTTTTTTTCCTGTTGGTTTTCTTTCCAAGACAGTTCATAGAGCAGGGGTACCAATAATCTAAAATTAGCCGTCGCTATGATTATATAGGTCTGAGTTTGGATGGTAATCACTTGAGTCCCACACATTCCATCCACTCAATTAATAACAGAGTTTCATATTAAAATACAGCAGAGCTGGGGTTTTAGCTTCAATTTCCTTTACTGTTCCAAACCAAACCCATTTTTCTGTAATTTCACATTTAAGGTTTTGCACTGAATATGCAACGCTGGTCATCATCTTCTCAACTCTTTACCCACTGTAAATAAACCAGTTCCCAAATAACAAGTCTTGTTAGAAAAATGAATTTCAGAAAGAGATGGGCAGAAAAGGGAAGAAGGATCCCTTTATTATCCAGAGAAACACAGCAGTGTCTTTGTCTAAGACAAGTCTTTTCTGACAGAAATCAATACAAAGGACAAGAAATCAAGATGAGGTTTTTATTACCAGAGATGGCCTCCAGAATCACAGGGGAGAGCCTCATGCACGGGCTCTGCTGTGATGTGCCTCATGCCCTCGAGCTGTAACAAATTACTCCATGAATTTCTGGCAGGATTTATCTGCCACTGCTCAGAGCTCTGGGGAGCATTTCATCAGTGGCATCGCTGACCTAATAACAGGGGATCTAAGTAATAGCAACTTTTATGGAGGCTGTGTGTTATTCCCACAGATTTGGGGATTGGTTTTCGGGAGGGAGGAGGCGGCAAGGGGTAAATGTGCTTTCATAATAGGTTTACACTTTACTGATTAGCTTTGAATGATCTTCTTGCTCTGCCTGCTGACTCGAGTACTGTCAGAAAAGGAATTGGCCAAGCTTCATGGTGAGTGAATCAGACTCCTCCTGAAGCAGGGGAGGGGGGGCTCCTGCACTTTATTTTTTCATTTTGAGCATTCCTGACAGCCAGCCTGGGCTTTGATGCAGAGGGAAAGAGAAGGAAATAGGAAGTGATGGTGTTATGTTTCCCTTTTTTTCCCCAGCCTGTTTTGTGGAGCTGAGTTTACTGCCAATACTCCTGTTCCCGGGGCTCCCTGGGCAGCAGGGGATGGGGAAGGGGGAGGCAGGAGGGAGATGAATGGAGAGAGAGATTTTTCCCTGAAACCCTACAGAGCAGGGAAAGTGTTCATTCCTGTCAGGCACTGCCCCTATCGCCTTTCACACTCTGCTTCTTCACAAATCCACTCTGCTTTTTATGGAGTCAGTGGTGAAGCTGCCAGGCAATCCATCAGCAGTAAAGCCTGGCCAACAGGACAGAGAGGGATGGCACTCAGCAGTGCCAACAGCAGCACCCCCTCTGCTCGGCTTCCCAGGAATGGCCGCTCCGAATGCGCCCAGCCTCGCCTTGCCTTCCAGTCCCATCTGGCTCACCTCAACCTGCCAGCAGTGCTTTCCAAGCAACCCCAGCATGGACTGCAGCCTCCACACAATATGGCAGCCACTCATGGAACAGCTGATGGGAAAATTGCTTAAAAACCAGGTTTGGTTCCATGAGCCACTCCAGCAGATAGCTGTCCAAGAGCAACTGCCAGCCTGAAGATCCTTGGAACACAACCAGAGACATCACCAGCCCCTTGATCACAGGCCTCCTTCCACAATGCCCTGTTAGTCTGGAAAAGCATTCCCTTCTTCTCTGCTACTCCTGCAGGGGCATTCCTGCTGTAGGAACCCACCCAAAGAATGCCTCTTTGGTATTTGGCACTTGATATTCAGCACAGACAGGTGTTGCTGCCCACAAGAGCCATCTGTAGATGGGTGAAGAACCATTCTGTTTTCACCTCATGAAAATTGTCCTTACTTGTTTTCCCTTTCATCATTAAAGCATTATCACATACTCACAAACCATTTGCAGGTGACATTCCACTCAGGAGCAGAAGTTACCAGCTAGGAGCAGCTGTGAGTTCATGGTAAAAATCAGGATATGGGGATAAATTAGTGGTTGTCTGCTAATTCGACCAGATGAGCATGAGCTGAACTAAATTAGAAAGAGATCTATACCTGCACCATATTTTCTCCTGTCCTCACCTGGAGTTGAATATATCTTCACCTTCCCTTTTGTACTTTGTGCAGCTTACACAAACCAAATTCTTCTGGGACTAGCACAAAACAAGGAGATTCTCCTTCTGAATCCCTCTGCAGGGTTCTGTCTCTTATCCAGATCTTCTGGTTTTCCTCTGGGGAGTGAAGACAAGCTCTGAATAATGGAAATGAAGCTCTGAAAGAGGATGGCACAGCCTGGGGTGCCCTCTGCCCAAACACTTGGTTTTCCTGCAAAAGTAAAGAAACATTATTAGAAGAGGCAATGTCTGGGGGGTTTTTCTGTCAGTAGTTTCACCTCTGTTTTCTGACAGAGCCAGCAATCCCAGGTTTTGCCAAGGCAGTAATCTCTGTATCCCAACAATCAGTGCTGGTGCAGAGTGCTCTCTGAGTGCCTCTCTCCCCTGCCAAAAGGCATTTCTGCAGGGACAGCTTCCATTTAACATCCTTCTCCCTGAAAACAGCTCAGCCTGCTCCCAGATGCTGGGAGTTTCAAAATCCAGCAGGAAGAATCCAGCAAAGCCTGTCTGGGACCCAGCATAAATATCCTGGCAGGCAGAGCATGCTGAGCTCCTCACTGCAAGCAGCCATGGCAGTGACTTAGAGTACATCTGTGAGAACTGAAATCCTGCCTTTGGGCTCCCAGCTGAGACAACCTCCAAGACTGATTAATTAACATAATTAGGAGCTGTAAACATTAATGGGTAATGTTCAAGCCTTTCCTAACACGTTCTTAAAGGCTTCCACTGAGCAGTTATCTGTTGACTAATTTTGGCAGGCATCTTTAGGGCTGGAGGGAGCAAAGGAATGGAATGCAAATGCACCACTGGCTCATGGGAGGAGTGAACCAAAGCAAATAACCCACCAGGTTCCTTTAATAGAGGCAAAATAAGTTATCAGAAACAAGAGAATTGTTTGTTTATGATGGGGGAGAGTAGAGCCAACAGCTCTGCAACCTGTTTTCCCATCAGTTGGAATCAACTACATAACCTGAAAGCCATTTAGAACAAAACAACAACAAAAAACACCTTCAGGCTTTTCTTGCTTATAGGAGCACCAGGCTGTCATCTTTTTAGAAGTGTGAACCCCTCTAATTCCAAAGGAGGGACAGCTGTTATGAAGTCCACCTGCAGTTAATCTACTTTACTGGGTGTCCATGGATTTACAGGAGGCAGGGGACACCTCTGGAAGCTTCTGTGCAGTGGCAGAAGTTGCCTCCTTCAGTGCAAGCTCGGGATTTACGAGTGTGCTGACATTGATGGAGGCAGCTCCATGGCTTTGGGGGGCACCAGCAGGATTCATCTATTTCCCACACACAGATAAATCTTGGTGGCAGGTATCTGAAACAGCAAGGCCATTTGAACCCTGGTGTCACACCTCCAGAGAGGCATTGATAAGATCACCAATTCTGCTTTCTAAATCACCACAAACTCTGAGATATGTTGTGTTTCCAGTCTGACACTTTGATTTATGATTGCCACCTCTGTGCAGTGATTGAACACACGTGCTAAGGGCTCTTTGCAATCTGGATTTTGCTCATTCAACTGCCCAAATTTCTAAGAAATGAAAAGAAGATTCTTAAAACATCACATGTGTAAATTGAGTTCCTCAAGGGGTTTTCAGCATAGCAAGTCATGCTCCTGAACTCTTGATTTAATCACCAAGTGTACCAATGCTGCACATAAGCACATCTTCACCAGCTTTCCAAACTATGATTCCTTTCCAGATAGACACTGAGGTATCTCAGATCACAAAGTCCTTAGGGACCTTCCCTGACTGATCTCTCCTTTCCCTGAGATGTTTTGCATACACAGAAAAGAGGGTCAGATCCTGGTGTTATTTTATCATCCTCATTCTAAGCAGATTCCCACTGACTTCCAAGGGGATTCATAGAATAAGACACTGTTGATTTTGAGCCTTTTTCAAGGCTGTCACAGCCAGGCAGAATCACAGAGCCTTTTCTCCAAGCAGTTCACCAATGCAAAATCAGGGAAAAAACATTTCAGTGCTGTGGCACTTTGGGCTTTCTGCCTGTGATGGGGTTTTTCCTCAGCATCTTTTGCAGGAATGCTCAGAACTTCAAGCATTTGTGAGCTGATATTCACCTCTCCATCAGGCAGGATTTGCACTGCACACCTCTCACCACACTTGCACATAAATTATGCAGAAGCAACATCAAAATCTCATTCAGATCTTAATCAGCAAAGCCACAATGAGCTTCTACAGACCAGGCTCTCCTCCTCCACTTTTCTCCTCAACCTGATTGCTCCCAATTCACTTTGCCCAAAAAGGCTTTGCCTTTTCCCCACCCCATTCCTGCCCCAGTTTCTGTCTCTGTAGTTTTCAGCTGTAGACCAAAGGCAAGATTGTCCTCAGCCTGTGTGAATTTTTACAGGGATAGCAGAGACATTTCTGTTCCAAAAGGCATGAGGACCAAAGAGAAAGGTAAAACTCCTTTTTCTAAATCCTGTGAGCAAAAAGATGGGTCCAATTAGACATTTTCATTTATTTTGGATAATTATTATGCCTTTAACTATACTGATCCATTCCTACAGACCACTGCTCTGTAGGATAACTCCAGGCTTCCCAATTTTTGATTTGTAGTACTCTAGAAGCAAAACTATCTGTTTCAACAAATTGAGGCTAGATTCCCTTTTCTACCTTCTTCAAATGGCTGCAAGTGACCCACAGATACCCACAGTCCACTGACCTTGAGGCTAAGCCTCCTGCTTAGAATTAAAGCTCCTAAAAATATTCCTTTCTTTATACATCCAAAAGTCTGGAATCAGCTAAAGTAAATAGCATTAGTCTGAGCTGGCCCATTTGCACACAAGAAAAATAAAATCTGGTAACTAATTAGTTCATTTTCCTAAAGCACTTCATACCCATCTCCATAATAGTTAGGAATTAAAAGTCTGAAAATGCAAAGTGCTCCCGACCTAATGCAGCAACCCCCCCACTGAGATTCCCAAGGACACTTCCCAAACATTAGGTTTATTTGTTGTCATAGATACTCACACAGACACAAACATGAGTGGCACCCAGGGACTCACACTTGCCAGCAGCTTGTTAGAATACAGCTCTACATGTCTGAAAGGCAGGATTGGGCTTTTTTTTTTTTTTTTTTTTTTTTCTGGAAAATCCTGCAGGCTGTGCCCATTCAGTGGGTGTGTTAAGTTGCTGTCCTGCTTTATTCCTTTCTCAAGCAGAGTCCTAGCACAGCAGGCTAGGTTTCTGAAGGCAGGAACAGAGCAGTAGGGTGTTTAGAACTGATAACTGGGGCCTGATGTTCAGCTTGGAGCTGGTTTCTTTTCCAGGAATCCAGCTAGATACCTACTAGGCTTGGCCCAGGGGAGCCTGCTCTGCCATCTGATCTGTTCTTGGTTTAACCAGCAGAGTGTGGCCCTAATCAATGAGAAGGAAAGAAAGAAAGAAGGGAATGAATCCCAAGGGGAAGGGGAAGAGACCCAGCCCAGCTATTATTTCACTCCACTGTGACAGGGAGAGGTATCTTCTCCAGCAAGTTAATACAGAGCAGGAGGAAGAACCAATTTTCCCCACTTCCCCATTTCCAACAAGCAAAGATCTGCTGGGATACAGAAACAAGAAACAGGCAAAGAAAAAAGAGCCAGGAGTCCCACTGGTGCCTGGTAGAAGCACTGAAGAGGCAGTGGCTGGCAGAGGAGAGGTGTTTAATGGATTATTCTGGGAAGAGAAAGAGGAAGGAAAAGCTCAGAACTAGGAAGAATAAAACGAAAGCGAAGCACAGAGCAGTGGCTCCCAAGCTACAGCCCTTGCTCCACAGATGGATCTCTTTGGAGAAGCAAGCAGAGGAGGTGGAAAAGACATTTTCAGCCTTGGCTCTGTAGAATGCAAAGAAGAAAGGAGGCAAGTGGGGCAAAAAAGAACCATGGCATAGATTGACACAAAGGGACAGCAGAAGCAGTCATGAGGAGCTGGAGAGGCAGAATCAGAAGAGAAGGTATGAAAGAGGCATAAAACTGGGGAAAAAAAACTCCTATGAGTTACCATTTTGATAAATAGGCACGGTTAGGACCAAAGACTAACAGAAAATATGAAGTGTTTCCAAGGCAAAGACAAAAAAGCAGTTCCCAAATGTCTGTGGCAGCAACTTCAGGTGAATATATTAAAAAACACTTGATTGCCAAGAGGCCAGATTTGAGTTGGAGAAGATGAAAGAATCAAGTTATGGCTGTGGATGACAGCCTGTTGCTCTTTCCCCCAAGAGAAGAAAGATATGTTTAATTCTGAATTCTGGTTGTTTCCCTGTTTTCACTGCCAGGGGTTTTTTTCCAAGGTTTTTTGCACCCTGAGGACCACAGCACTGGAATGTCTGATGGAAAATGAAGCTGATTCAGGGCACTGTGGCTCCAGTGTGCCAACAGGGTTATTTAGCAGGCTGCTGACAAGTTCCTGAAGTGCTGAATTCCAAGTGAATTCCACACCCAGGAGGCTTGCAGCATCTAGCAGAGAAAATTCCAGGGTTACACTGCAAATTGAACAAGGAGGAGGTGAGGGGGAAGAAGGACACAGGCAACAGGAGCAGGTTGTCCCCTAAACATCAAGAACTCCATGGTGGAATAGCTGGAGCAGGCTCTAGGTGACAGCAGAACACTGACTGCAATCCCAGGGCTGGGAAATATGGCAAGGGTACCTGAGACAAAGCTTTTTTTTTTTTTTTAAATTTGATTATTTCCCTCAAGAGCTCCTTTATTGGGTGGGCAGTGTGGGCTGGTGAGCACCTAGGGAAGACAAAATTCCCAAGACAAAATTGACATTAAAGCCACTCTATCCAAATCCTGTACTCAGATTCAAGGCTGGAAAGGTTTGGTGACAGTATTTCTGTGGGCAGAGCAGGAACTTGCCTGAAACCTGAGTCGCATCCATTCTTTCCAGAGCCAATGTGTTTCAGTTTTACTGGGAATTTCAGTGTGGGGGAGGTTAGTCAGACTCCATCAAGCAGGTTGTTTTTATTATCCAGGTCAGAGTCCAGGGCTTTTAAGTCATGCTGCATTTCAGTCCTGTGCAGAGACAACAGAAATTCTAATTATTTTTAGTCATTTACTCTAAAAACACCCAGCTATTATAATGTGTGTGCCATGTCAGACAGCCTTAGGATCATCCTAGGCTGAATAAAAGACATTTAATAGGATATAAGGGAGTTTAGGTGGTGTTTCTTAGGGGCTACTTGTACAAAATAATTGTATCAACAGTAATAATAACTAAATCAGTAAGATCTTGTGCCTAATACAGATGTGTTTGAATTTCCCCATCCCTGGAAGTGTTCAAGGCCAGGGCTTGGAACAGCCTGGGATAGGGGAAGGTGTCCCTGCCCAGGGTATGGAATGAGATGAACTTTAAGGTCCCTCCAACCCTTGATTCCATGGCTTGAGCAAAGGGTGTAGAACCATAAAAGAGCTGGTTCAGTATTTCCTGAGAGATTTATGGAATAGCAGGAAACTGCCTGGCCCTGAAATCTGTTCAAGTACTCCCCTGTCTCTTCCCAGAGCCCCTTACTGACTCAGTAATCCTTTGGTGGCTTGGAAAGGAAGTTTACTCTCTTGCTTTGTGTTCCCCATCACACAGGGAAAAGAACTCTTCCAGGTTTTTTTGGGTTTTTTTTTTTTTTTTTTTGGAAAGCATCTCTGATCCAGCAACCAATTCTGAAGATGCTGGTTTAAAGCATGGCTGTAAGCTAAAGGCTGCAGTCTGTGTAGCTGCAGGAGTGCTCAAAGTATTCCAAGTCAAAACACAATTGTTCCAAGGGATTGAATTCCAGAACCAGAGCTCTGCCCTGTGCTTACATGTGCTTCCCATCATGGGCTCAGCTCTCAGAGCTGCTGCACAGGGGGTAACTATGCCCAAAATATCCTTCCACCTCCATCCCCTCCTGGGAAACCACATCAGCACGTGGGTTTGTTCCTGTCTGTGGCAAGGTTGACATTTTGGGAAGCCTGGGAATGAGTGGGAGTGAAGGTGGGAGCAGCCAACTGCTGCTCTCCCACGTGTGTGCCTGCATTCCCTTCCTGTCCCAGCCAAATCTTCCCATCCTTTGCCTCAGGGAGCTCTGCTATCCTGCAGTGAGGCCATTCCAGACAACTGATCCTCTGGAGAGGCCTCTGAAGCAACACAGTCACATCTCCAGGCCTGGAAAACAGCACAAAAGAGCCCTAAGATTGAGCAAAGCTGCCCTGCAGGGCTCTCCTGCCAACTGCACTTCCCACCCCACCTTGCCTGTTCCACCAGGTAATTTGGGGAAATTACCTGTGGTTGGGCTCTCTGCTTCTTCCAAGAGCAGGCTCCAGCTCAAATTCCCAGAGAATATCCCTTATATCCCTGGTTCTCCAGCCTCTTTGCCACGTTGCCAGCAGCTCTCAGCAGCACCAACCCCATCTACCAAAGAAATTATTTAAAAGAACATTATTAAGCCATCATTTAAATTAACAATAATAAAAAGCTGCACTTTGTGCTTATTTTTGGTTAAATCTGAGTGTATCCCGCTGAGTAATGTGCAGAGGGATTCAGTCATTTGGAGAGGCAAAAGGTATTCAACCCTATCAGTCTGCACAATTCCAGCCAATTTTGGGAGACTATAGATCATGCACCAGAGCCACACCAAACACGTACAGAACTAGAACACTCCAATTTTTTCTCTCCCAAAACTAAAAAGGTGAAAGTTAAGGAACTTGGCATCTCCAGGCATTACAGTGTATTTCTTGGACTGCAGAGATGACTGGGGTTTTCAGCTAAAACTCCTGATAAATGGCTGCTCTTAATACCATGCCTGGCTTAGAGCTGAGCTCATCTGGAATGTTTCTCCTTGTCTTTTCCCACACATTTTAAATGCCAAACTAGAGGTTCCAAATTATTTTTCTTTCCAGTGAGCTCTTTGGTTATTAGCATTTGACCAGGAGTGTAAACAACTCTAATTTTATGGATGGATTCTGCAACATTCTCACTTTTCCCCTGGTTTTACACTCTGTGTACACCTGATGGGGGATTTATTCCAGTAAGGCTGCACAAGCCAATTGGGATGAACATGGAAAAATCAAGCACTGTGACTGCTTTCATCTGCATGAAATTGCCTCAGATTTATCATTAAATAGTTCATTTGTGCTTTCACATAAAGCACAGAGAACCAGATCTCTTGAAGTGGACAAGGTGCTGGGGATCCTGGTGGACAAGAAGCTGTCCCTGAGCCAAGAGTGTTCCCTAGGGGACAAGAAGGTCCTGGGGTGCATCAGGAAGAGCATTCCCAGCAGGCCAGAGGGGGATTCTGCCCCTCTGCTCAGCCCTGGGAAGCACCTCTGAAGTGCTGTGTCCAGTTCTGGGCTCCTCAGGACAAGAGAGACAGGAGGGGAGTCCAGAGGAGGCTGCAGAGGTGATGAAGGCATTGGAGCATCTCTGAGGAGAAAAGGCTGAGGGAGCTGGGGCTCCTCAAGAGGAGACACAGCTGAGAGGAAACCTCTGTGATGTGAATAAATATCCAAAGGGTGGGTGCCAGAGCACGGGCCAGGCTCTGCTCCATGGGGCCCAGCAATGGGACACGAGGGACAGGCAGAAACTGATGGCCAGGACTTCCACCTGAACAGGAGGCAGAACTTGTGCAGTGACCAGGGTGGGTGTGGAGTCTGCCTCACTGGGGATATTCCAGAGCCCTCCAGACACAATCCTGTGCTCTGTGCTCTGGGATGACCCTGCTGGAGCAGGGAGGTTGGACCAAACCTTCACTCTGGTCCCTTCCAACCTGACCCATTCTGGGATTCTGAGCAGTGAAAGAGTCTGGTTACATTCTTAAAAACTTTGAAATGCACAATTTTCAGCTTCTCCTTTCCCATTGATGTCTTTCTGCTGTATCACAAATGCTTTTCAAGATAGTTCAGTCTTAGCTGCAAATAGTGATTCCAGTTTTAAATGAATTCTCAAGCCACTGTCCCAAGCAGTAATGAAAAAGAAAAGCCTGATGAACCTGGTTGCACTCTGTGCTTTAGAAGCTCCTCAAATTAAATCATGGTCAGGCAGCACAGTGATCCATGAGTGGGACAGCCATGACACATTTTAACTCAGGGAGGCAAAAAATGAGTGATGCCAGCCTGGGCTGTATTTCTGCACTGATACCACAGGTGTAAGGCAGAGATAGAGCTACTGAAATGTGTCTGATGCCATCTTTGATTCCACCTCAGATCCATACATCTTCATCACACTGGAAAAATTACATCAATGAAAATCACATCATTTACCCACAAGCAGGTTATCTAATCACCATATTACTTCTACATGTTCTACTGTCTATTCTAGCATTGAAAAAAAGGGTGGATCTGAGCTTCTCTGCTCATTCCAGGCTCCCATTCCCAATTTTCCAGGCAGATATAAAGGGTGTCCATGCTGCACAGCACACACAGGGAGGCTGACATGCCCCAAGGGCACTGCACTATCTTCAGTGTTAAGTGATGGGCCATGTCAAAGCAGTGTAAAGCAGCCAGGTTAGAGCCTTCTTCCCCTCCTGTAGAGATGCATTTTGGTCCACCTTGACTTCTAAGAAGCAAAAACAATTGCTCAAATTTCTCATAAACAAATCCCATAAAACAAAATGCTCTCTTATACTCCATTTCACTCCAAATCCCTAAGAAACTTGTGATGTTGGAGGGCAAGTTATTTCTTTTGGCTGGCCTTGCTAGAAAAAAAATGGCATGCTTTATTTTCCTCTTTACAGGATTCATATTGTGTTAATAAAGTACTCTTGATTCCCTCTGGCTGACTCTGCAGGAAAACTATTCTTGCAAAGCTTCTAGTCTGGGTTAAAGTAATCTTGCTTAAAACTGCCCATAATTGTTTCAGTCTCTTAAGTTTAATGCTGAGCACTGGAAATTCTGCCAAATTTGAGCCAGGATTGGGTGTTCTGTGCTGGCAGGATAAGCTGACCAAAGGTGAGGAATTCACTTAATGCAGAGGGAACTTGACCTGGCGTTTCTTTGAGCCAGCTTCTGTATTTCTGACCTTGCTCTGAAGAGAATGAAGAGACATGAGCAAATCAAACCAGATGAGAGTTTGATGGGAGTGCTCATTATTCCATCAGCCAAGTCCCCAGCCCTGGAGCAGGCCCTGGGAGCAGCTCTGCCTCCCCAGGCAGGGCTCTCACCCTGCTCTCTGCATTCCTCGAAAGGCTGGAGACAGGCAGCAGGAAGCTGACACTGGAAACGAGCCTGGGGACAGCCAGACTGGGAAGAGGGGGAGCAGCCCTTCATCCTTGGAGACAGTCCCTGGAGGAATGCAGCTCTGGTAAATACAGATCATCAACAGCTCCAAAAGAGAAGGAAATGCACTCAAGGAACTTCAGACCGAGAAAGTCAAGCACAGGGGCAGTGCTGGATGTCAGTGTTCCCTCCAGGGGCAGGGATGGGACATCCAGGTGTCCTCAGATCCATCAGGAGATGCTTCCAGTGTTATTCCACAACTTGCAGCTCTGCCCAAGGCTGTTCTGCACTGCAGGAGTCAAGCCAAAAGCCCTAAATAACCTTCCAGGGATCTGCTTTCCAGTCCCTTTAACCTTCCCATTTCCATGCTGTGGTGGGTACATTTCGTGTCCTCCAGGTTTGTCTGAGCCTCCAGCACAGCTTAGTTGGTATCAGCTCTTGCAAAGCAGTTCAGTTGTATCAGCCAGGATCTGATTTCTCCCAAACCTCAGTTAATTCAAATGTGAGCTCTGAGAAAACTTTGGGCAACATTTTTTCAGTGTGTGGAGGGACATGCAAAATCAGAGCACCAGAACATTTCATAAGTGTCAATATTACAAAATTTTTCTTCTAATTGTAGCAGGTTTTCTTTTAACTTAAGGTAATATTGGAAGAATAAGTCACTTTGGTTTTCCTTGGCATTATTCATGCCCAAGCTGCCTTTTATCCCCATTCAAAAGCCTAGGAGTAATTTGCAGTGCTATCACCCGTGCCTCCAATTATCTCAAGGAGAAAAACCTATTGCCATTTTAAACCAGGAATGATTTGCCAGAACTTTGAAGGGAAAAAAAAATTTAAAATCTTTTTCCTTGTGGTTTTTCAAGCAGGAATCAGGATAACCAGGAGTCCTTGTAAAGACTTCCAGCACACCTGAAGGGGGACAGAGATTCCCATTTTTCCATCCCACTAATTACTTATTGCTATCCCTGAAAGACCAGAAGAATCCTTGGAAAGGTAATACCTTCATGACAAAGCAGAACAGACTCTTTTGCTGTAAGAACTCAAGCAGCTTATGAACAACTGCACTGGGTCAGCCAAAGGTCTACCTTTCCTGGCCAGTAACACCACATGTAATAAAACTATCAGGGAGAATTACCACATTCCTCATTTAGGTCTGTCCCCTCCAACAACTGTTCCCAACTATTACTTGGCTTTGAAGTTCCCTTCTCCCATTTCAGATCTAAGGCAGGCACTGGGGACCCAAAAGACCATTCTAATTATGATAGTTACTATAATAAAGGATATCACCTTTCCCCACAAACCTTGTGTCCTCATTCCTCCATGGGAATGCTTTCCCTTGCACATTGTTGGCCTCACAACACTTGATCTTCAATTTTCAAAGCTGAATATTTATGCAGAACAATAAAGTTTCTGATCCTCCAATTACCCTCCACTGAAATGCTTCCATGCATAACAACCACACGTACAAGCAAACACTGGGAGGATCAGGACCTGAGATAAAACATCAGTTGTAATGTGTCTGTGTCCAAACTCATTAAAGATTATAAGAAGCCCATGGAAATCAATCTCACTTTATGAGTAATTCTGTATTTGCCCAGGTTATTTTTTCTGGAAGTGATTTTCAAAGAGCTAAAGAGAGCACACACTCAAAGGGGGAAAAAAAGCACCACAGCAAAGACACCTAAAATAAACCAGCACTGCTATTTAAGCAGTCTGAGAGAATCCATATCAGGTGGGATTACAGAAATAGGCAAGAATTGCAAAACTGATGAGGGTTTTATTTCTTTAAAGAGCTCCACTCTTTGTTTGTGTCCCTTTTCTGCACAGAACACCCCTCTGTCCCTCTTCTCAGAGCTTGCACCATCATTCATGCCTCCTCTTCTGCACACAGCCCACATCCTTTCTTCCCCTGAGAAGAGTTAAACACTCTTGTTCCTCCAAAGAACAATTTATTTTTCCTGACAAGGCCTTTTATGCAATTAGCTGGAGAAGCCATAGCCAAAAAGAAAGAATAACACAAGTAAAACCATGCCAGAGAACAGAGTAGGTAGGAACTTGTTGAGTCTATTACCAGACAAAATGTTTAAATCAATGGTGGGTTCTCATAAATCAAAAGCCATATTTAGCCCTAACTATAACCATGCCTGAGCAATGTGGAATAGAGAGAAAACACTTTAAAAAAATTTGAAGCTTCTGAAATGAGGAAGGGAGGAAGCAGCAGATGAGACAAGCACAATGCAGAGTCATCTCCCAGACAAAGAATTTATTTTGCAGGTGAGAATGGAGCTGCCACAGCATTCAGGGCTGAGCAGAGCCTGCCAGTCACACTGAATTGTGTCTGGTGGTGATTTGGAAACATTACAGAACCATTTGAACCTAGTTAAAACTTGGACATTTATGTGGGGTTTGTGCTGTACAAATATTGAGCCCAGAAGAGCCAGAACTCTTTGCTACAGATCTGAGACAAAAGGATTTGCACTGCAGACCATAAAAAAATCATTCTTTTTCAATTACACTTGACAGGTCTGAGTTATTGTAAGAGGAATAGGTTTGGAGCAGTAACAGTGAACCAGAGAACATAATGTAATTTGAGAAACAGCACAAAAACCTCATCACATCCTTTTCTTTTTCAGCTGGGAGTTGCAAGATCGTATCTTTTCACCCCTCCATCCTTGTTCATCCCTTTACTCTTCCACTTGAGCTGCTTTGATTCAGATGTAGGGCTCCCATTCATCCCAATTAGATGGCTTTTCTCTAAAGCTGCTTTCCAAACCTATGCTCTGCTTCCGTTGACAGGATTTCACTGCTTTCCAGAAAAGTAATGGATTTCTCACATAACACAATTTCTAAAGGTCCCTTCTTCAACAGCATCCTCCTCAGCACAGAAACCTTGAGCAGTTGTGTTAAAGCAGTGGCTCTGATCCAAAGAAGGATCTTTTTGCCTGCTGTGAACTCCAGCACTCCTCATGTTCATTTGCAGCAGTGCAAGCACAGCTCCCAAGCAGAGGCTGCTGCTGGGGAAAGGGAGCAGGTCAGCCCATGCTCAGCTCCCTGCCTGCAGGCTTTGGGCTCCTGAAGCTCTAAGAGCTGCTGCTGGCATTTGTGGCACAAGGAGGAGGATTCTTCCCAGCCCTGACCTCCCTTCTCACCTTACTTACTTCTGTCCAGCCACTGAGTCCAGTCCCACCATGCCATTTTATAAACCCCATTTGTTCCTTTAGGCAATTGGTTTTACTAGAACTGCATCCTCCCTAAGAAATCCGGGACAATTTGCTTCTGCTTTTGCTTGCAGTGCTTAACACATTGTCAGTGCTCCCACTGAAGCAATCACACTGAAAATAAGAGTTGCTTCTTCCAGTTCTGGCATTTACACATTTTTATGAGGCACTGGAAAAGTACAATTGGGTTTTTTTTTCCCCTTGCAAATGCTGAGATAGTAATAAGTAACAGATTCACAGAGTTCTGACTCAGATCTAGGTGTCTCTGACATGTACCATGTCTTTCAAATATATTACACACTCTAATGCTCCTGTTATCAAGAGCTTAAGCTTTTTATGTTCTCCTCTCCCCATCAACAGTGGAACCAGGGAGGATTCCCACCACAAAGCTCCCTTCCACACTTCCCCCAAAACAAAGCATCCTGCTGGGGCTCCAGTTGGGAGCAACCTCTTGCATCATCAAGTTCACTTTCTTACCCTATTATTACCTCTAATCATCAATAGTTCCGTGTTTCTAGGAAGTTACAAAAGGGGAAGGTGGTTAAAAATTCTTTGAACAAATATTATTGTGAAGCAAGCTCAACATCACTCCACAGTGTTTGGAACCTCCTCCTAATTCAAGAGCAGTTCATAGGACACACCTGGTGGGACCCTCTTCAGCCCTAGATGATATGTAGCTTATCTGATGGCACAAAGATACAGAAATTCAAAATTACAGAATGGTTTGGGTAAGAAGAGACTTTGAAGATCATTGAGTCCCACCCCACACCTTCCACTAAACCAGGTTGCTCCAAGCCCCATCCAAACTGGCCTGGGACATTTGCAGGGATGGAGGGCAGCCACAGCTTCTCTGGTTGCTCATTTTATCCTGGTGTTTCCACTGCAAACCAAAGAATTTAGGTCTAGTTGAATCCAAATGAACATCCTAAGACAAATGCATGAGACAACCCATTGCGATGGCTCTGAGTAGAACGCTGCCAGAAAGTGAAGGGGGAATGAAAATTGAGATTCATTAGGTTTAAGGTGGACTTTTGACCAGGAAGATGAATGGCTGCATTTTTCTGGGCGGATTTACAGGCCAAATGAATCCCTGGTTTAACCTCTGAACTTGGAGGGTTTCATAAAGGCAGGAATTTGCCTAGCAGGGTCATGCATACAAATTCCCAGGCATTACAAGATTGAAGTTGTGGTCATTTCAACCCAGAAGAGAAAGAGGAAAACCCACAAGAGGGTGGGTAGGGAAATAAGATTTAAGAGTGCTGCTTCCAGACCATCAGACAGCAATGAATATGCTGAAGGAAAAAGCAGATGCCCTAGAAGAATTAAAACATTAAAATGTTTGATACTCTCTGCTCTAAGGTCACTGATGACCATGGAAAAATCACATCCTGCACTGCCCTCAACCAGAAAATACCAGTTAGCCCTGACTGCTTAGTAAATGCCTGACCCTCCTCCATGGAAAGATGGAAAGATTGTCTTCTCCTCACCTCATTTTTTGGCACAAGCACCTGCTGAAGTTGCTACCAAACAACTGCACCAACTCAGAGAAGTGCAGAGAATCACACAGAAAATATAAGATTATAAACCAGAAAACCCTTCCCAATTTCAGAATATGGTGGAATTTCTACAGCACTCATGTACTCATCATACATAGCCAAAGATAAATATCACAGAATGGTTTGGGTTGGAGGGAATCTTAAAAATAATTTCATTCCAACCCCCATCATCTCCAAGAGCTGTAAATGGTTTAAAAGTGGAAAAGGGAGTAGAAATACCAAATGTAACATTACTAAATATTGGAAGCTGGCCCTGATATCATGTTCAGTGGGCTCCCAGCTGATTCTTCACCCACAGTGCATTTGCCTTTTTTTCCTCCCAGCTGGCACTGAAGTAGTAACAGCCTCAATAACAGATTTTGGGAAATATTTTACTGTAACCAGACTTGTAGCAGCATTTAAGGTTGTGTTTAACATAAAACTGAGCTATTTTCTGGCTGACTGTAAAAAATGGAACACGAGCTAACATGAAATAATAGCTCATGCATGGTTTTGAAGCCAAAATCCCATTCTTAATGGATTTTTGAAAACACACAGGCAGTGACAGCCCTTTGTTGATGCAGGCTGGTTTCTGGGAATGCAGTGACCAAGGATTTGCATCTGTTTGCCTATAGAACTTGTAAGTGTTGAACAACTCAGAGCTCCTAAGCACAGATGAATGATTGCTGATTCTATCCTAAATGGTGTTGCATTAATACCAGCAAGAGATCCCAACCCTACACGTGGTGCTGCAGAAACAGGACAGATGCTCTGCTCCAAGGATCTCAGCTTAAAACTGAGCCTGCAGCTTAACAGCAGCCTAGGAAGGTCCCTTAAGGTACCAGTTGTTTTTAAAAAAAAAAATGAAAACATTTTTAGGAATAGTGTTGACCTTTCTGAGCTCTTTTCTTCTCCAGGGAAATTTAATTTCATTTAGAGGAAATATAACTGGGCTGTTTGAAAGTAGCACCAGGGTTTTTCTGCTCTGTCAGAATTTTCTTTGGAACAGAAAAATCTTCCTGATGTTACCAACCAAACAGAAAATCTTACAGATATATTCCACCAAGCAACAAAAGGGAAGGAAGTTTAAGGGTCTTATCAGTATAAATGGCCAGGGTCTGGA
The DNA here is from genome assembly GCA_030060385.1 of Muscicapa striata striata. Lineage (NCBI taxonomy): Eukaryota > Metazoa > Chordata > Aves > Passeriformes > Muscicapidae > Muscicapa > Muscicapa striata. The sequence goes on along the minus strand of JAREIS010000523.1, from coordinate 13,874 downwards.
AGTTCCTTGGGTTATTCATGAGACCTTCCCACAAAGTCACTCATCACCCCTTCCAGCCTCCATCACCATCAAAATCTATTGGGAATTTAGGAGTGGTAATCCTGACATGGAAATACAGATGGTTTGGGTTGGAAAGAACCTTAAAGTTCATCCCATTCCATGGGATGAGATATCTTCCACTATCCCAGGCTGCTCCCAGCCCTGTCCAACCTGGCCTTGGACACTTCCAGGTATAAACACTTTAATCTACATCTCTCAGCTAGGAAGGAATCTGCAGCCCTAGGAATTTCCCCAAGAATTTGCAGGTTTTTGTTGGGCCATATGATAAGAGACATGGATTGCTAACTGTCTTAGTTAATTTACAGAAAGCACTGCTAGAAGAAGCCTCCCCACTATCTAACATCTTTATCAACCAGGTGAAATATGATGGATTTGAATTCCTCTTCTACTTTTGCTTCTCCCACAGGCATATCACGGGCAGGTTTCCTGACTATCCCCCTGAGAAGACAGGCGGTTCCAAAGCTATTTTTATTGAAAAACATCCAGAGCAGGTACTGTCCCTCTTTTAATTAAAAAAATGTTCATAATGTTGGAGAAGGATTTGCCACAAAACATGTCTGTTTACTTAAGTAGCAATTTTCCCTAACAGTGGCTCTAGTTCTCCAAGAACCTTATGGTTAAAAGCTTTTTGTTGCAAGTGAAAAAACTGAGTTTTTTTCCCAGGGTGTTTCCAATCAGGTACCAAAATCTGTTCCCTTTCAATCTGTGCAGCCACTTAATCACTGCTGAAGATGCTCAGGTGATGGAAAAGAAGTAGAAAACAGCAGCAGAGAAGAATTTCTTATGCAGGCAGGGATAAACCTTGATTTACTGCATAGGCTCATTGAGCAAATTTAACATCCCAGCAAAGGAAGTATCTCAGTTTATCTTGTGTGTTGTAGGGAACTGGGTTGTTTTTCCTGGTAAATCCCTCTCCTGATTTCTCTGGCTAATGGAAGTGGCTGATAATCTCTTCCTCTGATCATCTGAGTGTCATGCAGGGAAAGTGATTAAGCCCAGCCTTTTCCACCCATCCCGAGGAGCCAAGTGGGATAATGAGTCTGTTGGGGAAAGCAGGAAGCAGGATTTGGCCCCTGAGTGAGCCAGTGTGCTGGCTAGGAAAACTAAGAGGTCAAAACCCAAATTCTGTGGTCCTGCAAGCTCCACCCTTAAGACTGTTGCATGATTTTTCTGCAACTGGTGCTCTAACACAGGTGTGGTAAAAGAGGATTTTTATAGAATCACAGAATGGTTTGGGTTGGAAGGGATGTAAAAATCATCTCATTGCAGCCAGCCTGGCACTTTCCACTAGCCCAGGTTGCCCAGAGCCCCATCCAGGCTGGCCTTGAATGCTACCAGGGATGGGGAATTTTGGATCCAGTCCTCCCTGGGATCACAGGGAGGAGCCTGGGGCACACAGCAGTTTCTGTGTGGTTTGGGGGATGTAAGAACAGGCTAAGCCCAGCACTAACCATCAGCTAACTTTGCTAAAAATGCAGGAAAGCTGCTGCAAACAGCTGCCTGTGCCCCACTAAAACTGAGTTTGGGGCTGCTCCTGGTTTTAGCCAAGTTCAGGGGCTAAACCCTGCTGGGCTCTGCTGTTCAGGCAGGCAGAGGGAGGGAGACCCCCGCTGAAATTTTCAGCCTCTAAAGTAGAAACACGTGCCAGAGTCCATTAGGCTTTGTTGGCTGCAGGGAGCAGCCAGGAGCCAGCCAGCAAGTGAGGCTTATTGCTGGAGCAGGGTTTGGGGAATGTGATGCTAAATAGCTACCAGCAAGGATTAACACAGCTCAGGAAGAAAACACTACAAGGAATCATTCTGGGCAACACTGGATATGAGGTAGATTCTGGAGAAATGGATTTAACCTTCCTGTCCTGCTCCCAGCTTTCAATTCCCACCTTCAGCTGTTTTGTTGCCTTTCCTGAGCATCTGTTTTTTTCTTTGCATGAAAAAATGGAAGCCAAAAGTCTGGAGAGGTTGTTTTACTGCTGGTTTTCCCTGGGAAAAAAACCTTCCTCTATTTTCCTAACAAATTTTCACTAGCAATTATCTGATTTTCACCAATTTTGGGGCCTGTTTTTTCTCCCTTTTAGCCAGCAGAATGTGTGTCACAGCTTTAAGAGATCTCCACAATGTAGTTGGGCCAGAGAAAGCTCAGTACAAGCATGATTTTACCTGAATGTCAGACAAGTAAAACATTTTTTGTTCCACTAAATCAGCTGCATATTAAAAAGTCCCTGAGGCCACTGGGTTTGTTCCACACACTGGGCTGCATAGGAAAGGAAATCCTGGCCCCATGGAAGCTGATGGGAATTTTGTCCTTGACTCCAGGGGGACAGGAGTTCACCTCTTCTCTGTATGAGCTCCTGTGCAGGGGTTGGTTACTCCCAAGTCAAACTCCATGAAAAATCAAGACTGAACTGTATTTAAAAAGTGAGCATTTTATAAGGCTTTGGTAAAGACACTTTGGGGAAAATAAAATACAAATTAATCACTTCACGAACCATTGCTGCATTATTATACATTCTATATTTCTTGATCCTTTGACAACCCTGACCTTACTTGACTTTGTAATGTAGCTGGCCTTCTGCACAAACTGCTTCCATGAGATTTTACAAATGCCTTCCCAAAAGATGTGCCAAAGACATCCCAACACAGAGTACTTGGTGCTTCAGTCAGAAAAATAAGTGCTGTCCTTTGAAAAGAAGCTTTTCTCTTCCTACTCTTCAAGTTTAACATTCCAGGACATCGGTGTAATCTCCCTGCATCTGTTCCAGATTTCTATCCCTAATGGTTTTTTATGTTTTGCTCCACAGATAATCATCAGATGTGACAATTTTTAGCTTTGCCCTTATCCTGCTGCCAACAAAATTACGATCTTTTCCTGTACTTCATTAAGTCTCATCACCATGAAAATAAGCCAAGAGAGTTGCCATTTCACAGGCATTTCCCCCTCTCCCAACTCCCTCTCATTTCAAATATTAAATAACATTTAAAAAAAAAAAAAAAAAAGAAAGGTGTCAGAGAAGGACTAAAAACCTTAAAATATTCTGAATATTTAAAGTTAACCATGCAGGAGGAGGGAAACTGTACTTCTGTTAAAATCACACACTTAAAATATTTACCTACAGACAGCAATCCACCTTCCCCAAAGAAACACACCAAAAATCCTCCATAAAGAAGAAACATTACCTAGGTTCTAACAAAACTTCTTTCTGTAGAGTTAATATTTCAAGAGAGAAACTTTTCCCTCCAGGAACACCAGGCTGTGCCCCTGTTTGTGTTCAAGCTGGTGTTAGAGGCAGGCTCTCAGGCTGCTCTCACCTGCCACAGCTGGAGATCCAGCATTCCCAAACTCTCTCTATCCCTACTTTGCTTTTATACCCACAACTCTAACAGGCAAGAAGTTCAAGTAAGGTTTTCTTTCAAGGAATAAAGCCAGGGTTGATTCCTGAAGAAGAACATTTACTTTGAGTATCATTTTACCTGAGCCAACACCAAATTTCCTGTGGCTGAGGACAGCAGAACAAGTGATCCTGCTGGCAGCTGCAGGTTTTCTTATGCTTGGTTCATAGAAACCAGCATCAGACATTTTCATTCATAGGCTACACTCTGGTTTAGTGCCCACTTCCTTCCTCCCCACCCAAAAAAAAAAAAAAAATTTGCACTGCAAGATTTTAGAAACATGGTCAACTAATATGGGAACACAAAAGTCAATGTAACTTTTATGGAGCATCAGTTTTAAAGGAAAATGTCTTTCCAGCCACTGAAGAAGATGTCACTGGAGAAGAATCATCACTGGCACAATAGGAGTCCTAGGAAAGACTGGGAAAAAATACAAAGAGGCTAAAATTCATCTGCTCCTACTGAAACACAGTCTCTTCTTCAGTATTAAGTGTTTGCTAACTACTTTCTGCATCATTTCAAAAATAGACAACCTAGGAAAGAAAAGGGGAGTCCAAAACAACTTAGGAAGACATCTGCTTCTCTTTCCACTGTGAGGTTTTCTCAGGGCAAAAACAAAAACAAAACAAAAAAATCAAACCTACACTGAAATGTGGGTGAATTGCCTACTAATCTCAAACTAACCTTTGCTTGCCATTGCCTTTCTTGCCTCCTCTTCTGTCAGATTGTTCAGGCATCTCCTTGCAGAGGGGAAGTGGTTCTGTATGGAGGAGCAAGAGCCACTCAAGGTTAGATACAGGGGCAGCTTCCCCCAGCTCCCAGCCCTCTGCACTCATGGAGCTGCTTGGAGCAGAGCTGGAGGAGCTGCAGTGAGGCCAGGCACTGGCACAAGGACACTTGAGCTTCTCAGTGCCATCACAGCAGGTTCAGGAGAGCAGAAACTCTGCCTCACCCCTCCCAGTATCATTCATCTGTGCAAAAACACCAAAGCAAATCACTCTGCTCAGGGTCTGGATGCACTTAAAATACTGCCTGCAGAATGCAAATGGGAACCTTTTGTCAGTCATGTGTGCTTACAGGTATCCTGCTGGATAAAGGCACCCTGAGATGCTGGGAATGGCTCTGGTTACCCTTTGCAGGCAGAGCAGAGCAGAGCTAGAGGTGACAAGGCTGGGTTTCTGGCTGTGTAGGAGCACTGCAGTAAAGGATACACTCGGAGTAGCTCTGTTGGTTTTGGATACAACAGGCCTGCTGGGACACTAAAAACCTATTTTGAACTGCAGTCAATCTGTTAATGTATCCCAGGGAATGAAATGCTTCGCTGCTTATCGCTGCAAGATGTGACTGAGCCATGCTCGGGGCTTGAATTACCATATTTAATTAAATGTGAGATACTGAAATGCTTGGGGAGAGCCACTAATGAAACTGCCCTGGCTGCAAAGCACAGCCCTTGTCACTGTCCCCTTCCAGCATCCAGTGTTCAGTACATTAAAAGGTATACTTGAGAAAACAAATATTTTCCCTGTTACAAAAAACACATCTTACAGTAGGAAATGTTTTATTTTCTACTCTTTCACAGTACTGCCAGTATTAGTGGTCCATTAATAAACTTAAATGGATTTTCTGATTTACACTCATTAGTAAATGATCTCAGAATTCCTCTCAGGGACAAGGAAGCTGCCTAGAAATAAGAAAAGCAGAAAAATTTCACTCTCTGCCTTTTTCAGATAATAAAGTATAAATGGCCAGGAACTAAAGATATGGGAATTGATGGAGCTGTACTCAGTTATCAGCTGCTACTTGCTTGCAGGGATAAAGATGCTGAGCTATCCCTGTGCATCTGTCAGGGTTTGTCACAATATCTCCATCCAATCTCCCTCACCCACTAGAACAATTTCAGTCTTTAGCCATATATTGAAATTAGACACACCTCGGGGCAACCTTTTAAAATCCATCCCTATAAAAATCAACCTGCCTTACAAACACCAGGACAAATTAATAATCTGGGTCTGAGTCCAGAGGGAACTTTGAGTTGTGTGTCATTAGAATATTCTGCTTCTGGATGGCTTCAGGAACTGATCTCACTCCATAAAAGCCCTCACAATTTGGGACACAGAAATCAGCCTTTTCCTAATGATAAATTGGGATAGTCAGCACCTGTGCTGGAGTTTGTAGGGGGGAGTGCCCTGAGCACAAAAAGGCTTCTCTGTGATTGTCTGGAATTCTGGAGTGCACCTCCACTGTGATGTTTGCACCACTTAATTAGTGGCTTGTCTTCATTTTATTCTGTCTTCACTCAGAACCAGGATTAAAAAACATGCAGGAGATGAATTTTCTGATGTTTGGGCTTGGTTGTTTATTAAATCTTATCTAAAGTACAGAGAGCTCAGCAGCACTTCCAGCTACCAGCTAAAAGTGAGCAAAATGGAGATGAACCCAGCTGGTTACAAGGTCTGCTAAAGCTAAACAGTCCCATAGAGAATTAACATCTATATTATTGATACTTTTGACCCAATAACCAAACTGCTGTGACCCTCAGTGCAGCACTGACTGTGCCAGAAACTACTGCCTGAAACCATGGAGAAGGAGGAAGAAAAACACAGAAAGAGACAACACCTAAAATCCTCCATCTTGTCCCATACCTATCACTATATTCTAAAAACCCCAAATTTAAAACCCTTCACACCATGTGCATTCACACACTTCTATTTAACTACACACCCATGACTTTAACTCCATCACTCAAATTTGGAAGCTTTCTCCAAGTCAAAATCAGTGTTCTCCAGGGGGTCAGAGCCAGAAAGCACAGAAAGCTCAAAACCCCCAGGTTTCTGGGGTCTAACACTGGATATTGCATTTTCCCAATCACATTCCTCCCTGCCTCTTTCAGGTAGCTGAAGAGCTGGCTGCCAAAAAGGAAGCAGTGAAAAACAGGAGAAGAGCAAAAAAAAAGAAGACAAAGAGGCCAAAGCCCAAAAAGCTGGAAAGAAAGTAAGGCAATGAAAGCAGGTTGTGAAGCCAGAGGCAGAGCTCAGGGGTGGGCAGAGGATGTTTAGTGACATTAAACTGGTGACCAAAGCTCCAGGCTCAGGGGACAAAGAACTGGCTGAGGTTGGTCTCTCTCAGCCTTTCCATGACCTCAGTGATTCTGGGGAATTTTTTACCTCTCATGTTTTAGGAATGGCCAGGACAGAGCTCAGTGGGAAGAGCTGATGGAGGTTCAGACAGTCAGGGACATAAATGAGGGCAAAACCACACTTTGAGATCATTGCCAGGGCAGTCAGACAGGTAACAAAGTGGTAACCAAGCATTCCCACTTTTCATGTGGGTACACAGAAGTTAATTACTGCCACCCCTTGCAGAATTAGGAATTGACAACCTTTGTCTCACTCAGATACCAACCTCAGAGCTTATGTGGATTTCAAACTAATTTTTAAACCACATCAGCCAGCATTTCATACACCTGTAAACAAAGCCATGCATTTTCAGCCCACATTCTCAGGGCAGGAAATATTTTTGTTTCAAATGTCAGCAGACACCACTTAATGTACAATATACCCCCTGAATTCTTTGAGATAAAGGGCTGCTTTCACAGAAGACACACTTCCATATTATTTCAGGAGCAACTTCACAGAGCAAAGCACCTGTGAAAGAGAGCAGTGACCAAAGGGCATCTTCAAAAGCAAGCTGTGCAACAAAAATTGTCAGCTTTTGCTGAAGCAGCAGCTTTTGTTTCTCATTTACTTCACCATATAAGCAAAAGTTGAAACAATAGATATATTTTAAATAAGAGTCATTAATCTCTTGCTAAATATGTGGAGGAGAAGGGTGAGTTTTCTAGGGCAAAGCTTACTCTTCTCTGCAAGTTTTGTACAAATTAATTTGAAGGCCTAACCCTAGAACAAATATATTGCAAAAAAATTATGCTTTTCTTGGACAACATCCATTAATCTGGCCAAAGCTCTCAGAACTTCTAGCCAAGAACCTAAATTACATGAATTTAGGAAGGATCAGTCAGCTTAATTGGAAGGTAGGTACCTAAATGTTAACTTGTAAATGAGCATCTTGAAAACACTGTTTGGGGGTTTGGATGGGGTTTTTCATTTCCCCCCTTTGTAAATGAAAATTTACAGGCTGAAGGAGCAAATACATGAATGTTTTTCAGGGTCTTTAAGCCTGATTGCTTAACTTTGCTTGCTGGGAAGGGTTGTGGCTGCTCCTGTGCAGACAGGAGATATTTTTAAGTTCTGGTCCCACTTCTTCAGTCAGTCACTTGTTACTGTGACCAGTTTGTTGGGTGACACTGTCAGGGCACCGGTGAAGCTCCTAAAACTGGATGGCACCTCACCTATCTGCTTAAAACCCTGACTTTCACAGGATAAAATTGGCTTCTTTCTTGGTTTTGCACATTTCTGAAGATAAGAACCAACAACAGCAAAAATGAGTCTGGATCCCCTCACAGCCTCTGCAAGGCTGTTTTGAGTTGGGGTGAAATAACAGCGTGGAGCTCTGGGGTTTTATAACTCCATGTCATTCCCATCTCCTCAGCCATCACAAATCCTGTCAAGTAAAATTCTGAGCCATTATATCAGGTTCTCTATGGTTCATTGAGAAAGAACAAAGGGAACATTCTCTCCAAGGTTATAGCACTGACAGGGGAAAAAAAAAAGAGTATCTTAGACCAGTTGAGAAGTATTTGGAAAAGTTCTAACAGCAGGACTCTTATTAAAATAAGTACAGGCTATAAGTCATAGGGATGCAGGCAGAAAAAAAAGCTCTGCTCCCAACTTCAGCTCTTAAAGAAAACAAAAGTTTGATCCCAGAAGGAAATTTAAGTATTTCTGAAAAGCCTGATAGCAATCTTTTCAGAGAGTATTTGATATCAAAGTAACTTCACTTTCTTTTCTCTGCAAGGTGCTGATTTGATTTCCCATTAGGCACCTAAGGAAAAAAATAACCCATGGCTTCATCCCCACAAAATCTCTCTTTCCAAAAGCAAAACCAGTGTGGACTGCCTCACCCAGTAACCTGCTGGAGCTTGTGTCACTGAACATGAGCAAGGCTGTGCATCCCTGAATTGCACCCAGAAAAGTCAAAGAGTGAGAGAGACCCATTCCTGTCCTTAGTGAAACCTCTTAGGAAAATGTCCATAGGAAACATGCACATATTTCCACATTTCTGCTTAAATTCAAACATGTATTGCTGGTTCAAGGGGCCTTAACACATTTCAAACAGAACAAGCACATACTCAATCCACTGAAAATCAAAAAATATATGAACTAGTTTCAAAGGAAAAGTTATTTTTGTTATGTTGATTCTTAGGCTGTTAATTGAGGCAAGAGAAAACAGAACTGCAACTGTCCTTTAGACACAGGAGAGTGGGTTTGATTAAAATCAATTAAATTGACACAATGATATCATTGACATCAGTGTATAAAATCACTGAAGCAAATAACTAAAACAATTCACTGGCTTATTTATAACAATAAAATGTTGATGTGTCCTGTGGTATTGAGAGGCTGGAAATGAATAACCCATTTTTAGGCTGGTTAGGGAGAATTTGTTTGTTGGGTTTTTTAATAGTTGGCACGTTTCTCTTAGAACATCATGGTTTCATCATTTCCTATAAAATACCATGGGAAAAATGATAAAAAAAGGATTCTGCCTACTGCAAATGATTCAAGGATGAACCTCAAAGTGTCACACCCTGTGAAACTGGGAATACATTGGAGTAACTGGGATTTGAGCTCAAATCCTCCAACTTTTTGTTACACTTTACCAAAACAGTTCTTGATGTTCAGTCAAGAACCTCCCAAGTCTCTTTCAAAGGCATCTATAGTGTAGAAGTGATAAATGTATTTAGATTTTTTCTGTCCTTCTGGGCCCAAACTGTAATTACTGTAATAATACTTTAATTAAAAACAGATATATGACAACTCACATATTGGGGCTGCAACTGTACCTGCAGGTAGCAGATATGCCCCTAATTACAGGGCTTATTTAGGGTGTTTATTTTTAATAATCCCAGGAGCTGCACTTTCTATCTTGCTGATAACAGGGGGTTTGCAGGTCTTTTAGCAAAATCCTGATCCACCTAATCTCCCTTTATCAACTATTACCTTACTCACATCTTGAGACTTACAACTGATACAAGACAAAGAAACGTTGATAATTTTCTGGGAGGTTCTTCCCTCAGAAATACTGGTTCAATGAAATGAAACTGTTTCAGGAATGTGGCAGTAGCAGCAGAAGTAACTGAAAAATGGTGTAAAATTAAATTCCATTTAAATGTTGCAAGTCTCCTATCTAAATTACATTTTCAAACAATTCTTGTTTAATTTTGTGACTTCAGCTCATGAAGTGACACCCCCTTCTCTCATGGAACAACCTGGGCTAGTGGAAGCTGTCCCTGCCCATGGCAGGGGGTGGAATTAGATCTTTCAGGCCTCTTCCAACCTATTCCATGATTCTGTGAAACAATGCTGTCAGTAATTCCTCTCTTCACTTTCCTCCCCAATCTAGGCAGTGGATGAAGGCTGGAAAATGAGTCCAAGCAATTTCCTTTCAATACTGGAGGAAGGAAGCTCCCAGTACCAAGGTCAGTAGAAAAAGATAGCAATTCCAGCTGGAATGTTCTCCCAGATCAGCTTCATCAGTGGCATTACTATAAGGTCAAGTATGGAATGTTATAAAAATGAGGATGTTAGATTAAAAAATGGTATTTAGGTAGGGAGTCTCTCAGTACCTCAGTTCTTCCAAGGAATCTGTCCAAACCATTGAGCTAATCATGCAGGAAGGGGCATTTCTGTGGGTGAAAGTGAACAAACTCAAAGCAAAGTGCTTCAATATGTATAAAAAAGGATTTAGGATTTTCTGAGTGCAGCAGCAATGACATCAGAATAACAAATAATTCAAAAGCACAATACTGTAGATCAAATTTCAGCATCAATGTTTTCATACTCCTGCAACTCTACCTGTCCTGTGAGAACTCTTGGCAAGAGTCCATGGATTCCTTCACAGCATCCACAGCTACTCAAATTATTTTTGATTGTATGTTTGAATAGGAAGAACATCAAAACTATGAATGTATTTGCTTCATGCCAAGTGTGTGAAACTAAAACATAACCCAGACTTTCAGCAAGGGGCCTAGCTGGTTTTTCACCTGGAAAAAGCACCAAAAAGCAGGGATTTCATAATAAAAACCATGAAAGGGCATTTAATTCTTTTCCAGATCTCCTCTCTCCTCTCCTCTGCTTTTAATACTTCTGTTTATCTCTTCAACACTTGTCTTCAGTGCTCACCCTGAATGACCAGTGAGTTAGGAAGTCTTGTAGAGTGGAAAATGGGGTTATTTTTGCTGTATCTCTGCAGATTCTGTTCTAAAAGAGTGTGGGAAAATATATTTTCTGCTCTCCACTCTGTTCAGAGTTAGTTCCTTGCTAAAATTCCTCGTATGAAAAGTCTCCATTATTCTCTCCTGCTGACAAATTACTGGCATCAGGTTTTCTGCCTGGTTGGAGAGAAAAAAGTGAACAACTTGCTAAATGTGCATCAGTAGTTTGGCCTGACCTCTGACTTGTAACAATTAGGATTTTCTTACACCTTATAAATCACAGAGCAGCTTTCTGGCTAAAAAGGAACTTTGCATCCCATCTGCTCTCAAATACCACGTCAGAACCCTGCTGAAGGCAGCAGGAGCTTTAGATAAGGATCAAATCCATCCAAACTTCTTTCCTTAGCTGGCCAAGGATGAAATGGCACCTGGAACTCAAAACCAGCTGTGGCAAGAGTGGGGTTCCCACCCAGCAAGTCCCCAGGGCAGGGCAGGAGCAGAGTGGGAGCAGCAGAAGGGAGGCAGGAGGGGTTTGCCTTGGAGGAAACATGCTCAGCACAGCAGTGGGTCTCAGATTGAGGAATAAAAACACCACAGGGGTCAATAGGTTACTTTGATAGCAATGGAGACTCCCAAATTTCACACCTATCTCATGTAATAAGCCAGGGGGTTTAGGAGGGGATGGGGGATTTGTCACCCAAACTGTATCTGAACACCAGCACTGCCATTCCCAGCAAGACTCCTGCTTTGAGCCCTGCAAACACAGAACTTTTTGGGGTTATTCACACAGTGTGAGTGCCTCTGTGATTGCCATTTCCCACTTCAACACCCACACATCTCCAGCCCATCCTGCTGGAGCTGACAGCTACTCCCCAGCTCTAAAGGCACATGAGAAGGAGCCTTTTCTGCACAGAGCACAACCAGAAACCCTCAGAGTGGAAAAGCTCTCTTGCAGGCTTCAAAGAATTCCTGCAGTTCTGTCTTAGGCACAGGAAGAGTCTATAGCTGTGCAGTTAAACTTCAGGTGGGCTTTTTTTTCTTCCCTCCTTTTCTCCTGGTGAACCAGGTCTATTTGACACCACATTTATTTTTAGTAAACAGCTGTTAATTCCTCCTTGCACCACAATCCTTTGCCTCATTCACAAGCACTTTGGGCTTTTCACTGCAGGGCACTCACAAAATACTACCTGGGGGTTGTCCAAAATTATTTTATTTTTAATCTAACCATAGATTCTTTGGTCATCAGAATCAAATCTACAACAACATCCACCCAGAACAGTGCAAACAGCCTCTTGTATTTTCAATTTTAGGCTGCTTTCCTCTCAGCAGCAGAATTATGCAGGAAAAAAATAGGTCTGAGTTTGGACTTTCTACTAAGAACTTTTTTCCTAATCTTATGTAGATGTAGGTCACATGCTGTCAGCATTTGCACAGAAGCTCAGATGTATTAGTGCAGAAATCTTAAAAACAATTGAAGCAACAGAGCTTGGTTAAGAAATGTTTGTATCAGGAGTAATTCAAATAAGTATGTCTAAAGTTTACCTAAATGACAGCTAACCAAACAACAAACATCTTTGTTTTGTTGCAATCCCCCAACACTTCATTTTAGCAAAGCATTCCCATCCCATGAGACTGGTGCTTTATACATAGCTTACTTAAATATTTTTTAAAATATAGATCAGTTCTGACAAAAAAATCTAAACATTTCACTTACAAACTATTTCACTCTGTGTTTTTAACTCCTCTACCAAGCTAGAGCTGCTGCCTAAACTTCACTGGAATTCATGAAGCCTCTTCTCCTCCTAGAACTGTATCTCGCAGTTTCTCTAGTTCCTAAACTACACTTGCCAAGCTCTAAAACCTTTATTTTAAATGATGTGGTTGGAAACAGCCACTTGGTGTGACATCTCCTTTCACATTGGAATAACCAAAGTTTATGTGGGGCAAATGTAAGGCTGAGCCATTCCCTCCCTCTTCCTGGGGTGTATTTTTGCAGTGTGAGGCAGCAATGTGCTATTTCCCCCAATCTGTAGATGACCAGTTGATATTTATGACTTGCTCAGTGTCACAGAGGATATCTGAGTTCAAATACTCCATGATGTCTCCAAATATTCCTTTAAGGTGTGGTGATACTCTGTTTTTTTAACCAGCCTTTAAAAGATTCAGATCCTTTTGCCAGGAGGATCAAAGTGCCCATTTTAAGAGGAGCTTCATGGTTCAAATAAATATATTGCAACTGTTAGTCACAGGCTGTTCTCTAAAATTCTGGAATATTGGAGTTCCCTACTGGCTTACAGAGCTGGGATGCTGATTTGGGAGTGGTCTGGGCTGCCTTTGAGCCCTGAGCTAGCTGTGCATATAAAACAATTCCAAAATAAGCATATACTATTTTAGAAAAGGTGACATAAATTTCACAGGCACAGAAATAGCTCCTGGAGCTGGCTGACCCTGCCTGAAACAAAATACCAGACTCTGCTGACCAGCCAGTGAAAACATAACATCCTTAGCCTCCTGACCCCCCTTTAAAATTAACTTTGAAACATTTTGTTGATCTATAAAAGAATAACAGAGCATCTAACACCTATGAGTTATTGATCTCTCTGCTAAAATTAGGCACCTCTAACCCAGTGGTTAATATAACACTCAGATAACTCATTGCCAGGTAATATCAGAGGCTGGGGGGACCCTCCCTGGTTTGCCTGCAGTGGGTATTAACCACTAATCAATCTACAAAATGACAACAAACAATTATGAAAAAAGCAGAATAGAAAAACCTACAGATCCCTCTATGAAAAATAAATATCTAAAGCCTTGTACTCCTGTGAAAACATAGCACTTGCAACCTGTTGACCCAGTCAAGAAAGTGTTTAAAAATTCACATAACTCCTGTGTAATGTCCCCTTTCCCCAAGGCTGGAATTCCAGGCTGAAGGAGCTACCTCATAACTTGGGCAAATCAGCTTTTCCTCCTGAAATATTACATGACATCTGTCATGCCCTCTGATGACCCACAAGTAATTTAAAGAAATTAAATGTCTGTACTTTGGAGTTTCTTCCATTACCAAAATATCGCCTGTCCTCCTCCATCCCCACCAT